>BLKR01001681.1:0-261102 GCA_011170035.1 Teleogryllus occipitalis | reverse complement strand
CATTTACAGTAACGTTTAAATGCCAATGTTAGTAAATCCAAATTTTTCAATTAGATTTGCCATTTATGACGAGGCTTTACTCTTCTTTAATATTCTTAAAATAATATTTCTGTTCTATTACGAAACCGAAAAATTTAGAAAATGAAAAAATGTACTTTTGGCGGCGATAGATGGCAGCTGGCAAAAGGATGGGGCAAGACCGTAAAGCCAGTTCACACCAAGGAAATTATGAAAGTTCACTACGAGAAAGTCTGTGCCATTCAGTAGCACTATTAGTTTGATATTTTCTCAACGCCAAATTCAAAATCAAAAACGTGTTTGAAAAAAAAAATATTTTCACTGTCCGAGAACCCTGGAATAGGCTTGAAAAAATCTCAAAAGTTCCTCTCAAAACCTAAATCGTTGTGGTTTTACGCTTACGCGGTAGAGAGAAAGTTAAGTAATGCTGAGCGAAGGAACTACGAATTTTCGGCAGAGAGGCTCTTATTTCCGAGTCCTGATAATAAAAAAGTAGATAAATCCAGTTGCTACATTTACAAAAAAATCCTCTAACAGGTGGTCAGTCAGAATCAATGATTTGTAGGTCCTTGATACCGAAAATTCGATTGATGGAGAAACTTCCTTCCGTCTGGTGTATGTGAACAACACTAGCGCCTAAACCATGTGTAGGTTTTTTCCTCAAATTGAAGAAACCCCTGCCGATGTGGCCTGAGTCGAAGCTCTGCGATTTTGAAAAATATTCATTAATTTTCGGGGTTCTTTACATAAAGTGCCAGGGACATTTTCAAATATTTCTCAACAATGGATCCAAATTTTTTCTTTAAATTTCTTGTGAATAGCGTGAAATACGATCATAAAGGTGGCATAGGTCCGAGTTCACTGTTAACAGTGAATTTTCGATAATTGCAAAAGTTTTAATTTTTTCAGCGACTTACTACAATTCCAAAATGAAAAATAGAGGTTTTCCTTCAAATGATAACCGTTTTCCTTAATTAGTTCTTTCATTAAGGTCATGTACATTTTTTTTGAAAATACGTACTAGTAGTTTTCGCGTAGTATTGCGTGCAATATGTGAAATTTAAGAAAAAATAACAAAGACAAATTTTTTTTAAAAAAGCTCCATATATTTTCTTTAAACTTTTGTTAGGGATAGTGCTACATTAACTCTATGAGGTGAAAGAAATACCATATTGCTCTATTCTTTTGTTTTCTTTTTCAAAAATTACAAACATTAATTTTTTGACTTGTCCCTCACGTCGATAATATTGGCATTAGAAGCTATTTGTTAACATTATTGCATTTACGAGTAAATATGCTTTCAATTATGTCATAAATTTTCTAGAAAACTCGAAACTTTTCTGCGAAAACGGGCTCAAAATTCCGAAGTTTTAGAAACGTTCAAATACCATTTTCTCAAAAACGACTCCTCACTTTTTCTGCAAACTTTTCATACGGACAGTGCTAATTGCACAGTTTAGGATGACAAAATTTCATGTCATTTTGCTATATTCGTTTTTGTTTTTTTTAAATTACACAAATGCATTTTTTTAAATATCACTCAAAACTTTAATATGCATATTTCCAGCGATTTGTATTATTGCATTAGCAATTATATTATTGCATTATTGCATTAGCAATAATACAAATCGCAGCGTATATATTATTGCATTTGTGAGTGGAAGGATTACAAATAACTTCCATTGAAGTGATCTGGGCTGTCCAGGTGACGCCGCGTCGAAGGCTGAAGTGCCGACGTTTCGACCGACATATCGTGGTTCTCTTCAGAACTATACTGATATAGCGTTAACGTACTATTTCGCGGTACTCTTCAGGTCAGTACAGTCCTGAAGAGGGCCGCGATATGTAGGTGAAACGTCGGCACGGTTTCGACGCGGCGTCACCCGGACAGCTCAGATCATGACTCTGGCCGCGGAAGCCCACGATATCAACTTCCAATGAAGTTTTTCAAAAGATTTCGGCGAAAAAGTTTCAAATTTCACATTTACAGTAAAGCTTAAACACCATTTTATTAAAAACGGCTCCAAAGTTTTCAACAAAAAATTTCTTCTAGGAGAGATTTTACTCATCTTTAATATTCTTAAAATGACATTTCAGTTCTACCAATAGGAAACATACAAATTGAGAAAATTTTGAAAAATATTAACTTTGGGCGGGGATAGTTTGCAGCTGACAAGAGCATAGGGCACCATTGTAAACTCGCCCAGACTAAAGAAATTAGAAAACTAACTACTACGAAAAAATCTGTGCCACTCCATAGCACTAATTTCGAATGCTGAGTTGTAGTTAAAAAAATAAAAAATGTACCATTTCCTCGTCTTTAAGTCACATTGGCTTTAAATATGAAAGTGGATGAAAGATTTCTGTGCATGTATTTTAGTATTTATTATAAACTAGCTGACCCGGCGAACTCTGTTCCGCCTTAACAGAGAACTCCGTTCCGCCCAAACATACGAAATCCGCGAAATCACGCGAAAACGTGCGAAATCACGCGAAAACATGCGAAATCACGCGAAAAGTGTAAAAACGTGCGTTCTCACACAGGAACGCTGTCGAACGGGATAAACAGTATCCTAAGTCCGTCTCCTGGCTCTAAGCTTCCTGCTCACCAATTTTCAGCCAAATCGGTACAGCCGTTCTTGAGTTATAAATAGTGTAACTAACACGACTTTCTTATATATATATATATATATATATATATATATATATATATATATATATATATATATATATATATATATATATTTGTAATAAAAATTGTTTTGTTGTTCAAAAAACAATGACTTTTTTGTTATAATATTGGAACCGACATAATGATTAAAACAACAAGATTCGCGTTTATAATAACAGAAAAGTGAAATTATTATAATAATATTTAGTATAAGAGAAAATATTCAGTTGAGACATCATTCGTATATTTTCACTTTCTCACTTTTTCAAACAATGTAAACGCACAGTTTTTGGTCTCTGACACCTATATTTTCACGCTAGAACTGGCGGATCACAGAAACCAGTCGGTGACTTTTTTGATCCCGTACGTTTCGCAGCGTAAACAAATTTCTTTTTTTTTTAAGATCTGTTAAAGCAAATCGTTTTTCTACATGGACAACGCCTTAAGTTTTCAGTTTGCCAACTACACTTCCGTAGATTACAGGAATGCTGAAAAAATATGATTTTTACGGACCCACGAAACATTATTTCGTGAGAAGCACGAAACTATTAAATTTCTAAGGAAATAACGTTTGAAAGCAATATAATTGAAAGATGGAATATTCACAGTAACACTGAACGCGCGTTTTATAGTACTGAACTAAAGTTCATCAATTTATTAATGTATCCTATTAGCTCAACTAAATAAAATTATTGTTCACTTCATTATTATTCATTTTCTTCTCAAAATACAGAAAAAAGTAAATCGTTTATGGTACAAATGTGAAGATCCGGGAAATGAAATGATTTTTAAAAAACTTGTCCCAGCACTGGGGGGCAGTTGCCCCCCCTTTGCCACCACTGAATCTCGCCTCTAGCAATTGCGTGTATTTTGCAAATGTACATTCCCGCCTGAGATATGCCATAATATTCTGTGGAAACTCATCCTTTAATTCTCAGACATTTCGATTGCAAAAGAAAATTATCCGAATAATGAAAAAATCCCATCCACGTGATCACTGCAAGTCTCTTTTCATTGAGCTAGGAATCTTACCATTGCCTTGATTATTTATTTACGAGTCTACAGTACTTGTCAAAACTGACTTACTTAACGGTGGGAACATATTTTAATGTAATATTGATATTTATAATAAATAATACACGTATATAATAAATTTATAATCAATAAATAATATTTAATAAATTTATAATATTTATAATTTTTAATAAATTTATTTTAATAAATTTTTAATAAATTTATTTTAATAAATTTATAATATTTATAATAAATAATACACAATAAATAATACACGTATGACTAGATTGTTTACTAAAAGTAAAATTAAATTATTCATAGACTACTTGATGCAGGAGTCATGGGAAGCGGTTTATAATACTGTTGATACAAACGAGAAATATAATTCTTTTTTTTCAACTCTTTCAATTCATTTTGACACTTGCTTTCCTCTTCAAAAACGAAAATTAAATATTTCACGGAAAAGCAATTCTTGGATAACACAAGGGATTAGGACATCTTGTAAAAACAAGCGAATTCTTTCTTTCATTTCTAAACGTCATGACGTATCTCAAGATTTCCTTATCTACTTTAAAAAATACAAAACATTGTTACGAAGAGTCATAAGGCAGGCAAAAATCATGAAAAACGATCAGGATATTTTGAACTCAAATAATAAAACAAAATCAATGTGGAATATAATAAAAAATACTACCAAATCAACTAGAAAACCCGTAGAGAATGTTGTTTTAAAATATAACGATATAAATGTCAATGATCCGGCAACAGTGGCTAGTCTCTTTAACCAATACTTTTCGAGAATTGCTGCCGATCTCACTAAGGGTCTTCAGCCACAAAATTCAAAAACAGACAGTTCACCCAAAATTTTAGACACAATGTTCGTTTCCAAAACTTCTTCCTATGAAATTCTCAAAATAATCGGTAAACTAAAAAATAAATATTCGTCCGGTTTAGATGAATTCCCAGATTCTTTGTTAAAGACTTGTACGTATGCCATTATACACCCGTTAACTCACATATTTAATGCATCTTTATGCACTGGAACGTTTCCAGATATTTTCAAAACAGCTAAAATTAAGCCGCTCTTCAAAAAAGGCAACGAAAATGAAATTCAAAATTATCGGCCCATTTCTCTTCTATCAGTTTTTTCAAAAATATTAGAGAGACTTTTTACGTACGAATGGAAACCTTTCTCACTAAACACGACGCGCTTTCAGATTGCCAACATGGATTTAGAAAATCAAAATCAACGGAAACAGCTATATTTTATTTTCTTAAAGATGTCGCCTCATCATTAGATCAAAACGAGGCACCTAT
The DNA here is from genome assembly GCA_011170035.1 of Teleogryllus occipitalis. Classification (NCBI taxonomy): domain Eukaryota; kingdom Metazoa; phylum Arthropoda; class Insecta; order Orthoptera; family Gryllidae; genus Teleogryllus; species Teleogryllus occipitalis. The sequence goes on along the minus strand of BLKR01001681.1, from coordinate 256,082 downwards.
TGGATTGTTTTTAGATCTCTCAAAAGCTTTTGACATCATTGATCATGACATTTTACTTTCAAAATTACCTTCATATGGAATTCGTGGTATTGCTCTAGATTGGTTATGTTCGTACCTTAAACAACGATCTCAGAGAGTTGAAATACCTTACTGGAATGATGGAACATTACATACGCACCTTTCCGACTCTTTGCCCATTGCATGTGGAGTTCCTCAAGGATCGATTTTAGGCCCTATTCTGTTCCTACTTTACGTAAACGATATGCCCTCGACGATTCGAAACGGAAGAACGGTTCTCTTTGCGGATGATACGAACATCCTTTGCAATAAAGAAAGCGTAAATAGTACAATATCAGATGTTTCAAATTGGTTCCGAAATAACAAATTAATAGTAAACGAAAAGAAAACGGGTTTAATGCAGTTTTCCATTTCAAATAAACAATTCTGTGCTCCATTGAAAATGAACAGTGTACCATTGACTCATGTTAATGCAACAAAATTTTTAGGTCTCTCAATTCAGTCAAACCTTAAATGGAACGTCCATTTAAATGAATTGAACAAAAAATTAAGTTCATTATGCTACGCGTTCAGAATTCTTGCAAATTCAGTCAGCCTTCATACTGCTCGTTGTGTATACTTCGCGAATGTTCATTCCCGCCTGAGATATGGCATAATATTCTGGGGAAATACATCTTATTGCTCCCAGACTTTTAGATTACAAAAACGAATTATACGAATAATAACCAAATCCCACCCACGTGATTCTTGTAAGCCTATCTTCATTAATCTAGGAATTCTACCATTACCGTGTCTTTTTATTTACGAATCAGTGGTTTTTGTAAAAAATGACTTGCTTAAGGGCGGGAATATATTTTGAGAAAATGCCGAAGTCTATTACTATAACACTCGACGTAGAAATCATATTCATCAGGTGACAGTATCAACAGCTCATTACAAAAAATTCACATATAATACATGTACATTATTTTACAACACTTTGCCAGATGACATTAAACGATTAAATTCAATAGAAAAGTTTAAATCACAATTGAAATCGTTTCTGCTGCATAACTGTTTCTATACAATTAGAGACTATACTGAGCATCACAAGAAAAGTAACATTAATTTTATCAATGATACATAATGCATTAATTACCATTTGAACTGTATAAATGAGTATAAACAACCTGTAACAACTATTGTAACACAGCTTCCGGGTCAATGACCCCCATCTCGATCAGGTTTTTCGTCCAGTTTCCCTGATCCATTGAGCAAATGCTGAGATGGCCCCTTGTTTTGCTTCTGTACATAAATGTAACTTCATTTTCTGTGCACGTCTTCTAGAATTCAGTGGGAAATACAATTATTCAAATTATCGTTTCCACGTTGTCGCGGCAGGAAGTAATAAGAGCCAAATTTATTGCTTATTTATCCTTGAAAATAGATTTTATTACATGGGAGTTTTTTTGTTTTTTTTCTCCCTTTCAAAATTCAAAATTTATTGCTTATTTATCCTTGAAAATCGAATTTATTACATGGGAGTTTTTTTGTTTTTTTTTCTCCCTTTCAAAATTCAAATTTTATTGCTTATTTATCCTTGAAAATCGATTTTATTACATGGGAGTTTTTTTGTTTTTTTTTCTCCCTTTCAAAATTCAAAACTTAAGTAGTATATGATTTAGTGTAGGGATCACAGAATTTTGAAAATGTGCACACAATTCACTTTTCCCCATAGCCCGTCATACGCAGTTTTTAACTGTTTTTTGACGTAAATAAATAAATAAATAAATAATTACAACACTCGATGTAGAAATCATGTTCAAGTGTTAGTATCAACAGCTCACTACAAGAAATCCACATACAATACATGTACGTTACTTTACAACGCATTGCCAGATGAAATTAAACAATTAAAATTGGTACACAACTTTAAGTTAAAAGTAAAATCTTTTCTGTTGCAAAACTGTTTCTATACAATTAGAGACTATACTGATCGTCAAAAAGAAATATAATGTTCACTTTAACAATACAATGATATAGTATAATGAATTAGTTTACATTTACATTGAATAATTTTAAAAAAACTTAGGTGCCTGTAACAAGTAATGTACTTCAGCTTCCGAGTCAATGACCCCCATCTCGATAGGGTTTTTGTCCAGTTTCCCTGATTCATTGAGTAAATGCTGAGGTGGCCCCTTGATTTGCTTCTGGACGTAAATGTAGCTTCACTATGCGCAAGTTTTGTTGAGCTTTCCTTTTACTTGTAGAGCTTAGGGTGAGTTTCTATTTTGTTAGCAATACAGAAAAATTAAATCTGTTCGTTTACCGTTAAAAATATTTTTTCTATAATTGGCAACGAAAATATCTAGTTTTTGAAATGTTAATCTCTCGCTTTTTTAAATTCATTATTATTATTATTATTATTATTATTATTATTATTATTATTATTATTATTATTATTATTATTATTATTATTATTATTTACTATTATTTTTTCATATTTCAACTATTAATATTTAAATTGTTGGGAAGGGATTCTGAAACTCAAGAAAGCGTACGCAGATGATTTTCTCCCCCATACGTCACATACAGTTTTTTACTGTTTTTGACTAAATAAATAAAAATAAATGAATAAAAATTTTAAAAAACGTTTAAAAAACACTTTTTCGGTATCTGGGGACCCCAAAACGTGGATTTCCGTTAAAATCTCAAAATCGATTTTCCGCAGCATTACATACTTCGTGTATACTCGTATACTCATATTTTTCACATTTGATCAAATTTTCACTTTCTTAATGGCCTTCTTAATTCGCCGGCCAGCTACCAGTGTCCCCTTTGCTTTGGCCTAGTTAAATTTCCGTGCTTGGGGGTAAGAGCGACATGAGGCGAACATGACATTCTCTTCACCGTAACTAGCAAGATCCGCCTGCTTGAACATTTCTTCGTCACACAGCTACAGAAACTGGGACTATTTTATAGGAAAGCTACAACTCTATTTTTGCCTCAATCGGGAATCGAACCTGAAGAACACATCATGGGAAGCTTGTACGCGACCCATGATCTATCCCAGAGGTCTAAGAATATAATAGCAGAGTAAATCTTCGTCCTATATGGAAACTTTCGTTGAAAAAATTTGGAGCCGTTTTTAAGAAAATGGCATTTAAGCGTTACTGTAAATGTGAAATTTGAAGCTTTTTTTCACAGAAAACTATTGAGCTTTAGAAAAAAATTATTGGAAGTTATGTAAAGCGCTTCTACTCACAAATTCATTAATGTATACAAATTACTGGAAATGTGCGTATTGACGGCATGAGAGATATTTAAAAAAAATACAATTGTGTAATTTTTGTATAAATAAAAGAATTCTGCGAAATTAATTTTAGTTCATCTTAAACAGCGCAATTTGCACTATCCGTAAGAAGAGTTTGAAGAAAAAATTTGGAACTATTTTTGAGAAAATGGCAATTGAGCGTTTCTGGAAATGCGGAATTTTAAGCTCGTTTTCACAGAAAACCCGAGTGTCTTCGAGAAATTCTATATGATATTATTTAAATGACGCTAATGTAATTGCGCTTAATTGCCGCTAATGTAAATATTAACGACATGAGAGATATGTCAAAAAAATTAATTTTTGTCATTATTGAAAAATACAAAAGAGTAGGTTAATTTTGCGTTTATGTGATCTTATATAGTACATTTACCACCATCAAAAGTTTAAAGAAACATTTAGAGCTGTTTTTGAGAAAATCTTTTTTTGTTATTTTTTAATATTGCACATATTGCAGGCAATATTGCACGAAAACTAATAAAAAAACTTTAAACAAATATACATGACCTTAATGAAAGAACTAATTATGGACAACAAATATCATTTGAAAGAAAAATCTTCAATTTTGTAGTTGTAGGGAGGCGCCGAAAATTTCAAACTTTTTCAATTTTCGAAAATGCAGAGTTAACAATGAAAAACGGACTTACGCCACCTTTATAAGTGTATTTTACTCTATTCTTACAAGAAATTTGAAGTAAAAAATTTGGAGCCGATTTTGAGAAAATTTTGAAAATGTCCGCTTGGCTACATGTAAAGCACCCCCAAATTTAAAAAAAGTTTTCAAAATACCGGCGCATCGAGTCGAGCCAGATCGACCGAGGAAGATCCATTTTGGAAGAAATCGTACATGTAGTGTAGGCGCTAGTGATGTTCACAGACAAACGGACGGACGGACGGACGGATGGACGTTTTGAAAAAAACAACACTTTTTCGATATCAGGGGCTCCAAATGTGTATTTCCGTTGAAATCTCGAAATCGATTTTCCGCAGCATTACATAACTTTACCTGTACTACGTATATTACGGTGTCCCTTATTTTCCGACTACGACATTATTGAACCTTCACCCTCTAATTTTCTTCGAATTGCCTTCAAAGATGCCTATACAAAATTTTGTTCTGATCGGACATTCTAACCCGGGCCGACTTAAGTCTCGCGTGAGGGACAAGTCCAAACCTACCACCCAACGCGGAGCCAGCCCCAAGACTAACAGTACAAGAATTTTAATATTTATTTATTTATTTATTTTACGTCAAAAAACAGTTAAAAACTGCGTATGACGTGCTATGGGGAAAAGTGAATTGTGTGCACATTTTCAAAATTCTGTGATCCCTACACTAAGTCATATACTACTTAAATTTTGAATTTTGAAAGGGAGAAAAAAAACAAAAAATCTCCCATGTAATAAAATCTATTTTCAAGGATAAATAAACAATAAATTTTGAATTTTGAAAGGGAGAAATAAAACAAACAAAAAAACTCCCATGTAATAAAATCTATTTTCAAGGATAAATAAGCAATAAATTTTGGCTCTTATTACTTCCTGCCGCGACAACATGGAAACGATAATTTGAATAATTGTATTTCCCACTGAATTCTAGAAGACGTGCACAGAAAATGAAGTTACATTTATGTCCAGAAGCAAAACAAGGGGCCATCTCAGCATTTGCTCAATGGATCAGGGAAACTGGACGAAAAACCTGATCGAGATGGGGGTCATTGACCCGGAAGCTGTGTTACAATAGTTGTTACAGGTTGTTTATACTCATTTCTACAGTCCAAATGGTAATTAATGCATTATGTATCATTGTTAAAATTAATGTTACTTTTCTTGTGATGCTCAGTATAGTCTCTAATTGTATAGAAACAGTTATGCAGCAGAAACGATTTCACTCGGGATTTAAACTTTTCTATTGAATTTAATCGTTTAATGTCATCTGGCAAAGTGTTGTAAAATAATGTACATGTATTGTATGTGAATTTTTTGTAATGAGCTGTTGATACTGTCACCTGATGAATATGATTTCTACGTCGAGTGTTATAGTAATAGACTTCGGCATTTTCTGAAAATATATTCCCGCCCTTAAGCAAGTCATTTTTTACAAAAACCACTGATTCGTAAATAAAAAGACACGGTAATGGTAGAATTCCTAGATTAATGAAGAGAGGCTTACATGAATCACGTGGGTGGGATTTGGTTATTATTCGTACAATTCGTTTTTGTAATCTAAAAGTCTGGGAACTATAAGATGTATTTCCCCAGAATATTATGCCATATCTCAGGCGGGAATGAACATTCGCGAAGTATACACAACGAGCAGTATGAAGGCTGACTGAATTTGCAAGAATTCTGAACGCGTAGCATAATGAACTTAATTTTGTGTTCAATTCATTTAAATGGACGTTCCATTTAAGGTTTGATTGAATTGAGAGACCTAAAAATTTTGTTGCCTTAACATCAGTCAATGGTACACCGTTCATTTTCAATGGGGCACAGAATTGTTTATTTGAAATGGAAAACTGCATTAAAACCGTTTTCTTTTCGTTTACTATTAATTTGTTATTTCGGAACCAATTTGAAACATTTGATATTGTACTATTTACGGTTTTTTTATTGCAAAGGATGTTCGTATCATTCGCAAAGAGAACCGTTCTTCCGTTTCGAATCGTCGAGGGCATATCGTTTACGTAAAGTAGGAACAGAATAGGGCCTAAAATCGATCCTTGAGGAACTCCACATGCAACGGGCAAAGAGTCGGAAAGGTGCGTACGTAATGTTCCATCATTCCAGTAAGGTATTTCAACTTTCTGAGATCGTTGTTTAAGGTACGAACATAACCAATCTAGAGCAATACCACGGATTCCATATGAAGGTAATTTTGAAAGTAAAATGTCATGATGAATGATGTCAAAAGCTTTTGAGAGATCTAAAAATAATCCAATAGGTGCCTCGTTTTGATCTAATGATGAGGCGACATCTTTAAGAAAAGAAAATATAGCTGTTTCCGTTGATTTTGATTTTCTAAATCCATGTTGGCAATCTGAAAGCGCGTCGTGTTTAGTGAGAAAGGTTTCCATTCGTACCTAAAAAAGTCTCTCTACTATTTTTGAAAAAACTGATAGAAGGAAATGGGCCGATAATTTTGAATTTCATTTTTGTTGCCTTTTTTGAAGAGCGGCTTAATTTTAGCTGTTTTGAAAATATCTGGAAACGTTCCAGTGCATAAAGATGCATTAAATATGTGAGTTAACGGGTGTATAATGGCATACGCACAAGTCTTTAACAAAGAATCTGGGAATTCATCTAAACCGGACGAATATTTATTTTTTAGTTTACCGATTATTTTGAGAATTTCATAGGAAGAAGTTTCGGAAACGAACATTGTGTCTAAAATTTTGGGTGAACTGTCTGTTTTTGAATTTTGTGCCTGAAAACCCTTAGTGAGATCGGTAGCAATTCTCGAAAAGTATTGGTTAAAGAGACTAGCCACTGTTGCCGGATCGTTTACATTTATATCGCTGTATTTTAAAACAACATTCTCTACGGGTTTTCTAGTTGAATTGGTAGTATTTTTTATTATATTCCACATTGCTTTTGTTTTATTATTTGAGTTCAAAATATCCTGACCGTTTTCATGATTTTAGCCTGCCTTATGACTTTTCGTAACAATGTTTTGTATTTTTTAAAGTAGATAAGGAAATCTTGAGATACGTCATGACGTTTAGAAATGAAAGAAAGAATTCGCTTGTTTTTACAAGATGTCCTAATCCCTTGTGTTATCCAAGAATTGCTTTTCCGTGAAATATTTAATTTTCGTTTTTGAAGAGGAAAGCAAGTGTTAAAATGAATTGAAAGAGTTGAAAAAAAAAGAATTATATTTGTCGTTTGTATCAACAGTATTATAAACCGCTTCCCATGACTCCTGCATCAAGTAATCAATGAATAATTTTATTTTACTTTTAGTAAACAATCTAGTCATACGTGTATTATTTATTGTGTCAGTGATCGCATTTCTTATAATGGTAAGAATTTGTGCATCGTGGTCACTGTATCCTAAATCTTTTGTTTCAACTTCCTATCGAGTAGTAGTTTTGTTAATTATAATTTGATCAATTGCCTTCATCGAATGTTGTATGATCCGTGTAGGTATATTAATTGTAATGTCTAAATTGAAGGAATTAATTAAATTGAGAAACTTTTCTTTCTCGCAAGATTCGACCAGACAATCAATGTTAAAATCTCCGTACACAACAATGGATTCAAAAGAGCTATTGCTGACTTTGTTAAGTGTTATATCCAGGTTTTCTAAGAACAAAATATAATCTGCAGTTCTCTTTGTTGGAGGTCTGTAAATGCAAAGTATTATCACTTTTAGTGAAGTAAGATGTACAACAGAAATTTCGAATAGATTTTCAATGGAATACACATTTAATTCCGCCAAGGGGATAGATCGTGTATAATAGATCGTGTCACACCTGTTTGAAGGAAGTTAATCTAAAATAATGTCACATGTTAGTGTCATAGCCAGTGCCGAGGAACGTGTGTTTTTAATAGGAGATAGTACTAATTATTAATATAAAACACCAAATAACTGGACACAATTTACCATCAAATAAACAAGTGCTTGAAGTATTATTTTATAACATACGAGTAGTAAAATTAACAGTTAGTGCAAGTTCTAACCTTGTGATCTGTGTGTGCATGATATTTTGGGAGAAAGCAAGAATTCCGACAAGAGCTAATCAGCATTGTTTTCAAAAAAACTTATTAACTTGTATTCGGAGTGGAGAAAATTAGAAAACAACATTTGTGAAGCTATTTTCAAACATCGTAAAGAGAAGTTTAAAAATAATTCGAACAATCTTTTTGATATTGCACATCCGAATACTTTACAAATGATTATGCTTTCATTGGAAATAGGATGATTTTCCATCGGCCGACAGAGACAGGACGTAAAAGCTAACTTGCACGAGTAGACCAAAATCTCGCGGATAAAGAATAAAAGGCGAGACAAAGAGCATTACAAGAAGAGAAAAAGAAAGGAACAACAGCGTGAAGTGTCTACATCTTCTGCTGTACCTCCTTCATCGTCTGAAGATTCAGAAAACGAATTTCCAAGTTCAGATGAAATCAACGTTGGTAAATTTTCATGAGTACGTCAATACAGAATACTGCAAGATGTGGCACTAAAAATTTATTATCCCTAAACTAATGGTTTATAAAATTGTCAGCTGATAAAGGATTCTGCATACATCCTTCTGATGACAGCAGACGCACTTGGCCACAATACCCGAAGAACTCTCTATTAATATATCTTCTATTCTTCAAATCAGACACAAAAAGAAAAGAGAACGTTAAAAAACAATTATATTGGCGTTTGAGAGTAATTTATCTGAAATTCTTAGGGTTCATTGAGATGGTAAACTTGCCTGCGTTAAATATCAGAGACCCAAAAGAAGCCACTTTCTATTGTTACATTTGGGTACAGTCAGCAGCTCATCGGTTTTCCAAAATTGCGGAATTCTTCTGGAAAAAAGCACTGCTGTTTGAAATGTGCTAACGCACTAGGGTATCGAAGACAACGTACAAATGCTTTGCTCTGACACAATTGAATCAAACACTTGACGTTTTAAAAGAGCATTATCTTTCTTGAAAAAAAATTTGGACAGGGAATTGCGGTTTCCGTGCCGTCATCACATATACGAACTTATTTTACAGCGTGTATTAGAATGTACAATACGTGATGTAATGCCTAAAAAATGTCTTACTGTTGATTGTAACTTTTTATGTAAAACTGTGGCTTCAATGCAGTGGTGAAAGCTGCTTATCAAGATATCAGCTTTCCAAAGGTTCTAAAATCACATGAAAGGATAGATTCCACAATTTCAAAGGCAGTCTAAAAAATTAGACATTATACGTGGTATTTATTAGAAGAATTGTCTGTTATGTTACTTTTTGATGATGAAGTAGACGTACAAATCAAAAACAAAATGGTAGTAAATTTAACCAGAGGGTTATGTCAATCAAATGCAGTTATTTGTTCTCTTGCCTGAAGATGTATACTAGTTTTATTCAAGAATGTTTTTCGACCTGGAAAAGCAACTCTTCATATTTAGAGGGTGAGCCCCAAAAAATTAGCAAAAAACTTTCAAGCTTTCAAGCCTAAAATAAGCAAAAAGGTTTTGGCAATATAAGGTCCACCCTAACGTATATTACTCCGTATACTTGTATGTATACGAGAAAGTAAAACGAGGGAAGGAAGTCACCACTTGCATTTATACAGCAAATAATGATGGTTATTGTTCCTCTCTCCCCGGGCATGGCTACTCCTATTCTTTTTTGACCCTTTGGGGCAATAATTTTCTTAGTTTCTAGAACCATCCTGCTTCATCAATATTAAAAATTATGTTAGGAGTAAATTTATGTTTCTCTTAGAGTTCTTTTAAATTATAAAAAAAAGATGTAGTACCTCCTCTTTACAAAAGCTTTCAAGTCTATTGGGGCTATTTGTTTCCTAAACAACACACTAGAAAGTCTTTTGAAAAATCCTTCGATCGAGTTCTCACCTACAAGCTTTGTTTCTTGATTAAGTTTATATTAAGTTTATCCCCATCTCGATCAGGTTTTTGTCCAGTTTCCCTGATCCATTGAGCAAATGCTGAGATGGCAACTTGTTTTGCTTCTGGACATACATGTAGCTTCACTATGCGCACGTTTTTTGAGCTCTCCTTTTGCTTGTAGAGGTAGGAGTAGAGCTGAGGGTGAGTTACTGTATTGTTAGCAATGTAGGAAAATCAAATCTGTAGTTTGTTTACCGTTGCAAATAGGTTTTCTATAACTCGAGAACGAAAACGTTTAGTTTTTCAAATGTTGCTAATCTCACTCTTTTTAAATTTATTATTATTATTTTTATTATTATTGTTGTTGTTTTAACTTTCATTAATCTTTCAACTATTTATCGTTGAAAAGTTGGGATGAGATTCTGGTACTGAAGAAAACGTGCGCAGATAATCTTCTCCCCCATACGTCATACATAGTTTTTACTGTTTTTGATCAAATAAATCAAATTAAATTAAATCAAATATTGTAATTTCAAATTATCAGCGAATTCAAAAACTATTTTCAACTCCAAGATCAACACCATAAATTTGCAATTTTCTTTATGTATTCAGCAATTTCATTCTGGTAATATTTTTTCATCCTATACGAGATCGATCCATGTTCATAGGTTTGCACTTCTTTTGTAGCGTGCTAAATGGGATACCATGACAAGGCGGACCAAGAACTTTCAATTATTGTTTTAATTGCTGTAGCCAACTGTGCTGATGATCATTCTCCTTCATTGGTTGTTCGTTTGCAATGTCTGGGCATCTGCTAGCAAGCAAACTCATTCAGATCAATAAATTGTTTTGTTTGTGGCCATGACAGTCACTCTGTAGGTAATGAGAAAATAACTCTCAATTGGTATCAAATGAGTTGCTGAAGAATTTCCCTTCCAAAAAATTTTAATTCTTCCAGAAATCTCTAAGTTCACGTGAGTAACACCTAATTTTGTAAGAGCCCTTTCTAACATCAACCACTCACTTTTCTGGTACGAACGCGGTAATCGTCGATGTAAACTTTCTTTGACTGCGGCGATCAACTGGCTATAGTAATCAAGACTAATGGTGGGTAGAAGCACATCTTTCTGCTTTTCAATGTTATTTTACAATATTTATCGATAATTTACCTCTGACTCCCATTACCCCATGACCCGCATTACCCTCGCTTCCCCTAAGCAATCAGCAATTATTTCAGCCTTTGCTTAAGTATTCCGGCATATATCTTTTACGCACTATCCAACAAGCTGAGGCATCACATGTTAAACAAATGTAACAATCTCAACTGTAGAAGCATTCTGCCCTACTTCCAACACTCAGTATTTATTTTATCTAGTCCTGTGGCTTTCCTATTTTTTAACCATTAATAGCTTCTGTTACTTCCCCATTGAGATGTTGTCCAAACAGTGTGTACGAATATGGAGTACTATTCTTCTGGAGATTCCTTGTACCACAAGTTTTTGTAGTGATCTGTCCATCCTTCATCACTAATGACATCTAACTTCACCAGGTCTCTCTGATCGCGGCACAATGTCTTCAGGGGTTTGACTGCAAAGATTTGTCGGCCGTGTAAGTCGTCTTATATATTTGAGGTAAATGTACCATGACTATTGTTGATTTTTCCTCACTAACCTCTTTGCAAAATTCCTTTTTACCGATACAGCTCTTTAATTTCTCCCGTAGATTATTAAGATAACTTCTATATAAATCATTTTTCTCTTGAAAGGTATTCTCTATTTCCTCTGTCCATATTTTAAGCTCTTTCTTTACCCTATATTTCTTCTTTTTACCAAGGACTTCATAAGATATTTTATACTAAAATTGCTACACCCTTACTGGCACGTTTCTGTTTCACGCCACGTAGAACATGATAGAGCCATCTACATATTTACTGTCTTGAAGTTTCTTCTTTGTCTCAGATATGACTGGTATATCTACATTGTTAATTTTCAACACCCTTGTTAATTCATTTTCTTTACATGTCAAAGATCTAACATTCCATGTAAATTAATTTTTCCGTAATCTATTTCCTTTGTTTCGAGCAGTGTCCGCATGTGGTAAATCAATTTCGAAATTAAATCTGCAAGAAACTTGGACTTCACACATCTGCAAAAGTCTGTGTGAGCCAAAAAATACTGGGAGTTGCAACTTTTCCTTCTTAGCTCTTTACGGGACAAATGTTGTTGCAGAGGGCGTTGGCCTACATAGCTCTACTACATGTGTCCTCGGGACTCGACACTGTAAATTTATTCAGTTACTGATTTATGCAGAATTTTATTTCATTATTGCTGACACTAATTTATAATGGTATAATCAATATAAATTATTATGCAACGTTTGTACTGGTTATAGCGCCGTCGTTTCAGGCTTTGTTTACCTTAGAATAGTTTGGTTATTTTTTTAATTTCATGATCTACTTGTTTCGTTCATATTTGTGCGGTCTTTGTGCTAAGTTTGTGGTCAATTTTGTTACCAATTTTTTAAATGTTCTTTAAATAAATTTATTGGAATTGTGTTAAATATATATTTTAAATCATTATTAATGTAACTTTTCTCTGTGGTGAATGAAAATACAGATATTATTTTAAAAAAGACGTTTATTTTGTTTCTTAAAGATACACTAAAATACTTGATTTATAGTCTTCACAGTCCATTGCGCTCAGTGTAAAAATTATAGTTCACTTGCATTTTGACAAATTGCGTCTCTCTAAGAGTATGGTACTCAAATGGTAATAATATATACAATTTTCAATTGGTTATCAATTTCGGCTTATGAGCCTTGTTTGATAATTCTCCAATTTCGTTTCGTAATAAGATATCATACGATACTCATGTCGTAAATAACTATTCGATAACCATTATCTTCAGTGTATGTGTATAGCAGGTTTTGTATTAAGACGCAACGCTCTGACGGGCGGCAGCGTGAGTCGCACCATCCATGGTTAGTCAACAATATGCAAATTATTTTTTTGAGATGAGATTTCCTTTGCAGGAAATCGGGGACTAAAAAAGCGAGGTTCTTGTCTGTGTTGTTCCACACCCTTCCGACGAAAGAGAAAGGAAAGGGCAATGTTTCGAGAAACAAACAATGACATTTAATAAAGAACAGTGGTACACAGATATCTGCATGTCCCACAAAAATAAAAGTAAGAAACACAAGAAAGAGAATACAGAAATAATGTTTCTACAATGTACAATTGTTTGGCTTCCTTTACCCCAAAAACAACAAAGCAAAAAAACAACAAAGAAGTAATGTTTCTAGAACTATTCTGAGAATTATATACAACTAGATTTCTTTTTTAAAAAATGTGTGAATATCAAATTATTTACTTTGAACAAATAACCTAGTCATTTGGAATGAACATTGTCCTTCGAGATAATCTGTACAACAATTATGTCCATTTACACTAAAACAATTCAGAATTGTACATTCCTTATAACAATTCTCTTATTTTCAATTACAAAATTTACATCCAAATTGGATCAACACACAGCAATAGAAATTTATTTTAAATGTAAACAATGAAATGAACATTCTGTATCATTTCTCCAAAAAGTGTAAGGAAAAAGAAGATTCAAAACTGACAAACCTTTTCATTACTTTTGTTAAATACGTAAGACATTTTGGAGTGTCATTCCCAAACTCTTAAATGATAATACTAGTTCATTGCCATACAAGTTATCATTGCAACATTCTGTTCTTTTTACCCTGCAGGGTCACATAGCAATTCTGTCACATGCTAATTCTACATGCCATTAAATCACATCATACAAATTACAATCAGAAGAAATTCATGGATAAACATTTTGCAGAAACGTTAGGGCAGTAGAAATAGCTGTGTAACTCTCCTCCTTCCACTCAGCTATTTATTTCACTACCTGTAATATTGGACAATCTCCAATAAAATATTGCACTAACGCCGAGAAACTGCAGGATCTCATCCCCAAATTAACAGAAATTAACAACTCTTGCCACATTCCTTATAGTAAGAAAATTGCAATATGTTACAAATAGAATGCACATAATTGTCAACAGTACCAGTTAATGAAAGTGAAAGTTTACCTTTCTTCAAGCTCTTTTTCCTAATGGAAATTATTAATTCCAATTATTTATTAATATAAATAATTGATTCACAATCAAAATATGCATATTGGTGATTGATAATTGATACATTAACATGCACAAATTCATTTATCATCTCTTTAAGTCTTCAATTTAGAATAATGCAACAGCACATCTTGTATTTAAAATAATATTAAACATCTGGCAAAAGTGCAGTCAGAAAAAGTCACTTGCCACTTCAAATGTCAGGACTTACACCTATAATACTTTCACAATTCCAAATTGGAGTACCGCATCTCAGTTTAAGAAGAGATTGATTCCCTATCCTCACATCATCACCGCTCACAATTTAACTATACAACTGTGAATTAAATGCTTGGCTTTGTACCAACATTAATTACTTAATACTCCAGTTCACGTATATATTCCCACTCCCCCATTCAATTACATGTGCACGCATCCCTCCCTTCAACCTACAATGCACCTCGAATATTACACCACCTCTCCTCGTGAATTAAATGTTCCACAACTAATTCAAGTACATAGTTTATTAATCCATTTACTTCCTCTCATATTTGTAGAAAAGAGCCACGTCCTACCGGAGACCGACAACACAACACTGCCTCCACAATCCAATATCGCGGCACTCCACAACCTCTCACGTCGCTTGTCTCCACCGGGGAAGGAAGGGAGGGGAAAAAAGGGGGGGGCGCACGTAAGGTTCGACACTGCATTCTGCACCAGCGAACTCTGTTCGTAACTTTCGTTACTTCCGCTGCCGGCATGGAGCGCGCATTTCAAGTTACGTTGCTGCTCGCTTCCCTCACAGCTAAGAAGCGCGGCAGCCCGTGCATGGTTGGGGCGTTATAATGTTATTCTGGCAAACTGGAACTTAAACATGATTTTGATATTTTGAACTGTGCCACACTGAGTAGATTATTTCTTGGAAAGTGATTAAGGCGTTCTGGATTCAGGAACTACCGAGATAAGGGCATAAAGAAGAACAAGTGATTTTTCTGCCAAAGCTTAATAGGTTGTTGAGGCCTTACTCTCAAAAATAAAAATATCCTTTGAAACTCCCAAACTCCAGAGTTTGTTCAGATGGATGGAGGAATATCTATTTTAGAGAAAATTGGCTGAACGGCTTAGGCACTAGAGTTTACAGCATTGAGAGACACAGACTGACGTTTTACGACGTCAATAGATTTTTCGGTAACAAGGACCCACAAAACATGGATTCTGGCTACGCTTCGTGATTAGAAGAAATAATTCACTATATATTGGAAGAGGATTTATCTATTTTTTCGTTACCAGAGCCCGACAATAAGAGCTTTTGTCGAAAATTCCCGTTTTCCGGCGCACGATTACAATACTTTCACTCCTTACATTCGTATGATTGAGAAAGTAAAAGACAGGTATGATGGCATTCAAAGGAAAGGAAATGATTGATGAATGTAGATTTATTCGAATCACATGTACTACGTGATTCACCCAGGAGCTCATGAATCACAAATAAGTACTTAATAATTGCCAATGAATCAACATTTTATTGATAATTTTACTTTTCAAAATTTTCATTACTTTCCATGTTTAAATATATTTATCACATGTAATTACATGTTTATTAAACAAGGTGGCATTATATGAAGGAAGAAACGTGGTTTTCATTTGATTATTCAACTTCATCTATCACTCACAATTACTTTTAAAAAAACTTATAAGCAGAGAAAATTAATCTCAGACCTCCACTGAAGACGAATCAAATAACATCTTAGATATTTCAGTGTTTTACAAATAATAACGTTAATAAAGCGCTTTTTTTTAAATTTGTTGCGTCCATTTTGACGCAACGCGTCACGAAGACCCTTACGGGTCGTTGAGCGCTTTGCGCTGTGGAGTAATCCTCCATTACATTGCGCGCTTTTTGGAGTAATTCTCCATTATCACTTTTCTGTCTTGTCGCGTCACGTCGCAGTCAGTTGTCAAGAGGACCGCCAGGTAGCATCTCCGCGTACGCGCCTCCTACTATGCGCTCCTGCGTCACTACCCAGCGGCCAGAATTGGGAAGGAGTAAGGATAGGGACAGCGTTTAGGACACTTCACTAGGGTTGGACTAGCCCTTGTGAAGCAGCCAAACTCGTTTTGTTAGAACAAATTTCACATGAGATTCGACGGGAATCGAACCCGGACCTCAGTGGTGAAAGGCTAGCGACTTCACTATGTGCCACGAGCGTAGCTTTGTGTACTGTGTACTTGCGTTTTATATACTGTATTTGTAGGTTTGTGGGATGTTGAAAACATCCAAATAGTAAAGGCAATGGTAAGCTGGTGATCATTAACATCGATTATTTGATATTTTCCTTAGGGATAGTTTATAGTGGTTAAGCTTTGTTAACGATTAAACATTAGATACCTTGAATGGCCCGTTTTCTTTTAATAAACCGCTACGTCCTCCCAGTACAGATGGTCATGCAAAATTCAAGGTTTCATAGAAGTGAGAGGAGTTTCATAGAATGGAGAGTAGTGTCCCAACAAACCACCTTTGGACTCTGATAATATTTGTGGGATTGAAACTGAAATGTAGTCTGTGTTAGGAAGGTAATATAACTTGACCGTCCAGTTCGTTCTAAGTATTTTAACTTGAAAATGCTACGACATTGATATTTACTAAACTGTAAATATAAACGCTAAATCTCTTTGAATTGTTTTAACTTGTTTTTTATTGTTTTCTTTTAGTAGTAACAACTCGTTTTACCAAGTACGTATCTTTGTTAAGACGCTACAATAATTGAATTTTAGAAGTATTTATTTTCAAGCATTTAAGAATTCAGGAAATTTCATTGAACTGTTCGCCAATCTAAAAAATGTTTTAAATGTAATTATTAATATCGTTTAAAAATATTATTAACAATGCAAACACATACAATTTTGCAATGAAATTTTATTGCGGACGAGGTATCTATCGAATAAGGTAGTTTAACCTTCACCATTATTTTTATGTATTAAGAATTTGCAATATTTTACATTGCAATAGAGGTTCGCTAGTAAATTTCCGTTGGTTAATGTTAGAATTTAAAAAAAGGGGAATTTTACTGAATTTATAAAGATCAAATATTTGAAAATTCGCAATGATACTTGGGAGGTCCGCTAGCGATCTTTAATTTTGTAGAGAAAAGTCTGTTTGCATGTACTTCCTAATCTGGAGGAAGAGATAATGTAACATGATTTCATTCTGATAATGCGTAGATTTAGCACATGTACTCGCATTCGAATATTATAGAACGAAAACATCAAATTAACAGTTTTAAAAAGTTGATCCTGCGTTATGGAATGATAAATTGAATTGAAAATATTAACTTAAAGTTTATATACCTTCATTTAGAAATTTCTATACTAGTGTAAATAAAGTAGCATTTTGTGATGGATGATTCTACTCATGTGATCTTTCAATACACAAAATTGAATATTTCTTTATTTTAAAACCTTAACATTCCATTCATCCAATCCAATACAGTTTACAACAAACAGCTAATACTACGTTTCCTTATTTTAAATGGTAATGGTTAAACAAGAGGAACAATTAGTTTCTGACTCTCGGTTTTAACAGGAGCGTTTGAAAATATTAATAATACAGTTATTCGGTTGCTCAACATCCCTTTGATAGTAAACCTGAAACTATTGTTTCGACGTAATGCACATTGAAAAATAATTTGTTTACAATCAATTTCCTCCCTATTTGATAAATACATCGACTTGCAAATTGCAGAACTTAAAAGAGAATATAAAAACAAAATAAAAGTATGTTCATACTCGTCGCAAAAAGACGGAATTAGCGTAATTAAATTGGCCACAGAATTTTTTTATAGGCTAAGTGCTTTTTAAGCGGATATGGCAAAAGAGCGACATTGGAGACCTGTTTTTTCAGTATGCTTGTGTTAAGTGCAAACAAATGGGATCATTGTAAGATGTTAATTTCTAATAAACAATTACGCCTATCTCGAGAACAAAATATGATAGCACATATCGGATTCCGGAATTTTGTATCACTTTGGAATCACTTATTTTTAGAAAGTTGCAAAAGTTTTTAGGCATCTTTTTAAAACTACAGTAATGATCATAACGATATTTTTCTTAAAGAAATCTGTTTTTAAAAGATCTTGAAATATAGTAATGTACAATTTTTCCAAAATATGAGTAGTTTTCGTGTAATTTCGCATGAAATTTAGGTAATTTTTAAACATTTTTTTCTCAAAAACGACTCAATTTTTTTCTTTAAGTCTTCTCCTCATATTTTCTCTCTGTATTTTCTCGATGTACGGTAAAAAATTAGTGTTTGTCTCATTTCTGATGATCTCACTCTATTTTGAAAGTCGCAGAAAGTTAAAAGTTCAAAACTACAAAATTGAAAGTATTGAAGGGATTATTGTCTAAACAAAATCTAAAAATCAGCTCTTTAGAATAGGTTAAAGATAATTTTTTTGAAAAACTAGTAGTTTTAGTATAATTTATGCTTGAAGTTAATGCAATTTATTTAAAAATTCTCAAAAGCCGCTGCAATTTGTTTCTTTAAACTTTTTCCACGGATAAAACTAGGGACGCTTAAAAGAATGGCGCAGATCTCATTATCGTTTAACCCCTTACCAGGCTGTAAAGCAGATGGAGTGCTAATAGTGCTGCCATAACGAGCGACTATATGACACTATCACTTCGACAATCGAATCCCTATTCATGAATATTTTCGTAGCCAATCAACAATATCGTCTTTATCAACATAGAGAAATATGCAAAGGCGTAGGCATAGTGTCGACCGTGGGGGGTGACCTCACTGAAAATTTCGAAAGGGGTCCCGTACCCTTACTTAATAAAACATTGTATTTCAATAATTTGCCCTCGTGGTTTAGCTCATTGGCCAGCGTGCTCGCTTCCCAGTAAGGCAAGATTATAATGTGCGTTTTCCTTGTAATGTCCCAGTATATGTTGCTGTGTGACGATGAGAAAACTCACTTCTTAGTTTGAGGAGACCAGAATACAGCGTATGGATGTCTTCGTGCTAACCACACGTACCTCCTTCACCCATGTCCGCGAGGCCGGGACGCTGTAGGCCATGACCCGTACGCGGGCTATCAAGCCAAGTACAGACATATTTCAATAATTATGCTGAATCCTTGATTTTTCTCTTATTTAATGGAATAGGGAACCCAGAAATGTAGTTGCCTCACCTCTTTTAACTACGGAGGCCTACGGAAATCTGTAATTCATGTGTCCAGCAAAGAACAAGCTTCTATGGCTCCCTCTTCTTCATTTCATTCTTCACAGACTTGCGGACGATTGCATCAACCTTCATCAGCTTTGACGAACGTCAAACCATTGACGGCACGTCAACCGCTTTCTTTATGTTTCACTGAAGTCGATTTGCCTGACGATCGTCAAAATATTCATCAAATTTTGACGGATCCTACCATCAACGCCTTTGACGACTCGTGAAACTGTTATTGTGAGGTTTGGGTGAATCAAAAGTGTGCATTGTTTTTTCTTAACCTAGTTTTTGGACACTTTTGCTGTTCTAGTGGGACGTGTTGGGTATTGTAGGAGATAATTTTGATGCTAAACTTTTCTATATTTAGAAAAAGTGGATCCAGAACAAGCAATTATTTGAAAAAGTGTATTATTAAGCGGACGATTCTCAGTTGGTAACGAGATTCAAAATGTCGAAAGCGATGTTTCTGAAGTAATCAGAAGAAATAAAACCGCGACTGGAATATCTCACAAACAGAAATAAGCCTTTAACGTTCATGCACAGTAATTGATAGCTTTATTGATCGGGAGCCAGCAAGAAAAACGACGTTTGATAAGCTCAAAGCAAACACTTTTTGAGAAGTTAGCCAATGTTATGAGGAACAGGGAAACGCAAGTATGGTGGACTGTAGGTGTTGGTATTGAGCTGTATACTTTTTTGAATGTGTAGAAAAAAATATACCCTTGGGGAACGAGTACACAGTTAATTTTTGTTCTATATTGTTCGTTAGATTGAATTCAAAGTGTCATTTTTTTAATTCCCTCTTGTATTACGATCTCAAAGCTAATATTTTTGGTCTGACAACAACCCTCGAAAACAAAACAAAAATACAATAACGAGCACCAATAACAATTACTCCTTGACCAGCCTCATTTTCAAAGAAACATTCTATCCTTCCGATTGATTGATTGATGATTCCGGGCGCGTCAACGGCAAACGATATTAGTCCCGTACGTATAGTGCATGTCTTTTCTTAGAGATGTGGTGGTGATCTCCCCCCGCTGGATGGTGAAATCCGACCCCAACCTACCGCCGGCTAATAGGGTTTGCCTCGAACAGGTATCTCCCACCAGCGGGGCACCGCCTCTGCCGGGAGACGTTCTTCTCCCGACCGGTCTCCCGGCATGTGTGGTAGTAGTGCATGTAAGTCCCGTCATACGCAGTTTTTTAACTGTTTTTTGACGTAAAATAAATAAATAAATAAATAAATAAGTGTGTGTAAAGAAGGGGTGAGGATAGAACAAGGAAGGGGAAGAAAAAATCGCGCGCGATCCATGGCCCGTTTGTGAGAGACTGCTCCGGCTTTCATCTGGAATTGATCGGAGAAACCACGGGAAACTACCGATCAGATAATCCAGCCGCTCGAATTCTCCTCCAGAGAGCGACTGAACTCGACCTAGCTCTCTAGCTAGTGTCTCAAATTCCGCCACCGTCTGGACTCGAACCCTAGGACCTCCCTGTCAGAGGCACTGCAGTGGCATCAGTGAATGCCCTGAGCCACCTCTCCCGGTTATCCTTGAGGCATTTACATAAAGCGTCACTACTTTATTCAACTGATGTGAGATAATTAAATTTAATATTGTAATGAATTATCGAAAAAATGTTTTGGGTGAGGATTAAGCGTCTAAAACGCGTTTTCGGGAGTTTTAGAGTCACATTCTGAGGTGATCACATTCGATTGTTCTCGATGAGACAAATCAATTAGCTTTATTTCTAGCCACATATTTGTGTAATATTATCGGAGAGTTTTAGAAAAAATCTGTTTAGGTTGTTTTAAGGTGCTTAAAGTGTTGAAACGCTGTGGATATTGCCGTCCTTTCTGAAAGTGAATCCTTCGGACATTATTCATTATACTGATGATAGTTTTTCGAAATATTATCGATACTTAAACTTGTGTAATGTAATGAGACTCGATATTTTAAACTGTACTTTTATCGAACCTTTTATTTTTTGCCATACTACGTATTTACGTAGCAAAGAGAAAGAATTGTGATGTTGCGGGGGGAAAACTCGAACTTTGAGGCCCTGATATTCACAAAAAGGAAAACTCTTGTCCTAGAATGTAGTGAAGTACTTCCTGTAACACGGTGTGCAGTCAGAATTCACGTTTTGGGGGTCCTTGATGCTGAAAAACTGGTTAACTGCAAAACCACTGTCTGTCCGTCTGTAGTGAACGCAACGCATAAACCACGCATGTCAAACCACACCCGCCCGAGCCACTTGCTCGCCTGATGAACCCGACGCTCTTACGACCACTGGCAAGTTTCCGTAACTCTGCTCTCATTTCGCCTCCAAATCCAGAAGGGGGGTGTATGCGGGCAAACTGAGGAGGGACAAGGCGAGGAAAAGAGGCTTCAAACGAATATGTTTGCCAGATTTGTTTTATCAAACAACAGTTATTTATTACATTTAGCAATAATGTGAAATAAATTAACATTCCTTTGCAGGTTAACAATTCAGGTTTACGGACGGATAGCTCTTTAACAGACGAGGAACTTCGTCGGTTAAACCTCTTAAACTGAACGTAGAAAGTAAATGCAATTACTTCACACTTAAGTTAATACGATTACAAAATCAAGATACTTTTCATTCAAATGTTTAATTTTACTTTCAACTGGCTATTTGAAATATTACTGATGTATTATTTCACTTTAATGGATTATTTCTTTGCTTTAAAAGAGGAAATGAGAAGTAATATAACTAAATTTGTGACAATGACTGTCAACTAACTTCTCCAAAACACTGACATGTTCCAGGTTACCCAGTGACGTACCGCCTCTCCGCTGTATTTGTATGATCTTTACTTTTAGTTCTGGCGCAAATTTCTCTGGACGCATAGTCCGCGAGTTCTAGTAAGCCAGTTACCTAGCCCACGACCTTGACATGCCTAAGCCTAAACCGTTCCGAAGGGCCGGACACAAGGACACAGTACCGATCGTCCTCAGCTACGAGACGAGCCGGCCGCAACCGCTATATCCCAAAATGCTAGTTCAGATAGTGCAATTATCGGGAGCGAACGATACCGATTCTTGGCCTTTCATCGGGGGGGGGGGGCAGCTCTTCACATCGACGGACGAAAATGCAAGGATGGCTGGAGCCGTCACCGGATGTTTCGACATCATTTCTTGCTCAAGTATTCCTATTAAATATCTTAAACGCATAATTTAATTCACTCTCAATGGAGGGATAATTGAACTATTTGTACAAAATAGTATAGCATGCTCTTCTACGACGAAAACTGAATAAAAATTCTATCGTCCAAGGCACTTTGCAATCCTATTGTGTAATATTTATAATAGTTATTGTAAACCAGAATCGCACGAAACTTTTCAGTAATGCTTCTTTTTAACTTCCTCTCCTTAACTCATCAATTATTAAGTATGAGATACCTGCATTGTTTATTTATTCATTTATTTATCCTCAAAACAGTTAAAAACTGTGTGTGATGTACTATGGAGAGAAGCATATTCTGTGTACATTTTCTTAAATTTTGGGATCCCAACCTTAATTCATAGAGAGGTTGAATTATGATTACAGGTGGAAGCGAACGTTTGCGTCAGGAATTGATAGGAAAATACTCACTCGCAAGTATCTAGGATGGCTAATGGTCAGCGTTCTAGCTTCCCATGGTGTGATCCCCGGTTCGATTCTCGGTCGAGGCGCAGGTAATTCTTGCGCAATTTTTCTTGGACGATGGATTGAAGAAATAAGGGCGGAGTGGGGATATTAGTTACAAAGTCGGCTACTAGAGTATTTACAGTGATGTGAACCTCTGGAAAATCAATGTCAACCTGCTACGTGTGCACCCAGGTCATTTCTCTGGGTAGGCAACAGCCGGAACACTAGATAGGAGTTTTAGGTGCCTCCCTTGAAGGACCTGGACTTCGCTCAGCCATTTCTTTAGATAATGGTAATAAAGCTGAAAAGAAGTTCTCGACTATGAAAGCAACTAGCTTTGACGTGCGCGAAACAGAGCGCCAACGAAGTTTTAATGCTTGGAATGTTGTCATCAGTGCTCGCTTCGAGCTTTTGCCTTCAACTGTTTCTTGCTCAAGGGAGGGGGAAGCAAGGTCATCGTTCAAGAAAAGTTGCGCGAGTAGTAGTTTTTTGTTTTCATTTAACATCGTTTCGGTTTCTGTAGCTGTGTGATGAACAAAAGCTCAGACGGCGGTTTGTTAGTTACGGAGAAGGAAATACTTCATGGTCTCCACATGTCTGTCTTACCACCCAAACGTGGAAAATTAAACACGACTCAGGCATGGGGACACTGTTAGCTGGCCGGCAAAGTTGGACAGTCGACCCAAAATGCCAAATACATACGTATTCACTTCCGGGTATTAAAACTATTTGCAATAGCCAATTAGCTACAGGTTTTGGCCGTTATTCCTGAAAATATTTGTAACCCTGCCCCGGAAATCTGAGATTTTTCGACATAAAAATTCTTATTGCCGGACCTTGGTAATGAAAAAGTGGATGAAATTTGTTCCTATTTATAGTAAATTTCTTCCTCTAAAACGTTGGGTAGTCAGAATCCATATTTTGTTTCTATATCCTTGATACAGAAAAATGTATTGATGCCAAAACGTCTGTAGGCTAAACGCTAGTGCCTAAACAGCTCAACACTTTTTCGCCAAAATTTCCCTATTTGATATTCCCCTTCCGATCTGGTCCAATCAAAACACTACATGTTTGAACCTCATTTTTTTATTTAACTTTATCTTCACATAGAACAAAGGACGCTTAAATACGGTCTAATTTTCATTCGGATCTCTGAATTTTCGATAAATTGCTAAAGTTTATTTTTTTCGGCGCCTTCCTACTACTACAATATTGAAGATAGATATTCTTTGCTGAATGAAATCTATTCTTCAAAGATGGCTCATTAAATAAAGTTTTTTACATTTTTTGAAAATGTGCGTATTTTATTAATCATTTTACGAGATAAAAATTTTCCCCCCTCGGATAGAGCAAACGATGCTTGTAGATCAGGTCCCATTTTCGGCGAACTCTAGATGTTCGAAAATTCTAAAAAAAATAACAATGGAAAACTACAATATTGATGAGTTTTTTTCTTAATGAAATCTGTTGTTTAAAACTTGATCATGAAATAATGTAAAAGAAAATCTCTGAATTTTTTAGAATTCCAAATTCAAAAGTTCAACATTAGTACGTAAAGAAAATTAATTTGTTTTAATTAGAATAGAGTAACAAGGATCACAGCAGGAGCATTACAACTACATCAGTTTACAGCAATTTTTAGCTATTCTAACTATAAATGTAGCATTATGTAGATGTAAAAAAGGAAATAGTCGTCGTGCTCTGCCTATGCTATGTTTAATATCGGAGATTTATTGTTTAGGTGTTAAAAGATGTTTTTGAGCCCAGTTTTAACATAATACTTACCTTTGCTTGTGGAAATATTTCTGACATGTTTTTTGAAGTGTCCAAGTTACAAACACAAAGGTTCAATAAACAATTTATTGCCAAAAACCAAGTACAAAGCTATAGTGCCGGATATCCTGAAGAATTGGTATAGAGACGAAGCCGTGTTGTCGTAAGTCCAGAAGATGTACCAAGGTATGTCGAGTCCACCAAGTAACCAGAAAGAAGAGTCCGTTGTCGTAGCGCTGTTGTCGTAGTCTATCGCACTTCACCGTAACCACCACTTAAACACTGTCTCGACGCACTTTCACCGCTGCTCGCTCGCTCACTCACTGACTGCCGCCTCAGCTCCGCGTCGAGGTTTTATAGCCCCCCCGGGCCGTAGGCCCGCCGACTGGCTGTGTAAAAGGGGCGGGGTCGAATCTCGCCCCGCTCGCTCAGGCGTGGCGGCCGCACTCAGCCGAGCACCGCTGGCCCGCGCTTGTTGCTGGCCGCTGCCGCCAGGGGCGGTAACGCCCCCCTGACGTGCTCCTGTGGCGGCACATTCAATCATGTGCGGCCGGCCACGACACCCTCCGCGCCCAATTGCGTCGTATACGGCGCAAAACGCACCCTCCTGGTGCTCCTCCGGGGGCGCAACTGCGCCCTGGGTGTCTCCACTGCTCCTTCTCCTCCTGGCTCGCTGACCTCCTCTGGTGGGGGTTCTGCTGTGTCCTGGCCGCTGGTCCCTGCTGCGGCTGTCTCCTGCGGGATGTAAATGGTTTCCCTCATCACTTTTTTATAGAACTCCTGTTGTGATACCTTGGGGAGTGAATCCACCCTGCTGGGGTTCACCCTGGGTCTCAACTGCCCCTGGTGGCGTGTCACTACCCTACCCTCTGTGCGGACTAGGTATGTCCTGTTCCCTTTTGCTGCCGTTACTATGCCCGGAAGCCAAGCTGGGCATTTTTTAAAAGAGGTACAATATACCATATCACCCACCTGGAATCTTGGTTGCGTTCCCACCGACCTGTAAGGATCCACCGGGCTTAGCAGTGACAACAACGTTCTCGGTTGTCTCCCGTGAAGTACCTCGGCAGGGCTCCTGCCGTCCGCGCCTGGCAAGGTGCGGAAGGTGACCAAGACCCGCAGCAGCGCTCTGGACCTGTGCGTACCTGCTGCGCGCGCTTTCGACATGGCTGTCTTGAACGTTCTCACGAACCTCTCCGCTTCCCCGTTCGATTGCGGGTGAAACGGCGGTGCACAGACATGCTGGATCCCATTGCTTGCGCAGAAATTCGCAAACTCTTGGGATGTGAATTGGGTTCCGTTGTCTGACACCAACGTGACCGGTAGCCCCTCGGTCACAAAAATTCTTTCTAGCGCGTTGATGGTCTGAGTCGACGTGGTGTTAGCCATTTCCACTACGTATGGGTAATTAGACTTGGCGTCTACTACGACCAACCACATCTTGTCCCAAAATGGGCCCGCGAAGTCTACGTGTACCCGTTCCCACGGCTCACTAGGCTCAGGCCAGGGAACCAAATCCTTCCTAGGTGCGCTCTGATTTAACTGGCAGGCCTCACATCTCTTAAGCAACTGTACGATGTCGGAGTTCATCCCCTCCCAGAAGCAGTGACGACGCGCCAGCTGCTTCGTGCGGACCACCCCCCAGTGTCCCTCATGGAGGAGGTCCAATACGGTCTTCCTTAGTACCTTCGGGATGACGACTCTCGTAAATTCCTCTCCGGCTAAGAGCAACACTCCTGCTTTGCAAGTCAACCTGTCTTTCTTGTTATACCAGGATGCATTGCTCCTCAAGCACCTAAGTGGCCAGCCTTCCCTAACATAATTCCTCACTGCCCGCAGCTCTGGATCCTTATCCGTCTCCTGCGCGACTCTTCTGGCTCCCAATGGGAACTCCGACAGTACCAGGTGTTCTTCCGTATCAATCTGGAGGCACTCTTCCTCCAGCTTGTCGAACTCCAGGTCCGGACCTCCTGGCAACCTGGATAAAGCGTCCGCATTGGCGTGCTGTGTTGTGCTTCTGAAGTGGATCTGGTAATTGTAGTCTGACAAGAATAGCGCCCACCTTTGCAGTTTCTTCGCTGTGCTCTCCGGGATCCGTTTTCCAGGGTGAAATAGTTGCACTAGCGGCTTGTGGTCAGTAATTATATGGAATTTACTGCCGTATAAATAATCGTTGAACTTTCTCACCGCGAAGATTATTCCTAACGCCTCCTTTTCAATTTGCGAATAATTTCTTTGATGTTTGTTGAGGGATTTTGACGCAAACGCAATAGGCCTCTCCACCCCATTGCTGTCCTTCTGCGATAACACCGCCCCAAGACCATACTCAGAGGCGTCCGCTGCTACCGTGGTGAGCCTACCCGGCACAAAATGATTTAACTTAACTGTTTTGACTAGTTCTTCCTTCAACCGGCTCAGAGCTCTTTCGCAGTCTTGGGACCATACGAATTTCACTCCTTTCTTCCTCAGCTTGTTTAGTGGAGCTGCGATAGTAGAAAAATTCCTAATGAACTTGTTATAATAGTTCACTTTTCCCAATAATGCTTGCAGCTGCTTCACGTCTGCTGGCGGTGGCAGTCGTAGGATGGCTTCTACGTGCTGGCTAGTGGGTGAAATGCCGGTGCTATCCAGCACGTGCCCCAAGAACACTACCTGGTCCTTAAAGAATTCACACTTGACCTTGTTCACCCTCAAACCATTGTCTTGGAGCACCTTAAATAAACTCTTCAAGTTTTCCTCGTGTTCCTTTTCCGTGCTCCCCGTGACTATGATATCATCCAGGTAGTTACAACAGCCCTTCAGCTCTGCTGTCAACTGCTCTAGACAGCGCTGAAACAGTGCGGCTGCGGAATTCACGCCGAATGGCAGTCTGTTATATCTGAAGAGTCCTAACGGGGTGTTAATCACCAAAACTTCCTTGGCTTCCTGGTCGAGTGGCAGCTGTAGATATGCGTCCCGTAAGTCAATTTTTGAGAATTGTCGTCCACCAGACAATTTATAGAACAGATCTTCCGGCTTCGGGATTGGATATTGCTCTACTTCTACCTGTTGGTTCACAGTACTCTTGAAATCACCGCACAATCTAATCGAACCATTGGCTTTCATTACCACGACCAACGGCGTGGCCCACTGGCTTGTTGATACTGGAGTGATAACACCGTCCGCCTGCAGCCGTCTCAGCTCTTCGGCTACTTTTTCCCTGAGGGCCCACGGGACTGGTCTTGCTTTGAAAAAGCGTGGCTTGTGCCCCTCCTTCAACTGGATGCTTGCTCGGAAGTGTTTACATTCTCCGAGCCCGGGAGAGAACACTTCTGGAAACTCTTGTTCTAGCTTCCCGACGACCTGTGTTTCTTCGTTCTTCGCGACCTGGTTCACTGAGTCAATTACTCCAAACCCGAGTTTATCAAAGGAGTCGAGGCCCAAAATGTTCGTCACGTCGTAGCGGTCCACCACGATCACTTCAATATCAGCCTGCTTCTTCTTGTAAGCTGCCCTTAGCGACACTTTCCCCAACACCTTAATTGGGGTCCTGCCGAAAGCGTACAAGCCTTTCTGCACCCTCTGACACCTGGGTGCCCCCAACCGCCGGTAGGTTTCTAAATTGATGAGTGTTACCGCGGCCCCTGTATCTAGCAGGAAATTCACCGGCACTTTTCCCAACTCAATTTTGACCATTAGTTTATCTTGCTTGCTGGTATCGAGCACTTGACTGATCATATCGATTTCCATGTTCTGCTCTTGTTTCTTGTACCGCTCCGCGTGCCTCTTTTTTCCGCAAACCTCCCTAATGTGGCCCACTTTCTTGCACCAAAAGCACTGCGCGTTTCTGAACCTACATTGTTCTCTTGCATGTAACCTCTCACAGTTTTTACACGACTTCTTTCTTTGCACACTGTCACTGTCACTTCCACTGCCACTGGCTCTCTTGAACACTGGTTTGCCGCTGGGTCGGGGGTTACGCCTCCACTCACAGTGGTTGCCGCCTTTGTTGCGGTAACCTTTCCCGGCACTGTCACTATACTCACTGGAGTCACTGTCGGTCTCGTATTCTTTTGCCGTCTTTCCGCTGCGTACCGACCCACTGTTTTTGATGTGGTGCAAGTGCGATTCTGCTGCGATCTGGCGAGCTGTCTCACAAGTCATTTCGTACGTCTTACATAGGTTGTGTATTTCCTCTAATGAAGGGTTATCACTTTGTAAGGCTTGGAACCTAATTTTCTCTTCCGGTGTGTGTAGCACTACCATGTCCCTTATTAAAGTCTCCGCGTATGACACTTCCTTATCTGATGGCGGGCACTTGAACTGACAATGCCGCGCCAGCCCGGCTAGCTCTGTAATCCACTCACTGTGTGTTTGCCCCTCACTTTTTCTGCACTGAAAAAATTTGAACCTAGCTGCTACCACATGAGGCACTTTGTTGAAGTAATTGTTGAGCTTCTCTAGCATTTCTGCCCATTTGACACTCGATATTTCTCTCTCTGGGAACAGTTTTTTCACTAGGTTGGTCACCTTGTTACCTACGCAGCTCAAAAAGAACGCCTTTTTCATTTTTGCGTCTCCTACCTTGTAACACAGTAGGTGCTGCTCCAACCTGTGTATGTACTCGGCCCATTCCTCTGCGTCCGGCCGGAAACCAGGGAACTGTGGAGGGGAGCGGGCACTGACCGCCTCCAACAATGCCGCCATCTGCCTATCAGCCTGTTGTTGCTGCTGCTGCATCTGCTGTTGTTGTAGCTCGAGCTGCTTCTGCTGTTGTTGCATCTGTTGTTGCTGTTGCTGCTGCATCTGCTGTTGTTGCAACTCGAGCTGCTTCTGCTGTTGTTGTATCTGTGCTTCCGCCAGCTGCCGCTGCTGCTGCATCTGTTGTTATTTGTTCGGACTCCATGTCGTTGTTTTCTCCTCGTCGCCAATTTGAAGTGTCCAAGTTACAAACACAAAGGTTCAATAAACAATTTATTGCCAAAAACCAAGTACAAAGCTATAGTGCCGGATATCCTGAAGAATTGGTACAGAGACGAAGCCGTGTTGTCGTAAGTCCAGAAGATGTACCAAGGTATGCCGAGTCCACCAAGTAACCAGAAAGAAGAGTCCGTTGTCGTAGCGCTGTTGTCGTAGTCTATCGCACTTCACCGTAACCACCACTTAAACACTGTCTCGACGCACTTTCACCGCTGCTCGCTCGCTCACTCACTGACTGCCGCCTCAGCTCCGCGTCGAGGTTTTATAGCCCCCCCGGGCCGTAGGCCCGCCGACTGGCTGTGTAAAAGGGGCGGGGTCGAATCTCGCCCCGCTCGCTCAGGCGTGGCGGCCGCACTCAGCCGAGCACCGCTGGCCCGCGCTTGTTGCTGGCCGCTGCCGCCAGGGGCGGTAACGCCCCCCTGACGTGCTCCTGTGGCGGCACATTCAATCATGTGCGGCCGGCCACGACATTTTTCAACATCCAATTTTTCCGTGCATGGGCCGCTTCAAAACATGAACATTTTTTCATGACAATTTCTGTTTCTATCGAACCTGGACATTATTAGCTATTGACTGAGAAAGTGAATATGACTTGAACCAAACGCAAGGAAATGAACAACGCATGCCAAATAGCAAACATTGCCATTCCACAAGACGAAAATATGCAGACATATTATGTTCCCATTCTTGAAAATAGACATCAAGAGAATGGCAAAAAGAAGAAATGGTGTAAAAAGTAGTGAAGTAATTGGAAACATTTAGCCAAATAAACTTCATTAAACAATTTTGCTTGGCACTTCGCTATTTCGCAGAAAGGCAATTTAAAAAAATGAATACAGAAAGTGAACCCTTTGAATATGGAATATTCTCTACTCACAGTATTCATTTGAGAGGCAGATCATGTGAATCTTTTATGAGAAGTCCCGGCAAGACAGACCAATTAGCGATTTTCTGACTTGCTTAAATATTATAAATGGAAAAACAAATAGATATGAATCGCTTGATTAACACATCAATACGAGGTGTGTGGTATAACACCTCCTCGATTATTACTGGCAAATACCTAGGAAATAGTTGACAGCTACGATATAACTAATGTTTGTGTCATACAAAGTATGTTCGCTCTCTCTCGCTCTCTCTCGCTCTCTCTCGCTCTCTCTCGTTCTCTCTCTCTCTCTCTCTCTCTCTCTTTCTCTCTCTCTCTCTCAGTTTTCGAACGAGTTATGTTTCCTACATGTAACTCATCTACGAAATTGAGGAATTGTTTGAATCTCTTCCAATAATGCATGTAAATGAATCGGGTATGTTTTTCACTTTACATTATGCAAATAACATTTCAACCAACTGATTGAAAATTATGTCTCTTTCCTCCTCTAGTACTAATAGCAAGAATCTACATACTATTCAGATGGTGTTACTATTTTCTTGGACCAGCGGTTTTCCTAGAACTGTGTTTTATTTTTCTAAACAATTTTAAAATGATTCTGAGAGGGTGGGGCACCATTGCAACGTGGAAAAGAACAATCGTATCCGATTCATCATAGAAACAAATTCGATTTATATTGCGTAATTGATATTAAAGATAGTGAAAACGAAACGGAAGTCATTGAAACAATTGGAAATAACAAGCAAAATTTTATTTTTTTGATTTATTATTTTTTAATTAATTCATCTAGTACAATCATCAAAACTGCTTTGCCTTTTTGTATTATTTCTGAAAATCATAATAGTTTTGAACGGAAATATACTAATTTATGAAACAATGTATTAAAATATACGTAAGAGAATACTCTGGAACACACTAATCAACAATGATGTTAATTATTGTTGTTACTGCCTAAATGAATCATAGACGCGGGAAATAGCTTTCTTCGTTTATGACATTCGCTCGAAATATAAGTACATAGTAATCTCTTTGCGTTCATATCGTTCCATACGCACGCAAATAAACGTTTTCATTTACATTTTAATCATTTTTTATTGGAAATATGAGTGAATCATGTAAACCTTCATCAGAGTTGAATAAATTTTACGTTTAAATAAAACAAAGAAAATTGCCAAATTACACAAACCTTTAGAGAAGAATAAAATTATTTGAGGTACAATATTTTTCCAGTGTTTTGAAAATTGTATGTTTTTTCTAATATGAAACGATTGTGTAAATATGAAAAAACCTTCTACATCTCTTCCAAAAAGTGACATCGTAGAGGAAATGCGTAGGGGCCGATCGCCCTAGGTTTTGTAGTCAGCAAGTAGCGGATAACTGTATCAAATGATGAAGAAAATGTTTTATTTTAAATGGTAAATAATTTAACAATAAGTTATACCGTTAAAAAAGTAAGTTTCCATTGGACTCAATTTCTTGTCTCTGGAAATGAAAAGGTTCTTTTTTATCTGAAAATTACTGTTATTCCAATCACAAAAACATTTGAAACTAGGCAATTATAAGTTTCTAAGAAAGTTGTCTGCAATTGTATGATCAGTAGAAAACTGAAAATCTGATGAATACAAGCCTCCACCCACAGCGAAATAAATTCTTGCGTCGCCACCCTCTCACATTGCAAACATTTTGTATTCAGTAGACTAAGTGAACACCAACCTCCAAATTATATCACCAAAATAAATGTTATCTATTAAAAACTATACATTTCCTTTATTTTCCTTTTTTTTAAAATTTTTATAAGTTTACTTAAATTTAGGATATGATTGTACATTTTCATCAAAACGGCAACACATTGAAATATACTACATTCAATATCACGCCTCTCCAGTGTTGCAATAGCCACCATGATTTAAATTACCATGACTTCATTCATTGTTAATTAGAACTTTCACATCCACGAACACGAATATTTTTCTATTCAAATTTCTCACATCCCATTTTCATTCCAATTAACGTGTGCCTACAATAAACGACTGGTGTAAATATTTTTAATCTACATAAATATAAGATAAACTATTTTAAGACATTCCTTTTTACTTAATTCTCTTCAACGTATAACATATTCCTCCGACTGGAAGTCTCAATCGGTTCCCCCAAAACCTTCACTTATTTTTAAACTCAGACAGGTACTTTCTTTTAAAAAGGTAATATTATTTGCAGGACGAATTATGAACGCGTACAAATTTAGCTCATCAAACATATCTGAATTATAATGTGCGCATATTTAAGAATCATGAATGAAACTAAAAAAGCAATGAGTGATGTATCATCTACACTCCTTTTCATTGCAGTAAAGTTTTAAATCGTATTTCTATGCAGTAAAGTTTGAAATCGTGACTTGAATTGTGTGTAAATCTCACAAAACGGACACAGAACCTTTTCCAACTTTGGACGCATGACTGACGTCTGCTAAGAGAATCCCCATTCATGACATTCCATCTAGAAACACTCGTTCGAAACATAGGTTCGTACCGCCCTCTCGTATTGTGTTGAGTAAAATCGATCAGGAAGCGAACAGTTGCTCCGCCTGGCACCAGTTCCGGCGGCACCGGGGGCGGTGCAGCGGGAGGCGGCGGCCGCGGCGGAGGCGGCGGCGGTGGCGGCGGCGGGGATGGCGGAGGCAGAGACGACGACGCGTCTTGGCTCACCTGTTCCCCCGCCCCTTCGACATTGGACGTGCGTCACTCCCCAAAAGCCCACACCAAACGTCCGGAATTTTTAACACGCTAATGAACAGCATCGTAGTAATATAATTATTTTAATATGTTTGTTTCATTGTAATAGAAAAATAAACTAGATAATTCCAACGTTTATTTTGATACACTAATACACGTTATTTGCATCCGTAACTTTTTACGGAACTTGCCAATGAGGCATCGTTTCAATAGGCATTTTCCCCGGGAAAATTGAATTTGGAATTAAATTGGAAATGAAAAAATGAAAGGAAAAAAATTTGAAATACAAGATTTTTCAAACACTAAAATATAGAGAGAAGTTTGGGTGCACTTGTAGTTTCGACATCTGAACTCGGGCAAACATACTACATAATCGAAAAAAAAAACTTCCTCAATTGTAAAGTCTTAACTACAGAATGTCATAATCATGGAAATAATTATAAAGACGATTACATACTGTATCGCCGCCCTCTACGTCCCTGCAGAGAATCTCGTATATTTTCCAGTCCTCTTCCGAGTTTCCAAGCCGAGATTCTTCAGAAGCCATGATTTCTCAACAGAAATGCACTTCCGTCTTCTTTCTATCCACTTGAACTCCACTCAGGAATTGCGCGCACGCGATTTCACATCGAGACATTTTCTGAAAGACGTACACTAATTTGTGTGCAGTTTGTACACTTTCGTGTAAAGCAAAAATCACGAAACAAAGGGAGAAAATCAGTCTAAAATCAAGCAGAGAAAACTATTCAAACAAAAAAATGATGTATATAAGGTGTTCCTTATTTCTATCTGCGCAGGCAGGTACGAGTACTAGTGCATGAAATGACTATGGCTTAGGAGAGGACCACAAACCTGCAGCCAAGAATAGCAACGTCTCACGACACATCACACGCGTTATCACACTTCACCATCGTTTGACATGTTCGCTCGCTCGCCAACCGCGAGTGCGCGGTGCTTGTGCGCGGCGCGTGTGGAGCGAGGAATCGCGGGCGCTGGCGGCCGCCGGGGGTGGGGCGGGGTGTAGGGGCGGGCGAGCCGCGCGAAGGCGCCGCTGAGTCCTGTGGACGCGCTCTTCGCCCCAGCCGCAGCCGCCGCCGCCGCCGCCGCAGCGCCAGCCGCAGCCGGGTAGCACCCGCAGGAGGCCAAGCAGCCTTTCCGCGCACAGATCGATCATGCGAGGGAATGC
The DNA here is from genome assembly GCA_011170035.1 of Teleogryllus occipitalis. Classification (NCBI taxonomy): domain Eukaryota; kingdom Metazoa; phylum Arthropoda; class Insecta; order Orthoptera; family Gryllidae; genus Teleogryllus; species Teleogryllus occipitalis. The sequence goes on along the minus strand of BLKR01001681.1, from coordinate 221,642 downwards.
TCCGGTCCCAAAGGACGCTAGCCGCTCTCTGGAGGGGGCGCGCCCATGGGTCTCGAGCCTCCTCTTCCCCATCCGATGCTTTGATTGGTGTTCCCGGAAGAGTCAACTGTTGTGGTCATTAGGTCCGTAGGTGTAGCGACTTGTATATTCCGCGAGCTGGCGGGGGTTCTCCCTCGCTGTGAGATATGTCTCCGACCTACACGTCGATTTGCGATGTTTCCACCTCCAGGTATTTGCCCCAGCCGGGACAAGCTACATTATCTCGCCATCCGACATGTGTTGAGTGTGTGTGTGTGTGTGTGTGTGTGTGTGTGTGTATGAGTGTTGAAGGGGAGAGGAAGTAACAAGGGTGAGGAGGGAACGAATGGGCGCGGTTTGTGGTCAGTTTATTAAGGCACTGATTGCAAGAATCGTGGAAAACTACAAACACAGCAACTGACCGCTAGAATTCTTCCCCCGACGGGGGCTGAATTCCGCCTAGATATATGACTAGCGTCGAAAATGAAGTACCATCGTCCGGATCTGAACCCCAAGGCTAACCGGTCGGAGTCGTGTTCAGACAACGTGTCTGACAATGAGACAAAACAGCTAGTCACTCTGAACAACTCACAAGTTGCGTTTTTTCATAAGCCTTTTTTGATAGAGCTCTCCGAAGACAGGTATTCTCATCCTCACGTAATCTACGTTCTATGGCGTAGTGTATTAATAAAACAGTGTTTTGAAAAAGTTGTAATTTCCTCGCCTTGTTACGTAAAAGGAGAAAGTATTGTAATCGTACATCGGAAATCGCCGATTTTTCGGCAGATAGACTTTTATTGCCGGGCTCTGGTAACGCAAAAGTGGATAAATATTGAAAAGTAGTAAATTACTTCATCTAACAGGTTGTGTACTGAGAATTCGTGTTTTGTGGGTCCTGGATACTGAACAATTGACTGACGGCAAAATGTCAGTGTCCGTCTACGTGTCAGCGTCTACTGGTCAACGCTAGAGCCTAAACCGTTCAGCCGATTTTCACCAAAATTTATATTCCCCGGTCGATCTGGACGAACTCGTGAATTTGCGAGTTTCAAACGCATAGTTTGAATTTTAAGGGTACTTTACATGTATCCTCAACAACAATTGCAACATTTTCTAAAAAATGGCTCCAATCATTACTTTCCCGCCCTTAATTCATAAGAAGATAAATAATCGTGAGCCGGAAAACTGCGAATTTTCGATAGGAAAATGGTTGCTTGTTAAAGAAAGTTCTCCATTACCTCTTTTAAAGAGCTGACTTTTTAGAACAGATTTTGCTTAAAGCAAAAATCACTAACTTCAATTTTGTAGTTTTGAAATGGTAACTTTGAACAATTTTCTAAACCATGGAGAATTCCCCGAAAATGGGTCTAGCGACATTTTTTTCCGACCATTGATACATACGAGGGGAAAATTTGAACAAAAAAATTGGAGCCGTTTTCTGAGATTTTTTTTAGAAATTGTATACATTTCAAGCACAAATTACGCAAAATCTATTCGTTTTTTCAAGGCATTGTAAATTATATTTTTCAAAGAACTGATTTTTTAGAACAGATTTTTTAAGGCAAACAATCCCTAGTTAACTTTTTGCATTTTCGAAAATACAAAACTCGCCAAAAATGAGACTAGCATCAATTTTCTTCGTCATTTAATACATACGATGAGAAATTTTGAAGAAAATATTCGAAGCCATTTTTGAGAAAACATAATAATTTAAAATTTCTTATATTACGCATAAAATACGCGATAACTACTCATATTCTCTCTCTCTCTCTCTCTCTCTCTCTCTCTCTCTATCGGTCTCTCTCTCTCTATCGCGCTCTCTCTCCCTCTCTCTATCGGTCTCTCTCTCTCTCTCTATCGCGCTCTCTCTCCCTCTCTCTATCGGTCTCTCTCTCTCTCTCTCTCTCTCTCTCTCTCTCTCTCTCTCTCTCTCTCAATATTGTAGTTGTAGGAATTGCACTTTTGCACTGACAATTGCACTTTTGCAATTGTCGAAAAATCAGTAATTTCAATGAAGATGCACCTGCACCAATCTTTCAAGCATTCTGTACGCTATCTGAGGAGAATATTTTATTAAAATATTCGGTGCCATTTTTGCGAAAATTTTGTTACTTGTTGAGAATTCATGTACAGTATCCTCAAAAATAAAAATATATGCTTCAAACACGCAGTCTCGAGTTCGTTCAGATCGATCAGGGAATAACAATTTTGTAGGAAATCGGCTGAACCGTTCAGGCGCTAGTGTTGACCACATACGGACATACAGACGTTTTGCCGTTAATCGATTTTTCTGTATCAAGGACTTACAAAACATGTATTCTGGCTACATCACATTTTAGAGGAAGTAATTTTCCGCACAGAGGATCCAGGTAATAAACGTCGAAAATTCGAAAATAAGCTCTTAAGACAATTTAAGCACATTTTGTCTAATAAACCACTTGGATATTCTGAATGACTGAACCCCAATAAGCACTCATAATTTGGTTTAAAAAAATGCTTTCCAGACAAAAATTTCTAGGTAATTTCTAGGCATTGCAGAAGCATAGAAACACTCCAGATACATGTAAATTGTTTATTATATATGAAAGAAATGAATATATTTGTTCAGAAAGAAAAATTAATCCAGAAATAAAAATGGCCTCAATTTGCACAATTCGACTGCTATATTTTTCTCGGTTATTTTTTTCTGAACAAATATATTCATTTCTTTCATAAATAATAAACAATTTACATGTTTCTGAAATGTTTCAATGCTTCTGCGATGCAAATTTTCGCCTAGAAAACATTTTTTCAAACCAACTTTTGCTGGTGATGGTCTCATTTTCGGCACACTCTCTTTATTTTCAAAATTGCAAAAAATAAACATTGTTAAAGTACAATATTCAAGATAATTATTTTTGGTGTCAATGATATCTGTTTTAAAAATATATCATTAAAAATGTTCATACAAATTTTTTTGAAAAATTGAGTAGTTTCCATGTAATTATTTCTTCTTCTTCTTCTCCTTCTTCTTCTTCTCCTTCTTCTCCTTCTGCTTCATGGTAAGCCACTGAAGGCCTGTTCCAACTCAGAGGTCATCTTGCCATCTTCGTCTTGGGCGTCCTACATCCCGATATCCGGAGGGTTTGTAGTTATATACTATTTGTGTTAATCTTCATATTTCCATTCTATTGATATAATTCGCTCATTGGCATTTGTAGTCTTTGATTTTGTCATTTAGGTTGAAAATTTTTAGGGTGGACCTTATCTCCACACTTGGAACATGGTTTTCCAAAGAATATCCAGCTACACTTCTCAAGAAGTGCATTTCTGAAGATTCAATTCTCCGTTTTTCTGCTCTGTTCAATGCCCAGTTCTCACTCCCATACATCAAGACTGGAACTGCCATGAATTTATAAAGTCTTAACATTGTGTCTCTTCTTACTTTGTTTTGTAAAATCCTTTCAATGGTTCCACAAATATGTTGAAATTTGTATAACTTTTATTCTTGATCGATGTCATTTAAGAAGGAAACATAACAGTCCAGATAATTGAATGTGTGAACTTGTTCAATTGTTTTGCCTGCTAGAACAATTTTTGAACGAAGAGGATGCTTTCCTTGGAAAGCCATCACCTTCGATTTCGAGACGGATATCTCTAAATTGTAATTCTTTATTATGTTTTGCAATTTGAACAGAGCAAGTTGTAAATCATATTCAGAGGAAGAGATAATGACCTGGTCATCAGCAAATAATGTAGTATTCAAAACAGTATGATTTAATATACAGTTATTTGACAGTTGGCTTTGCCATTCTTCGATGACAGTGTCTATGTATATATTAAATAAATTTGGAGAAAGTGGGCACCCTTAACGTACTCCTTGGTTTATGCTAGCAGAAATATTGCTAGATGTATTGATCTTAATGGAAGTATTTCTATACATTTCTCGTATCATCTTGATTAAATGTTCAGGATAGCCTTTGTCTTTCATTATTGTCCATAGCTTTCATCTATTTATTTTATCGAAGGCTTTATTATAATCAATAAACAGCAAATGAGTAGGAAGGTTGAATTCTCTGTGTTTCTGTATAATTTGTTTAATCATAAAGACACAATCTGCACATGAGCGTCCTTTATGAAACCCATGTGGTTCTTCTTCTTGTAATAGTACTTCAGAGATTTTATTCAGTTGCCTAGTGATTATTTTAGCAAAAAGTTTGTATGCGCCATTGAGAAGACTTATACCCTGTAGTTATTACAGTCCATTCTATTGCCCCTCTTAAATATAGGACAAATAATTGCTTCTTTCCATGCATTGGGTATTTGGTGTGTTGTCCAACAGATTTTGAGGATATTCAAAAATCTCTCTTTAACTGCCCTTGGAGAATATTTTATTATTCTGTGTTTATCTCATCATAACCAGGACTTTTCTTGTTCTTAGATGCTTTTAAAGCATTCTCTAGTTCTTCCATAGTTATAAGGTCAACAGAATGGCATGTTACTGTATTGGGAAGTATTTCTAATATTTCTTTGCTAGTGGACCAAAGATGTTTAAAATAATTTAGCCATGTCTCTTCAGGTATGTTTTAATACGTGCTGTATCACATTCTTCCTTATTGAGATGCTTCAAAATTTTGAAAGCTTCACCCGAATTTCTATGAACATAGTGCTCTAAGTTAGAAATGTATTTATCCTAAGCCTCACTATTCAATTTTCTCACAGCCTTTTTAACTAAAGCACTCTTTCTTGTATATTCAGTTTTATCAGCAACAGATTCTGAATTCAAATACTTCATGTAGGCTCTCTTTTTGTCATTAATAAGTTTTTCAAGTTCCTCATTCCAGATGTTTAGTCCTTTTTTCTTTGATCTCTTATGTTGACATCCCAATGATTCAAAAGCTGCTTGCCAAATTATTCCCTTTAAATATTCCCATTCCATTTCAACATCCAGGCTCACTGCTCTGTGATCTAACTTTTGTATCAATCTTTGGCAATATAATTTCCTTATACTGTCTAGATGAAATAGATGGGTTTTGAAATATTTGTGTAATTTCTGCTTGAAGTTATTGCAATTTAAAAAATACATATTCTCATAAATTGCTGTAATTTGTTTTCACAAACAAAGTAAAGAATTTTTTTAAAAAAATGGTAATTCAATTTTCCTTGAACTCTCTGAAATTTTGAAAATGGTGTGTTAGAAATAATGGGAGAGACCATTATTTTTTTGAGTGTTGGTTCAAGTGACTGCACGAGTAGCTGTGTAGCACATGGCATGTTAACCCATGGATTTCAGATCCAGTCTCGATGGAGGGAAAACATTTGGGGGGGAATTGGAAACACTATTTTAAGTTCATGTATTGGTTTAATATAGAAAAGTCATTGCAAATAATGTGAGAAAGTATGTGTTGTTTAAGTAACACTAGTTTAGCTTTCTAATGTCAATTGAATAAATCAATAAAATAACAAATTACACATTTTTTAAATTTCAAGCCAGTTTTTAGTACCCAAAAATCTTATTTAGTTTGTTTAGATCCTATGGTTCTACTACTTGAATAAAAACATTGGATCTTTTTTCTCAATAAGGTTAGCAAATAGGTAAAACCCTACAAATCTCATAAAAAGTATTACAACAGTTCTTGTAATAAAGAATATTGATGGATGTTTCTAAGAATATACTTTAATTCATATCCTTCCCAGATCATGTCATGCACAGTGCTAAAAGTATTTCTTGGCAAAAATTTGTTAGAAAGTTAATAACACAAAGGGGTCAATCAGAGGTCATGAACTTATGGCAGTGATACAGATTCTTCGTACTCATCTGGAAACTTCATTTGGTTAGTAGATGAGTGCAGTGGAAGAAACCTTGAAGGTTGGCCTACTCTTTAAAGAACATTTGATCACTTGTGAATTAACCAGTGATGTTAGTGACAGAACATACTACACAAAATCATTGGCTTCCTACCTGTGATTCTCTCTAATGTTTTCATTCCAAAGTGTGGTCCTTTTAAAATTGGAAACCTATAAACAATATCTATACAGGATTTAGTAGGTACACCACTCAAAACCAATGGTGTCATTCCCTGTATTAATTCACAAGCATACGGCTTCCTTCGACCCGAATTTAAAATTATTTATTGAGTTATTATTTTTCTTTTTCAAAAATAGCAATCAATCATTCATATGTTCTTCCACTAAGTGGGTCATGACAGAACTATATTAATTCCTCAAGAACTCGTTGTGTCCAATATATATATAGCGTCCACATATTATTATAATGATAATGTGACATTGAGCATTGTGACTCCACAATCAAGCAGATTTTAATAGAACAATAGAAGATTTATTCTTACAAAATCTGTTTTAATATTTCATTGTTTAATGACACGTTTAAAACTAATAGATAGTTTTCATTTAATACATCAAACACAGTAGTTTTATACATGCATGTTTTCTTGAGCCCCGGAATACCTACCCCCACTCCTTTGCCAACATTAGTTGAATCAAGAATAAATGATAGCAATGAGCATTGTGAACAAAATCTGATAACCAGAAATGTTTGATCCCATATAATAGAAACTATTTTGCATTGAAAAACAAACTACAAATTTGATATAAAATTCCTTGTCAAAATAACCAAACTCCCCACTCCTCGCGCAACATGTGAAGTGAGGGCTCAAGAAAATGTGTGCGGATAATAACTTACATTGAATGACTTAATATTTTTGTATATTATTTCCTAAACAAACATTTCAATACAATAAAAACCTAAAACATTGATTCGAAAAACTTAATATTACATTTCTATCAGATAAAACTCTGAGGCTTCATACTTGTAAATACTTTTGAGGAATAAAAATTATTACTGAGTCATAAATAGAGCTCAGATTTGTATGCAAATCCATATTTTTTGTGCTAAGTTACTTTAAAAATGATCAAACTTCTTTGTGAATAAACCTACTTAAAAATTTTCAGTCAAATTTAATTTTGTGCATTTTCACTTATTTGAAGAGTTCTGCATATTAGACAGAACTTCTAAAATAACAAGGAAAAAATTGATAAGAAGTTTTGTCACAAGTTTTATTTGTATGTTCTTGTCCCATATAAAATAAATTAAACCATGTTAGTAAATCTCAGAAAACAAACCAACACCAAACAGAAATTTGTTTGAAGTTTAAATGCAAATGGTCTTTCGGACTAGGGAATATTGTAATTCATAGTTTTCACTATTCAACAAGCACCCACCCATTCTTGATCTCCATTGAAAGGATTGATTTCAGTTAATTTCAAAACATTTTCCAATGGATGTGAACAGGTCCAACATACAGGAGTGCGAATAAAAAGATCAATTATTGGAAAACATTGTTGAATGGAAAAATGACATTTTCATCAGATATAGATGTGGTGTTTTGTAATGTTTGTGAAAAGCTTATTTAAGATAAGAAAATTCCAAGTTCTCCAATACAGCCTAACAAATAGTTATTTCAAATTATATTATATTTTAATACTGGATTTTATCATCATTTACAGGTACCCATTTATCAGAGAAAATTTTCCATACAGCACCAGTTGTCTTCTTGCTTGTTTGCTTCCATCTTCCTTATCATCTTCAAAAGATGATAATTTAAAACAAGAACACTGTTTTATATTTCATCATAAAATTTGTACGAGTATATTATGTTATCTCATTATCAATTAAAGTTTTCTTGGAAACAGCATTTATTTAATTTCAGATATTTCTCTTAAAAAATTCTAAAATATACAGTCTTTAGCAAATATTTATCAGTGAAATACACTAGATATTGAGAAAATATTCATCAATCATTTTTAAAGAAACAAAAATTCTTTCAAAGTTTAATTTATTTTGATGTAGTGATGAAAATTGTCATTACAAATTTTCAGACATATCTATCATATCAATGAAATATTTTCCCTAAAGGGTAAGATATCATTTACCTTTATATTAAAGTTATAATGATTAAACTTTGATGATAATTCCAAGTGAAGTTTTAGGACATGTCTAAGTATCATTAAATCTTCTATAAAGTAATTATGCATGAAACAATTTTCAATAACAACAGAAAGTGGGTTCTATAATACATACCAAGATTTTATTGTTCTCTTTAGGAAAATATTTATTTTTATATGTGAAAACATTTATTTACAGTTTTATTTCATATCATATAAAAGAATTGAAGAAAATAGAAATCAGACAACAGAGAATGCTGCTGCATCTTCTGAAGACTATAATGATTTTTACTAAACATTATATTTTGGCACCTTCTTTTCAGATATGTGATTTAAAACAATCTAAATAAGCTAATTTCTGCAGTAAAGAATGCATTTCCTAGGCTTTCTTGGGATATGACATTCCATAAAACATATTTGCACTCAATCCCAAGCCTACAAAACACAAACCTACAGTTAATGTAAAGAGTACTTTATCCAAAGGACCTCCTTTCAGGTGAACTGGTACTCCGTCAGCAAGCTGTGAAAAAAGAAAGGGAAACACTGAATTTAATGTAATGAAAATATAGTACAGTGCACAATAATTATCTAATGAAGCAATATTTTCATTTCTTAATAAATTGGCTACACAATTTTTTTTGTAAACTAATAAAAGCACGGAAAAACAGTAGGTCTATTATGTAATTAATATATTCCATAAAATAGCAAGATAATAATTTATTTCTCAAAATGCTCACATTCAGAAGAAAATATATTGCAATGTAATTACCACTATCATAATGCTTTCATTATATTCAATAATTGTCACAATAATAAAATGTACAGTGTATGGTATTTTTCAGTGCATTGTATTAAATAATTTTTCAATGCTTAATTATAATGCTGGACTCTGTACCATACAGGTTATATACAGAGTGAGAATTACACATTTTTCCTCATTAGTTGTCTTAAACACAAATGTGTTGTCAAATATCTTACCTGAAAACGTTCCATCTTTGAACGAATTGATTGTGGAACTTGCCCATACTGTACGTTGGTACCAGGAATGGTCTTAGATGAGGACATTTTACGAGCAGGTACTGTTTCCTGAGCAATTTTTACATTTACAGAATCAAATATTATTTTGGGTGAATCATTTTTATTGAGAGGTGTAGCACTCTGCAAGTGAAGAGCCTGTTATTGATTTTTCTGGAAGAGAGTAGTCAGAGTAGCACTTTGAATATTGCTACAGTTAACCAATTATGTCCAAAATTAATGAAAATGAAAAAGAAATGAAAATTATAAACCAATAATAATATTTTTTTTAAAATAATATATAATTTGTCAAAATAATCATGAACAGGTCCTTCATCACGTAACTTAGAATAATGAACCAAAGTTAGAAAATAAAAATTGTTAAGAGTGTGATATTGGCCATTGCTTCACTTACGATGGGATAATACGGGGTAGCCCCATGACTGCCTATGAGCCGTTGAGTGAAATTATTGAGTTGATAATGCATCGTGACTTATTTCTTCGTTCTTGTAACGGACTCCGATGAGCAGAAAGACTTTCGGGCAGGCGGATTCTAAATATAATGTCGCGCAGAGCGCGATGTGGGATACGTGCCAAAATTTAAGCTCCTGCCCTGGAACCCTTTAGAGGTGGATTTGAATCCTACGGCGCAGTCGCGGTTTCATAAAAGAATATGGCGTACGCTTTGAATGAATGGTAAAGATTCGTGAATGAGACGTAAAGAGGTAAAAACATTACAGCATTGATCCACTGGGGAAATAGGTACGTGTTTGTTTGTACGTAAACATACTGGGATATTATGCTATAAACATGATGTGGGCATGTAAGACACTAGCTCTGACGAGGAGACCAACGAACATCAATACCTATTCCACCAACAACCCATTTGTTAAATAATGGTAAGTTTAGTTTTGATTTGTTTTATTTGATAAAAACACAAAAAAAATATTTTATTTAAGACAATCAATGGTATTTTATAAAAAAGTCTGTATTCTCATTACGAAGTTTCGCGCGTGGTTACACGCATCATAAGTTTTTTATATTTTTTAAAGTAAAACCGACAAACTTTTTAAAAAATATTGAATACAAGATTTTAAACTACAAAATACAAAGAATTAAAATCTTTAAAGTTCGAGTTTAAGTGAAAAATATAAGTAATAAGTACAAAATATAATCTCTCCCATCTAATTATAATTTTGTACATATTAATTATATTTTTCACTTAAACTCGAACTTAAAGACTTTCATTCTCTGTTTCTTCTAGTTTAAAATTTTGTATTCAATATTTTCAAAAACGTTTTTAATTTTTACCTTCAGATGAAGTTGTAAACACGTGATGATGCGTGTAACCACACGCGAAACGTAATGTGAATAAAGACTTTTTTTCAAATATCATTGATTGCCTTAAATAAAAGGATATTTTTGTTTGTATCAAAGAAAACAAATATTAAATTTTGTTGTCGGATTGTGTAAATGATGCTTAAGAGATTCAAGCAGATCTCATTTTCGTTGAAATCCTTTCCGATGTTTTAATATTGGGAGAAGGGGATACTTCACATTAAACCCCTGGGATATTTTCAAAAATTTCAAAAAAGGCACATTTTTTATTAAATTTTATTCTCGGATAGCGTAAAGGACGCTTACGATAATAGTGGAGGTCTCATTTTTGTAGACATCCCTGATTTTTTCGAAAATTGCAAAATGTTTGGCTTCTTCCTACAACTACAATTACGAAGACTATTTCACTCGTGAAATTAAAATTAATAATGTTTTACTAAACATACAAAATGCCCCAATCAGGGCGGTGTACCTCAAGAAGTTTATCGCTTTTTGTATCCGATTTTTCCTCCCGCTTCTCCCTATTGACCAATCGTAAACTGTGACTAATCTGTATTAGGAGGCGGTATACATCAATCGCCATGTCGATGTGCAATAAACCGCGTATGTACTATAACATAGCCTCATTGATTTTAACATAGCTTTCAATTATTTTCAATATTTGGCGCATTTTGGAACTCTGTTGGACATAATTTCATTCGTGGGATAGTCATATTAAAGACCACTCGTGCTTTGGAAATTCTCAGATAAATCCCCTCATTGCTTCGCGAGTCGGGGATTAATCGCCAATTTCCAAAGCATTTGTGGTATTACCTATGATAATTTTTTCCCTCCAGAAATGTGTTCTCCAGAAACGTCTTCAAATAAGGCCATGTTCAATTTTTCGAAAATATGAGTTGTTATCGCGTAATTTTGCGTGAAACATGGGCAATTTTAAAATTTTAAACAATTATTCACTCGGAAAGGGCTCCATTTTTTTCACGTATGTAATTAAAGAAGGCAAAGAAAGTGGTGCTGGTATAATTTTCAGCGCACTCTCTGCACTTTCGAAAATTTGAAAAATTGATATTGTAAATTCGAATTTCGCGTGCTTCCTTTGACCAAGTATCGGTTCGTAAATTGATAACATGGTGGTTGGAAATTCTTAAGATTTTTGTCATTGTTGCCGATCGTGCTAATCATATGATGTGCGTAATATTCTTTTTTTATTATTTATTTTCACGTAAAAAAACAGTTAAAATTGCGTATGACGTGCCATGGGGAAAAGTGCACATTTTCAAAATTCTGTGATCTCTACACTAAGTGATATACTACTTGAACTTTTCTTAAGATAGGAAATGGATTTAAGGAAGGTTATATATTTAAAGCAGAAGAAATAAATACATTTCTTCTACTTTAAGAAGTTTTGATCGCTGATAGTGATATTCAGAAATTTTTAGCTCACTTCGATGTAATCAAGGCAAGCTTGTGTGAAATATTATTCTTTCTTTTTTGCATAATGTGCTGCAAATCCTGTAACAGTTAAATTTGTTCATGGTTCATGTTGTTTCCTTCATTTGTAAAAGTTAGAAATGACTACTGTTTGTGACTATAGAAATAAACGCAGATCTACATCACAAGCGCTTCGTTTGATTTATGTGTAACGTAACGTTCCAATAATGCGAGAAAGTCTGTGCTGTTGTAGCGCATCTCGTTTCTAAGAAACTTAACACAGTCTGCTTAAACTCAGAGGCAACACTATAACCTTCTTTTTTATTTACTTATTAATAACTTTTCTGCTACTGAATGTAAATTAGCATTTGAAATATTTTATATTAAATTAATATGTTATATATTTGCTTGAAAACGTGTACCGCGCTGCTTTAAATTCTGCACATCAAAATTTCTCAGGTTTTATAACTTTTCTCTATAGCAAACAAAACATTCGGTAGAACAGTTGTTTCAAATGGAGGTAAATCATTCCAAACAAAAAGAAGACACTAATACTTTTTTATGATTTAATATTGCATGAGATTATATTCGGGCAAGTGTTCATTCAATAACACTGCAGTACATTGAACATTATAGTTTTATGGAATACTTCAAATTCAAAACATTTTCAGAAAAATCTTCAAAATTAACAATAAAACTCTGAACTACATCTATCAATTTTAATGTTATTGTGCAGATTTTTGTTTCATTTCACTCCTTTGCACTTATATCTTGTTTCGCTTTTTAAAACACGATATCGGATTAAAATAACATTGGTGAAATCTAATTTGACGTTTTTCTGCAGCTGTACTTATGAATCGTGGAAGAAGAGAATTGTAACTTTGCCATTCTTCAATGGAGGTTTGTCCTTTAGAGGGTGGATACTGCGCTTGTTCCTTTAGATGATATGGTTTTCTGATGAAATCCAGAGATGTATCTTCGTTCGCGTATTCCAATGTACGGTCTGCAGCGTTTCTCTGAAACATACATTTCCCTCAAAAGTTTATAATTTGTGGGGCATATACACAATGATTCATATTTTTCAGACTTTCGTAAGCTAAATATTTGAAATTTTAAAATTGGATTTGTTCTAATTGACTGCTTTTTCCATCCAAAATTATCAAAATGCTAGTGGACACATTAAACCGAGCGGTGCTATGCCAATTTACAAAATGACCCAAGAAAAATTGGTATATTTAAGTGTGTACTCCAAAGATACGTTGAAATTGTTAAAATTGGAGGAGTCACCTCGAGTATCACAAATTTAAAGAAAGAGCATTTATATGAAAACGCTCTCATAACAAGAAACGTGTAAGCAAAGACATTGAAGGTAGTGACAAAGTGACCCATATTATCCTTACACTGAGGCCTGGTTAGATAGGGCAATGGGGGGACCTCCCCGGGTGACAAAAAATGAACATTTTTGTACAAATTTATATAATTTCAATATATTATTTGAAAAGAGCAAATGGTATTGCGAGAAAAGGCTCTGTGAGCAATCCGAATTGTTTTTGTTACATATGTGGATGTTAGTTTGCGATTAAAAAACAGGAAAGAAACATTACTTCAGTGATCAAAATTTTCATTTTCTCGTATACGTACTACGTATATATGGAGCAATGCGTAGCGTGGAGAAAGTTATGTAATGCTGCGGAAAATCAATTTCGAGATTTCAAAGGAAATACACGCTTTGGGGTCTCCTGATACCCAAAAAATGTTTTTTCAAAACAATCCCTCTGTCAGTTCGTCCGTCCGTTCGTCAGTCTGTTCGTGCATCTGACCGTCTGTCGTCTGTGAACAACAGTAGCGTATAAAATATGCATAGGAATTTTTCCAAACTGAATAAACCCCTGTCGATCTGGCCTCATTCGAAGCTCTGCGATATTGAAACATTAATACCTTTGGGGGGGGGGTATTTTGCATGAAACCCTTGTGACATTTTCGAAATTTTTTCAAAAATGGCTCCAATTTTTTTCTTTAAATTTTTTGTAAGAATAGAGTGAAATGCACTTATAAAGGCCGCATATTCACTGTTAACTCTGAGTTATTTGGAAAATCGCAGGAGATTGGAATTTTTTCGGCGTCTTCCTAAAACTATAAAATTGAAGATAAGGATTTTCCCTTCAAATGAAATTTGTCCTCCATAATTTTTTCTTTCATTAAGGTCATGCACATTTTTTTGAAACTTTTTGTAGTTTTCGAGCAATAAATGTGCAATATTAAAAATTAACAAAAACAAGAATTTCTTAAAAAGGCTCTAAATATTTTCTTTAAACTTTTGGTAGGAATAGAGCTAAATGTACTCTATAAGATGACTTAAACGTCATTCTTCTCTATTTTATTTCAAAAATTACAAAAATATAATTTTTTGACTTGTTTCTCACGTTTTTAATACTTACATTAGCGTCGATTTGTTCACATTGTTTCCTTTATGAGTACACGTGCTTTAAATGGTGTCTTATAAAGTTTCTTGAAAACTCAAACGTTTTCTGTGAAAATGAGCTCAAACTTCGGCATTTCCAGAAGCGCTTAAACGCTATTTTCTCAAAAACCGCTTCAAATTGTTTCTTCAAACTTTCCCAACGGATAGTGCTAATTGCACTGTTTAAGATGACATAAAATTCATTTTGCTGTATTCTTTTGTTTTCTCAAAAATTACCCAAATGTATTTTTTAAATCTCTCACGCCGTTAATACGTACTGTATTTCCAGTAATTCGTATACATTATTGTATTTGTAAGTGGAAATGCTTTAAATGACTTCCAATTAAGTTTTTTGGAGACTCAAAAGTTTTTTGGGAAAAAGAACTCCAAATTTCGCATTACAGTAACGCTTAAAAAAAAGTTTGCCGTTTTTAAATTTGACGCCGTTTTTAAGAAAACGACTTCACATTTTTCAACGACAATTTCCATAAAGGACGAGATTTGACTCTACTGCTAGGAAACCGAAAAATTGATATTTTTTTAAAAAAATGTACTTTGTGCGGCGATAGATGGCAGCTGGCAAGAGGATGGGGAAAGACCGAAAAACTAGCCCAGACTCAATAAATTAGAAAATTAAGTAGTACGAGAAAGTCTGTGCTATTCTGTAGTACCACTTGTTGTATATAGCCTAAGGCAAAGTAAAATCTGGGTATACACATATCGGTTGTAAAACGTGGATAGAAAAGTTTAAGACTACAGCAGAGCTCGTTCATCTAAGCCGTTTGGAATTCCTATGGTTTGGCGTGAACAAAGAGATCAAACAATTTTTATTATTTTTATCTGATACGTACGTATATGGATTTATTTAGAACTAGAGGTGGTACAGAATGGCACAGACTTTGGCGTACCAAATTTTTCTAATTTCTTTGGTGTGGTCGGGCTCCATTGTCTGGCCAGTTGCCATCTATCGTCGCCCAAAATATATTTTTTTGAGATTTTCCGAGCCTTTTGCTTCCCTAACAGTACAACCAAAATATTGCATCATATAATAAAAGAATAGGTAAACCTCGCCCAAAATACAAATTTTCATTCAAAAATTTGAAGCCGTTTTTAAGAAAATGGCGATTAAGCATCACTGTAAATGCGAAATTTGAAGCTCTTTTTCACAGGACTCTATTGAGTTTTCGAAAAACTTTATTTGAAGTAATTTAAAGCACTTCCTCTCGCAAATGTAATAATGTATACAAATTGATGGAAATGTGCATATTAACGGCGTGAGAGGGTTTTTAACAAAATTACATTTCTGTAATTAAAAAAAATAAAGAGTACACCATAGTGAACTTTACGTCATATTAAATAGTGCAATTAGCAATATCCATTGGAAAAAATTGAAGAAAAAATTTGGAGCTATTTTTGAGAAAATGGCGTTTGAGCGTTTCTGAAAATGCGGAATTTTGAGCTTATATTTACAAAAAACTGTTTTCGAGAAACGTCGACATTATTTAAAGCACATGTACTCACAAACATAATAATGTGAAGAAATCGCCTTTAATGTAAATATTACCGACGTGGGAGACATATCAAAAAATTACATTTTTGTAATTTTTGAAAAAACAAAAGAATAGAGCTATATGCTGTTTATGTCAACGGATAGGGTACATTTGGTACTACCCCTACTAAAAATTTAGAAAAGAAATTTGGAGCTGTTTTTGAGAAAATCTTGTTTGTCATTTTTTTAAATTGCAAATATTTCACGCTCTATTGCACGAAAACTGCTAAAATTTTAAAAAAATCTGCATGACCTTAATGAAAGAACTAATTATGGAAAACAAATATCATTTTAAGGAAAAGTCTCTGTCTTTAATTTTGTAGTTGTTGGAAGACGCCGAAAAATTCAAACTTTTGCAATTTTCGAAAATTGACAGTTATCCGTTAAAATTGGACCTATGCCACTTTTATGAGTGTATTTTACTCTACTCTTTCAAGAAATTTAAAGAAAAAATTTGGAGCCGTTTTTGAGAAAATTTTGAAACTGTCCGATGGGCTTCATGTAAAGTACTTCCAAATTTTAAAGATTTTTTTCAAAATTTCAACGCTTCAACTACAGCCAGATGGACAAAGGTTTCTTCAATTTGGAAAAGATCGTACGTGTGGTTTAGGCGTTTGTAGTGTTCACAGACTGACGGACAGACAGACGGACGGACGTTTTGAAAAAAACAACACTTTTTCGGTATCAGGTGACTCTAATACGTGTATTTCCGTTGATATCTCGAATTTGAATTTCCGCAGCATTACATAACTTTCTCTATACTACGTATATTACTCCCGTATATACGTATGTATACGAGAAAGTAAAAACAAGACGGCCATCGTATATTCAAATCTACCATCAGCAATGAGACCCACGCCACATGGTTTTGGTGTTCTGATTTCAGTAGCATCTACAATATTATCAGATACTACTACCAATTCTTTCCCCGCTTTAGATGCTTAGGATGATCAAAGTGTCTTCAAAGATTTAAAAGAAATTACTCCACATTCAATTGCAACTTTTAGGTTCTAGATGGAAAGAAAATTATCTTATAGACCCTGGAATGACCTTCTAGTGGTACAGACACAGAGAAGACGAATTCAAATAATATTGTTTATCGGAAGGTGGCCTTGTGTACTGTTTTGATATTTCCAGAACGATTGGTAGTCTAGGAACAGTATATGAACCAAATGATTGATATCTTTTACTTACTGTAATACATTAGGTTTAAAAGGTTTCCTTCTGCAAAATGTAAATATACTATAATATACTACAATATAAATTAACAATAGCTCATTTTACACCCCTCCAGGAGACTTGCCAACATTTATTCTGTATTCTCGAAAAAATTAAATATAATTACCACAGGACCGGTGTTCTTAAGGGGTACAGTATTTTACTGAGACAATGGAGAGGATTCACTAAATGACCATGCTTTTGAAATGAAAGGGACTCCAGAGCTAGAGAAAGACACTGAAAGTTCTAGCTTGGCTAAAAAGAATACACCCAGTGCCAGTGACAAAATATGTAATTACTTGATCCTTACTATGACTCGAAGATATTTCCTTTGCGCATCAAATAACAAAGTCTTTAAATAGTTAAGCAATTCGTAAAATCCTTGGACAAAACTGGCCCTGTTTCTTATATATCTTGTTCGCAAATTTCCATTGCTGTACGAAGCAAAAGTCAAAGAAGGCATTTTCGTCGATGTATAAATTAGGGAGCTAATTAAGGATGCTGAATTTAGAAATAGTTGAAAAACTATCGTAGAACTTCAAACTTGTCAATATCATGTTTTGATATTGATTTAGATGCAGATTATTGTGAAAAGTACATACCAAGCTAACAATGATATAATGAAATTACAGCATCACATAAATCTGAGAGCTGCATTATTTAGACCCGCAATAATAAAATTATAACATTGTTGGAGATAAAATCTTCAAAAGAAATTTCCAAGTGACAAGATATTTTGTAATTGAAACGGTAAATGTCCTTCAAATTGTGCACATTGATTCTTCGAAATGGACCTACCTAAGGAACAGTTTTTAAAAACAATTTCAAAAGTTAGTTTTCGCGCAATTTTAAAATTTCAGGTCGGATCTGTTACGTCGCCAAAAGAGTCCATGTTAAAACGACTAACTTTACGGTCTCATTACGCAAAAAGTAAATGGTAAAAAACATTCAAACTCAACCAGAACATAGAATACCTCTAATCTTTTGACTAAAACAATAAAAAAGGCATATTAAACATAACACGTATCTCGCTCTAACCACCTTAATATCCGGGATCGAAGGCATGAGCTTCGCCGTGTTGAGGGATACGTGTAGCGAAGCGTCACTGTACCTTGAAAGTTCGAGTTAATAAATTTGGCGCCATTTCGCTCGCACTGGTGTGGCACGATGTGTTTACGGTTCTCTAAATTCTCCCGGAAATAAGCCTATTACAACTCGTTCGTTACGATAAGGGATAAGAGACTGCTGAACATTATAGCTTCTATACTATTCTCCTATGTACTGTCTGAAAAAGTTCTTAATTTTGTAATTGGAATAACGAGGGGTGCATATTGTTTCTACACAAAGAGAAATTTTTTTTTCAAGCATTCATATGACACGAAGTGTTGATGAATAGAATTTGCCAAGTACGACAGTAGTGCGAATTGCTAAAGAAATACTTCCAGAAAGTTTTCAATTGGGAAAAAAGCGAAAACTGCGTTGGCAAACGCTGTATCCGTTTTTGTGTTATATATAAAATCTGTATCGAATGCACTGGCGACAAAAGAAAAAGAAAAACTATTAATGGGCGTGATATTCAAGCAAGGCATGACACAGATTTCCACATTTTCGTTGATTATTCGAAAGAAAGTCACAAATGTAAGTATCATATTGCTTGAAATGTTAATATCCAAAGTAATGTTCAAAGTTCTATCAAGTTCTGTTATCAAAGTCAATAGTGATAAAAAAGAAATTATAATGAGTTAGTCATAACATATGAACGTTAGTATTGCATTCCAAATGTTAAAAATTTCCTCCATGAGCACATTTTTCAAGTTTTTTTTTTAATTTGCGCATATTGAGTGCCTAAATGTTTTTGTAGCATTCTATGTAATTCGAATCTTTCTGTTAATAGTCACTGATTTTTATATTTCGTTAAATCTGTTTCGTTGTTATGTTCCAGATTTTAAAAAGGCACAACAAGGAAAGGAAGATCCGTCTGTGAAATAAAAAATTCAAAAGGCTGGAGGATGGTGAACTTAAAAGTGCTGTTACTAAAAATAATGTAGACGAAACAATAGCGGAGACTGTTGTACCTAAGGGACAGTTATATCTGCTGACACTGCAATTTATTTCTCGTAGAGACTCCAGGAAATCTAAATCATAATGTTGTCAGGTGCGTTAAGTTGAAGCCTTTCGTCTGTATTCTTATGCAGGTCAAGGAAGCGGTTGAGTAACGAGTGCTTTTTAATTTTTTTTACTTTCTCGCTACCGCTAACGCGGTACAGAGAAAGTTATGTAATGGTGCGCGAAAAACGGGGAATTTTAGGCAGAAACACTCTTTTTACAGGGCCTTGGCAACGAAAAAGTGGATAACTCCAGATGCTAAATTTAGAAAAAAATCCTCTAACACGTAGTGTAGCTAGAATCCGTGTTTTGTGGGCCCATGATACCGAAAAATCGATTGACGGCAAACGTCTGTCCTTCTATCTGTCTATGGGCAACGCTAGCGGCTAAACCGTTCAGCCGATTCTTGAATTTGAAACCGATATTTTAATTTTGGGGGTACTTTCATGAAGCCTCTGGGACACCTCTCATCTTCCAAATTTTCAAAAAATGGCTCCATCGCTTTTTATTAAATCTTGTGTTGTATAATATAAATACGTTTAAGATAATGGTGTATGTGTCATGTTCATTGAAAGCCATGATTTTTCGAAAATTGCAAAAATTTCAAAATTTTTTCGGCGTCTTCTTACAGCCACAGTTTGAAGATAGATGTTTTCCCCCTCAAGAAATCTGTTCCTTATAGATAAGTTGTGAAATAAGGTCATGCACAATTTTTCGAAAATTTGAGTACTTTTTGCGTAATTTGGCGTGAAATATAGGTAATTATAAATGTTTTAAACAATTTCTTCCTCAAAAACGGCTTCATCATTTTTGATTAAATTTTGTTGTTGGATAGTGTGAAGAACGTGCTGCTTTAATACCACTAGTTTTTTTTTATTTTGAGGGGTGAAAGTTTAATTGGTGGATAGGATGTCTTATTTTTTTTGTACCTGCGAGAGCTATGACAGCGTCGAATAACGTGAAATGCAAAGATAAGTAATAATTGTGACTTCTTTTTGCGATTTGATCATCGCTGAAAAGATGAATGACGTGTGATCCGGAAATTGAAGATGGCTTGGTGATGTACCAGTGAACAGATAGGAGTTTGTACCTATGGACACGTCTCTGGCTATCTTAGGATTACTTCACTTTTGGGAATTAACATTGGTATGTTAATAGGTCAATTGGAGGTAGAAGGGTTTGACAACCACGAATAGAAATATCAGTTGAACATGAAATTCAAATATAAAATATACAGAGCTGTCTGGAAGAACCACAAATGAAATTGCTATTATTTTTTGTTTCAGTTGAATATTAATTCACTTATAATGCCTCTTAGTAAAATCTAAAAGAAACGCCTCAATTTTTCTCTAGAAAGGTTCAAGAAAGGTTTGTCTTAGAAGTGCTAGAAAAAGGCACGTCGTAGTGCTGCAAAATCTTGCAGCATCAATAAGTCTTCCCTTTACGAAAGAATTAAGCAGTTTAAGAGATCGGATGCCACAGAGAGTTTTTCGTTATATGAAATATGTTCTAAAAAATCAGTTCTTTAAAACACTTATTATATAATTGTTTTAAAAGTATTAGTAGTTTAGCGTAATTTTGCAATTTTCAAAGTTGCAGATTCAAACTTTCCGCACTTCTTTTGCTAAAATAATTCATGATTAATCGGGTCACATTGCAACAATGGGAACGGGGCCGCGACATGACAGTTTGAAATTCTCAGAATAATTTCTTAGTGTTAGTCGATGTTTCTGGGTGAACGGGACGGTGTTTTGAATTGTCGATTTGTGTTTATATACTTAAGTTTTACTATTTAGCTTAAGTTTTCCCACCTAATTCGCTACAATGAGTTCAACAAGTGATGACTGAAATGTGTTAATATGGACAGAAATTACGGTACTATAATTTTTACGTAACCCTTAGTGAGGTGAGAAAGTACGTGCTGTTGTACCACCACTAGTTTTAAAAAGATATGCAAACGAGTCCAAATCGTATCAAAGCTATACAATGACCCTCTAAATGTGCTTCATTAATTTTTTTAAAAAATTCTTCCTGATTTGGAATTTAAATGGCGGGACATAGAGCTTTTTGAAGCTGAACTTACAATGATCAGGGGAATTTTCCCCAGTTTTTTGAAAGAAGGAAAGAAACTCAAAATTAATTTAGGTTTCATAACGTCCCTCTGGTTGTATTTGATATAATTAATTTTGTGAACTTTCGTCAGGTTGTTTGGAGTCTTAATGATGTAAAACAGCAATTTGTAAAGGAATTTCAAATTCGGAGTAAATTTATTTCGTCTTTCCTCAAGGAAGCAAATGAGTTCAACATCATTTGGTTGAGCAAAACTGTCCCTCTATGTATGTCTCTATGTATTGAAGTATGTAAAATTCATAACCAGCTAGTTTGAATCTGGTTGAAGGGGCAATCCAATGATGGAATACCTGACGTTGGAGTCATTTTTTATTATGAGATGAACCAAAAATAACTTTTTATGAAAAAGTTATTGTTTACATGTGTTTGTTAAAGTTTTTAATGGTTAATAATATTCATCCATTAGTTTGGTGTATTTTAATCTTATTAAAATTTCGCTGTAAGTGGGGATATCAATTCAAGGCTTCATTTATTACGAATTTTAAATTGGAACCCAGAAGATCAAAATTATTTTAAAACACCTTCATGATCCCTATACATGATTTAAACAATTTTAGTCAGTTATAAATTATGCTTTGTAGTTTAGGATTTGTAAGGGATGAAAATTCGCAAAATTATGTATTGTTAAAATTGAAAACATGTTTCCTCTTGTTGGTTGTTGTGAGGGTATTGGTGAGTTTTCAAATTCTTAAAAGTGCCAGAAACAATTTGCTTATTTTGATAGTATATACATTTTTGTGTTTTAAGAAAGTAGGAATGCTAACTTAACGTGCCCAATTTTGCGCGATATCATAAGATGGGTGGCAAGATATTAAAAATTAGACTATATAGAACTTATTATAATATATTAAGTGTCATAATATATTAACAGAATTTATGCTCAGTGGGTACAATATTGACTAATCATGAAGAAGAAGAAGAAGAAGAAGAAGAAGAAGAATTGCAAGAAGAATTGAACTCATGTTGAACAACAAAGTACAGATAAAGTTTGTAACCATTCCGAAATGTTTAAGAATTCTTCTTAGTAGTCTTGGAAGTCAGGGTTTGAAGTATTCTAACTGTACTGGCGTTTGCAATGTATATACTAATACGTGAAGAGAATACTTTTGTACTTTTTAAGTAAGTCATATGAAATTTTGCTGAATGAAATGAAAGCTCGTGATTCTGAAAATTTCAAAGGGCAATTCTCCATAGATATAGAATCTCTCTATGCTGAATTTCGTGATAGAGAGCGTCGATCAAAGAATAATATAATACATGGTTTGATAGAATATCCTAATTTACAAACAGAACAGCGTTTGATAGCTGATAAGCGGGCTGCTGAATCTATTGTTACGAAATTCACTGAAGAAAAATGTGTTGTGTCAACAATGAGACTGGGAAAAATACACCATAATACGCGTCGAAAACAACTGAGCACAATAATCCCAGACTATTTAAAGTTGTTCTTGAAAATGATGATTATGCACTACACATTTTGAGAAACAAGAAGAAATATCTTGGAATAGCTAAAATTGGTCCAGATCAAACACCACAACAACGTGTTTATTTTGCAAAATTGCGTTCAAATCTGGAGGCAGCTGTGAAAAATGGACATAGTAACAAACGGTTAAAGTACATTGATGGAATCCCTACAATCGTCGACGGAAGTGACAAGAAGAAAACCACATAAAACTATGAGGAAAACTAACACCAAGGCAATCGTCACACAAAATGTTTGAATATTATCAAAACTGTCGTGGTTTACGAACGAAAATATCAATATTCAACAAAAATTCGAGCATACTGATTTATTGATGTTTACAGACTTGGCTGCATGAAGAAATCTCTAGCGATGAATTCGCCCTTCCAAATTATAACATCTATAGATTTGACAGAAAATCAACAACCAGTCAGCTTGAACGAGGTGGTAGCGTACTTGTAGCGGTTCACCAGAAATTCAACAGTGTGGAGATTACTCCATCGGCTACTGATATCGAACATCTTTTTATATTGGTAAATTAAATCTAACAGTCAATGCTGTATATTATCTCTCCAAATTCACCTTCTGTAAATTATATGAGTTATACCGAATCTCTCGAGCACATTTTTGAACTATATCCAACATCAAAATTTCTCATAGCTGGTGGCTTGTATTTGCCCCATTGGACAAATAGAAATTCTAAACTATTTGGTGAATTTTCGAATGCCACAAATAATGAAATTGTAACAGCTTCGTTGATCACTAATTCTATGAGCTATTTAAATTCATTACAATCAAATAATATATTTGATACTAATAATAGAACATTAGACTTAATATTTACTCAAGATGAAAATTGCATAATTAAACAAGCTGATTGTTCATTTGTTCCAATTGACAAACACCATCCTCCTTTAGATATATTATTTTCCTTGAGTGAAAAATTTACTACTCCAATTCGCATAATATTAAGCATAATTTTCAAAACGCTGATTATGTGAATATAAATAATGAAATATTGTCTTTCAATTGGTTACCATATTTTGAACAAAATTCACTTCTGTCGTCTCTTTCATGTTTTATAACAAGATGTATGAAATAACTGAAAAATATGTGCCTAAAAAGATTATTGTTTATGGTTTATATCTCCCGTGGCATTCACATGAATTGAAATTACTTTTGAAGGTTAAAACCGAGACCAGTTTTGTTTATAAATCAACTGGTGATGATAAATATTATAAAATATTTTCCGAAATTCGTAGAAAATGTATAATAAAAGCAACTGATGATTATAATTCATATATAGATAATATAGAAGACCGTTTAGATTATAATATTAAATCATTTTGGAAATTTACAAACTCAGCAAGGGAAACAAATGGTTTACCAAACATTATGACATACAATGGTATTTGTGCTGATAAGGGTAGTGAGATAGTAGATTGTTTTGCAACATTTTTCGAATCGGTTAACAAGGATAACAATAATGATAATGATAAAATAAATTATCATAATGATAACAATAATAATAATAATAATGTAAATACATTAATAAATTTACCACATATTGATATAACTCAACATGATGTCTTTTCATTAATAGGTAAATTAGAAGAAAAAATGGGTCCTGGACCAGATGGAATGGACCTTTATGTTTAAAAAATTATAAAACAAATTTTACTCCCATATTACAACATATGTTTGCAAAATCGCTGACTGAAGGCACGTTTCGAGCAATTTGGAAAGGGAGTTTTATAACTCCTATCCACAAATCTGGTAATAAGTCTGATGTGTAAAATTATAGACCTATTCTTCTGCTTCACATAATTTCGGTTTTGTGCTCAATTATTACAGAAAAACTATCTGCTTCCCTAGAGTATACTAATTAACGAACAACGTGGTTTTAGACGTAAGCGCTCAACGACATCCAATTTGTTAATATTTCAACACTTCACACTTGTAAAATTAGAATCAAATTCCTAAGTTAATACTGCTTACACGGATTTATCTAAGGCATTCGACACCATAAACCATAAACTACTTTTCATGAAATTATATAATATTGGTGTCTGTAGTACATTTTTAAGTTGGAGTAAAGATTATTTGTCACGAGTACAAAATGTCAAATACAAATCGTTTGTTTCAAGAAATACAGTATATATATGGTAACATCAGGTGTACCTCAGGGTTCCCACTTGGTTTCTTTATTATTCATAATATTTATTAATGACCTTAAACCTAAACTATCTAAATGTTCATTTCTGATATACGTAGATGATTTAATGTTATACTCCGAAATTTAAAAAAATTGATGATTGTATCGCTCTACAATTCAACATAGATATGTTAGCCCTATGGCGTGATGATAATAAATTGGATCTTAATATTCAAAAAATGTAAAGTTATTACTTTTTCTAGGTTAAGGAATAATACCAACTTCACTTATTCGATAAGAGGACAGAATCTTGAACAGGTCGCGCTGATGGAGGATCTGGGAGTTTATTTTAATACCAAACTCAAATTTACCTATCATATATATATATATATATATATATATATATATATATATATATATATATATATATATATATACTTTCTTGTTCTTATATTCTATAGTATTACATTTTCTACAACGTATATGATATGTATTATTGGGCGATTGCTTGTTTATAGTGGCAGTTGAAATACCTACAGCAAGAGATTCATATAGTAAAACAGCCAACACAACAGTCACTGCGAGGTGAGGGGGCTCACTACAGTAATATTGGTACAACAACATTCCATCTGTCACAGTGGTAAATGACTTAAATCGAAACTGGTATCATCTCGTATCTTCACTGGTTTAGGTGGAACTCAATTATATACAATCTTTTGGATAAACAGAGAAATCGTGGCGTTTACAGTCAGAACTTGAATTGCATCAAAATGCATATCAAAAATAAACGAAAAGAAGCGAAGATTTAAAAGATGATGAATCCGTGAGTGATATTGATAATATACTTTAATGACTGAACTAGAATTACTAGAATCCGAATATTTCTCGTTAATATCACAAACGAAAATTTTATAGAAATTTCATAATGTTTTATTTCATTTTCCTTAGTATCATTTAATAAAAAACTGTCTTAACATGATTAATGTCATTAAAATTTGTATCAATTAAAATAATAACAGTCCCACGAAAAACAAAGAGAAGATATTTTATTGATTTATTCAGATTATATATATATATATATATATATATATATATATATATATATATATATATATCTTGATTCGTGTGTCTTTAACGGAAACACAGTGTATCTGCAAAAGGACAGAACGTTCGTTTTTTCTTGCCATATGGTGTGTGAATTTGAAGCCGCTCAACCGATGATTATCTTCCCTTTAATACACTTTTGTTTTCTTGAAATGTGGGTGAAGAAAACTTAATACGGCATAAGGAACCCACTTTGCTCATCTCATAGCGTGCAAAACTGTGACGTGCACTTTGAAAAAGGCGCGCACGGGCTATCCTTTCGATGGCAAGGGCCCGCGCTCCAAACACTGCTGTAATAGCGAATTGACTGAGAGAAGAAAGAAAGGGCACTGATCTTGGCAACAGTGCTGAGTTACCGCCTTGGGGACCGCAAAGACCCGGCCCCTACGAGAGATATTAGCGCTACCTTTGAAAGCGACAAGTAACTATGTCCGTTATTATGGGAGATTAGACACCGGTCACCCTTCCTATAACTACCCTATATGTACTCATTTTCACCCCGTGAAGGCACAATAAGCTCTTGTGGGCAATGTTATTCTTATATAAGAATCTCATGCACTGTTGCCAAATCGATTGTTGCGGAATTAAGTAAAGAAGAATATAGCCATGTAGAGAAAAGACGAGGAATACGATGGTAATCATGAAAAATGTGTCATTCACTTGCTTTTAAATTAAAATAATGAAAACGCTGGATTTCGGCGGAACCGACTTTATAAACACCGTTTTATTCAAACCGTTAAAACATATCCAAAAATTGGTAGAATTATTTTGGAAAAAATTGATACAATATTTCAATTACTTCAGCTGGGGAATGCTTTCATTTTATCAATATATCGAAATGTGTCCTTAAAAAATGAATTGTCAACGACAATATGTGAATTTTTAATTTGTGCTATGGAATATATCGTCGACAGAGTTGGGCAGTATTGTGTTTGAAATATGTATTTTAAATACACTTTATATTTGAATAACTGTATTTTTGAGTTTTTACTCATGTATTTTAGAGATGTAGTTGAGTACATAAAATAGGTGTATTTAAAAAAGGAAATACTTAAAATACTTCAAATAGAGAGGAAGATAACGATAGTTTATTTTTGTTTGATTGTGCAAGTGAATTAACCTCATTGAAACAAAAATAGAAGCCCCTTTTAGCTGTTGAATTTGAATTTTCTTCATTTTTAAATTATAAATCTAAATCATTAAAAATGCTGGACCACTGGCATTAAAAATGCTGAAATACTTTACCGACAACAAAGAAAATGCGTTTATTCCTATAACTCGAGTCCGGATAATTGCCTTTTTGCCTATTTTATTTCTTTCAATGTATTTTAGGCAGCGAATCCCATTATCAATGTTTACCTCAGAAATGGCTTGTGCGCGGATTTTATAATGCCTATAAATGCATATTTTAGAGATAATTGCCTAATCGAGCGTTACTAGCCTACAAGTGCCTGTATTGAATTTTCCGCATTTTTCATATTTTTTGTTCAGTATATTTTGCTTTCTACAATCATTTTTTGAGAAATCACTGATGGGTAATTTTTCACCCAACATGTCACAACCGCCTAAAATCTGCCAGGGCGACCTCCGATCGAGAATCTCTATGCCCGGTGTGCTTGCCTGTAACGCGTCGAGCAGGGACACCGCTGAGAAACGTATGAGAATATCACACCTTGCGGGTTACCTTATCTACTTCGCCGAAGTCCGTCAGGGTGCTCCAGAGAACAGGATATTGTTCTCGTCTTTCCGTTCTTCACAATAATTAGTGAGCTATCTGTTCCTTACCAAGAACACAACTGTCTTCAAAAATAGCGCTCCCGGCATCTTTTGCTTTCAGAAGCTAGAATTACACCAGATAGGCAGAGTTTTCTTCGATATTTTTATATTGGTTTCGAAATTTGGTGCATGCCAGATCAGTAAATTTGCTGTTTCCGTTAAGCATGCTTGTTACAATACCAAAAGAGAAAGTTTCAAGAAGTTCATTGTTAAAAGATTGGTGGAGAATATTCACGGCAGACTGGAAATATATTTTTTGCCAGTGTTGTGAAAAGACGGTAAACTGTGCAAAAATATTTCTTTCAACATAAAAACACTGCACCTCACGCAAAAATTGAGAAAAAAAGTGAGAAAAACTATTCAAACCTTCTTCAGCAAGTGCAGTCAAAAGATGAAGACAAGAAAGAACTTCAACACTCACTTGTGCCATGTTGCAAACATTCCATTTTCAAAACTTGAATATCCAACATTTAACGAGTTTAACCAACAAAATATAAAATTCCACATGAGTCAGCTCTTAGGATATATTATCTAACTCCGCAATATGTTTTGAAAATCGAAGAAATTCGATTTGTTTTTAGAGAATTGTTTTCATCCTTTATGTAGTACGTATTACGTATAAATTTTAATATTATTCAACCTTAATGCCCACTTCCCTGACCATTTTTAAGTTTTTACATCCGAAGTGCCTCCCTTTTGTCAACTAGAATGCCTATTTTCCTGCTTATTTTTAAGTTTTTAAGTGCCTATTTGCCTGCTTATTTTCGACATTTTTAGTGCCTATACTTGTATGTCACAGCTTTACTTATAGAACTTTTTTACATTCAACCGCGCCAGTTGAACGACCATTTTCCTTCGCGGGTTTTATACATTCGCCAAATAGGGGTTCATTGTCTGATGATTTGTTTGAAAAACTGATCGCTTTAAAAGGAAATTCCGTTTATTTGAGTTAGACTTATAAGTTATTGTTCGGAAATTTTTGACTGTCAATTAGTAACTTATTGTAATTGGCAATTACAATAAATTGTTACAATAAAATAGTAATAATAATAAAAACAATGTATTTAATGTATTTTGAGTATTTGAAGTATTTTAAATACTTATGTATTAAGCTATTCAAAACCTAATGTATTTTGAGTATGTATTTAAATACTCATTTACGGAGTATTTTGGCGAAGTGTTTAAGTACTAAATTTAAAGTATTTTGCCCAACCCTGATCGTCGCTGGGATATTTTCGTTCTTGAAGTCCAAATAATAACTTCCAGCGACAGAGTTTTGAATAAATTGATGGAACTATTTTATATCATCACCCGAACGTCTTCGAATGCATGACTTCTGTGTATTTGGTGTGTGTTTTGAAGTCGTGAGATGATGACGCGAGGCTTGAAGGGAGACGCGACGAAAAGACAATGCACAGATTCAGAATGTGTGACCGGTAGGGCTGAAAGGAAGCGTTTGTTTATATGCTGTAATCAGCGGTAGAGATCATTCAAATCAATACTCGAAGGTTCACGAGAAGCCCTTTTGTGAATTTTATCTTGCTGGGTATTCTGGGCAGTCGAGTTTTGCTGGTGGATGTGTAATGGTAAAGAAAAGTAGATACTTAATTTAGTCAATCGTGTTGTGTCAATTTTAAGGGATCAAAATGGAATGCAGGGGAAAGGGTGAAATAATTAAAAAAATGGTTAAAAAAACATTTCAAAAGTATTCAAAAACTTGAAAGGAAAACACTCAAAAAAGAAGTCAATCGTGTGAATGAATTTTGCAGAGCAACAGGCATCAGTAGACATTCTTTCTTTAGAATGACAAAGGAAAATGAGAATGGAGAGATACCGACTCCGAGAAAAATAAACTGGACTGAAGTATAATCGTAGAATCGGTAGGGAAATGAAGTACGACGATACGTACGGTTCGTCGTACATATGGAATTTGAGACGTAGTACATAGGGTACGTCTCAAATTCCATGCGTTTCTATTTTTAAAATATTTCTGCCACAATCGTGTGTGTAATAAAATATGCTAATGATAAACGTTTACCAAATTTCAAACATTCTACATTTTATCGCTTATTCAGAAGAATGGGGTATAAATTTGAAAAGCGAGAAAAAAGACAGTAATAACAGAAAGAAATGATATAATACTGTGCCGATATTCATAACTACGAGAAATGCGACAGTTTATAAATGAGAAAAGGAACATAATTTTCCAAAAATGAAAGTTAGATAAACGTTGGGCATAGTATTTCGTTTATTGTGTAAGTTAATTAATCAATATTTGACGGCGTAGTCAACAATTTGCAATTTTTTCATTTTTTAAGAGAGTATATATAAAGTGTCCCTGTGTATTAGATATTTACGCCAGTAAAAATAGTCTGGCTATAATAATAATAATAATAATAATAATAATAATAATAAAAGGAAGTGAGGAAATAAACATTTTTAAAAATTAGATGCATGTATTGAGAAAGGTGGCTGTGATTTTGACGATTCTGGAGCGAGCAGGCAAGCGAACGTGTCGCGTCGGCAACTACGCGCGGATTCTCCATAAGACCCACTGTACCTTCACATCGTGAAAAGCAGTACAGGAAGCCGTGAATTAGGTGGGAATAAGTTGTGTGCACGCTTTGCCCTTTACGAATAAACAATTCCAATAATAGACTCGTGCGCTCTCCAGAGCCTACTGTGAAGATATACACTTATTATATGTTGGTGGGGACCGGCCTCTCTGGCCCTTTAGAACAAGCCGTCATTGTTGCTTATTATTCTTGTTTTAAATGTGTCGAGTTTTATAAAATGCAATTAAAATGTACACAAAAATTATAAAACTTGAAAGTTTGTATAATTATTAGCTCTGTTTGATATCAGGAAAAGAAACGCTTAAATCTTTAACATCCCATAAAATTTTGTTCTATCACTCAAAATAACCAATTGAGTAAATTCCAAAACGAAATATCTCTAGGATTTCCTTCCGAAACTAAATGAAGTCACTGCTTTTTATTTATTTTATCCGGCAATTTGTGAATGCGATTTTCAACTTTCACCTCTCCTATACACAAAATCGTCTTCTTGGATCCACTTCTTGGTATTTTTTTTCGAAAATATAACTCCACAGACATTGAGAAAAATGATTTTGCTTTTTTTCTTTCTTTACCAAATATATTGTGGCGGATACTTTCTGTTTTGAAAACAACCTACTCGTATGAAAAACACGACCTGTTACTTTCCTTTAGAGCTTCCTGCACTGTAAATTAATGTTGTGGTTTACTATTTCATTAATGTGTGTTTATGAACCTGACACAAAACATGTTAATGGCATATTTAATACCCTTGCAGGGCTTTCTTCATGCCCGCGCGGGCCTTTTGATTGATTGATTGTTAGTGATTCCGGGCGCCTCAACTTCTGAGGTCATTAGTCCCGTAAGTGTAGTAAATGTTTTTTCATCGGGAGGTGGCGGTGATCTCTCCCCACTGGATGGCGAGATCCGGCGCTGACCTACCGTCAGCTAGCGGGGTTTTTCCTCAACCAGGTATCTCCCACATGGGGCCACTCCCCCCCAGTTGCGACAAGTTCTAAATCTCTGGCCAGTCTCCCGCATGTGTGGTAGAGTAGTGCATGTTAGTGTGTGTGTGTGTGTGTGTGTGTGTGTGTGTAAGGGGTGACGATAGGACAAGGAAGAGGTAGGAAAGATCGTGCGCGGTCCGCGGTCCGTGGCCCGTTTGTTAGGGTACTGCTCCGGTATTCGCCTGCTGTTAATCGGAGAAACCACGGAAAACTACCGATCAGAGCAGCCGGTCGCTAGAATTCTACTCCAGACAGCGACTGAATTCGACCTAGCTGAAAAGCTAATATCAAAATTCCTGCCGCCGTCGGGAATCGTATCTAGGACTTCTCGGTCAGAGGCACTGAGAGGAAAAGAATTAAAATCGTGTTTAAAAACCACATATTACTGACAATTTCCAAAATATATGTGAATTAACATATATTTTTATCCGTTCTTCCATTTATTCATATTTGGAAGATTACACATCACACCATGGATCTTTATAAACTTTATTTTCTAAAATCACCGATTCTTAATTGTCACTACACTATCACCTTACTTGGTAGGCAAATAAGTGGAAAATATGCTCCGGACAGTAAATGTCACCTTTAATGTGATCTCGTTACTATGTAACAATTGAAGTTGACAATTAAAATTAATAAAGACAATAGTTTTCCCAATTGGAAATCGTACCCGGGTCTCTTGGTTTAGAGCGAGAATAGAGCAAGTGGGCTAAACCAGGAGATCTGGATTCGATTCCCGGCCGGGGTAAAATACTTGGAATAATTTGAACGAAAACATTATAGATTCAGAGAATTAAATGTGAAACAACTTTAATTGTTTACCTATTCACTGGTTGTTAAGTGTTTTAGATGTCAGGTCGTTAGCCGAATTGCTTAACTGCGCTTCCTGAAGTCATGGAATTTAAGCAACTCGAGACATCACGAATTCCTGGATGAGCGATCGTCTGGAGAGCCCTATTACTAACAGCGCCGAGCCGCTTGCAACGGATGAAAGGTAATCACTGACCGCGACATTACGAGACAAAGGCGAAATGTAACGAAGGATTACTCAATGCCTAAGGGATGGCTAAGGGCCCTAGTTGCGAAAAAGGTGCACCAGAAATACGGTATAACAAAGATAACTAGCATTTATACTGTTCTACCAATAACCTAGTGTATTTGAAGGTTACTTTTAAGAATGTAAAACATATAAAAACTACTGGAACTTCTCTCTAAAACTAGTAACATCGTGAAAACACAAATATAGAAGAAATAATGGCATGCCAATTAGTATTAAACTATCCATATGAACCCACCTGAAATTCCATCAATTATAACAATGGATTTCAACAACATTCATTTTCAATATTATTAGTCGTAAACATTTCTCGACTTCTTCTGAGGCAAATAAAAGCTTGTACCATAAACATTCTTACCTTTAAAATAGATGGTATTTCATTTTCCATGGCTGAGGATTGCAATATGAGAAGAGTAGCAAGAAGGACGAGAAAAGCAAAAGGATGCACAAGACGTTTATAACGCCTGGAGCAGTCCATCCCTTGGGCCATTGGAAGCGGAGGGAACGACAACGAATGAATCTGGGAAGACACTGGAGCTCGTAGGCTCGCGCCACCGGTTTATATAGCGGAGGTGGCGTCAGCATCGACCATCGACGGTCGTAGGCGGTGGGCGCTGCGCTGCCGGTCTTCCTCCCCCGATAAGCTCCCCTCCCCTCTCCCCCACCTCAGGTGCCTTTGGACACACACTCCGCGTGAGAGACTGACAGCGAGCTCCCTTATCGTGGTCAGGATCTAATGAATGAGAATGAACGAGAACTTGACAAAATACGTTTACGACCGGTAACATGTTTTATACGATATACGAAGAACAACGCAACGCGTTTGGTCACCGTTCCGTAGAGATGTCATTCAAATTTTGCAGATAGAAATTCATAATCGCGTAGTTAAGAATGCCTATGAGATAATATAAAATAGTATTTTGGCAGCCATGTTATACGTATTACAAGTATTACAACAATTCATTTTCATATCAAAGGCTGTGGGCAGCAATTATTCTATTTTTTGAAGAGAAATTGTCTAGTGTCCATACAAATGTAAACGGACGGACGCAGAGAGGGGCAGACAGATAGTCATATGTTTCAGAAAAAAAACAACACTTTCTTGGTATCAACAACCCACAAAACGTGGATTTTGACTATACTACATTAAAGAGAAAGAAATATACTGCTATGCCTTAGGAACATTAAAAATCAGGATTTAATAAAATAAAAGGAACAATAAAAATCAACATTTTTGGTTTCAAGGACCCACAAATATTTATTTTATTTCGAAAAAGGTTTACTAGGAGCTTTTTTCTTACTAGATAGTAGATACCAGAAAGTATAAATTGAGCCCCACTCAAGAAAATTTTCACATTTTATGTATATACGTTTTCACTTTTTTCCACACGTCTAAGTTTTTAATAGCTAGATTCTTATTCCCTCCATTCAACCGATGTTTCATAATCCTTTAATTTTCATTTCTACTTATTTAATTGCCGTAAAGGTATTTTTACAGTCGTATTATCGCAATTATAATGCATATCAATTAATTTGAATACTATGTTGTATAGTGAACTTAACATATTCTTTAAAATATGAAGAAATATAATCTAACATTCCTGCCACTAATAAACAGATCATATCTACGATAATTAAATTCCTGCATACGCGTATTTTTTCTGTGATAAAAATATTTGCATTACAGTAATTTCCACAGCTGCACTTCAGCAGCCATGAAGAATATATTTATGTTTCCCAATTAAATGAGACGTCAGTACTTTTACTTTCATATTTTTCATTGTAAATATTGATTAAGTTATCATTCGTATTGTAACAAGTTATTAAATGTGTAACTAAGCATATTCGTTATATCATTTTCTTTTCTCTCCTCAACCTTTGTCGATCCCTTTCCATCTACTCTCTTTCTCTCTCGAGATCTGAAGTGTTCTTGTAACATAAAAATATCGATTACCGATCTTGTTATCCGTCATCGTCGCTTCTGAATTCCTAACAAGGTAGAATATTTTGTTTCCCGAGACATGTAAAAGGCAGGGAAGGCGATATTCGAAAATTCTGTGTTAGATCGCGTTTCATTTCGCGAAGTTAAAAGAAATCACACACGACAGGCTTATACGTCCACACCATATTGTAACACTAAGGTAATACTGATATCTGCTTGTGTCTCGCTTCTTTTGGATAGTTGAAATCGGAACATTTTATTTGTTCCGTAAATTTTAAAATAATAGGAACTTCAGTTTATAGGTTTCTATTAATACTTAGTTGCAATTGTCATAATGTAAGTTGGATATATTTTCAGTAGCAAATAAATCAATAACATCAAACCTCATTTCAAAGACACCGCGTTTCATAGGAGAGTTATTCCCAGTTTTAAAGCACGTCATAATTTCAGTTACAATACACTACACATTTTTGGCCCGTAGATATCATTGCGATAAAAATCCTCTAAATTTAAAAATTACTCTTCTCGCTAAGAAAATGTAAATACAGACATTCCCGTTAAATTAAACATTTTTTTGCCATAAAAACATTTCGTCAGTATGTTTATATAAATAATTTTTTAATGTATGTAAATAATCTGTTCAGAAGTTCAGGGTAATGATGCCCAGACAGTCAAGAATAAATTCGTGCCCGATCAATGAACAATACAGCTCAATGCAGTTCAAACACGTTTTTGAGAATAAATGTTCACATACATCAGAGGGAATAATAATTAAATTGAACGACGTACTCTATTTTTAAAAATCACAACTGAAATATCATGTATTCCATTTGGTAGACATATCGTTCCGAGGAAGATTAAAATCGAAATGATATTGCTTTGATTGAATGGATCACTCAAGCTGAATGCAGTGTTTGAATGCGTATTTGTTAGATGTGTTCTCCTAATAACTCATGTAAGGTTGGTGAGATTATATCAATTTTATTAGGTTGTGAAGGAACCATGACGATCATATTTTTTCTGTAGTGGCTTGTGTCGTATCTAGATAGCTCAGCAACAGCTGAGAGATTGACTGACGCTCATTAAACGTCGGATAGGAAACGAACTTCAATAACCGTCATGTAATAAGCCGCATGTCAGTTGCGGACTTATGATCGATTTTATCTCATTCTTTATACAATACTTCGGGAGAACATGTTCGAAGATTTTATTTAGGTATATTTATTTAACATCAAAACAGTTAAAATCTGTATGCGACGTGTAGGGGAGAAGGACAATTTTCAAATAAATTAACCTGAGGTTCGATAGCAAGTTCTGCAGGAAAACGGCAAAAAACATGCCATTTTCCTTTCTCGAATTTTCATCAATTAAGCAGGTTATAGCAGGTCATTAAATCTGAAGTATTTTAATTTATTTTCTTTTAAATGCTTGAATCCTTGTTTACTATCTCCCCTACTACGTGCATACGTAGTAAAGAGAATGTGTTAGACTACGTAGGTACCTAGTAGGCAAGAAACTAAACATACATTCTAGAATTTTTTCTTTATGGCAGAGAGGTACCTTAAGAAGGAAATACCAATCCGAACCAGTTCGAGCTAATTATTCAAGTATATTGCATAAGTATTCCATTCATACAATAATAATTATACTGATATTAATAATAATAATAGTAATAATAATAATAATAATAATAATAATAATAATAATAATAATAATAATAATATATTAAGACGCCCCCCTCAATATTGCACTTTTGTAATTTTCGGAAAATTACGAATTTTCATGAACGTGTGGCCTACACCATGCTCTTCAGCGATCTTTACTGTATCTGAAGACCATGTTTGATAAAAATTTGGAGACATATTTGAGAAAACGTGGAAAATGTTAATGTGGCTTCATGTAAAGTATCCTCAGAAATCAAACTACCCGTTTGAAACTCCCAAAGCCTAGAGTTCGTTTACAAAATTTTACTCAAGTCCCTTGACAAGTGGTCTGTTGCATTTCACGAGCAAGGTCAGGAGGACCCCGCATTCCTAGAACGCAAAGGGACTCAGCAGCAAAATTCGTTTCGCCTACACGAGGTAGCAGTAGTAGAATTCGTTTCGCTGACAGCCATCCTTTCTGGGACAGAGTGAACTTATGTGTTATTAATATTTCTTGAAACCCTAATCAGGCAGAGGTCATTTCTTTTATTGTTCTTCGGCACTTGTATCAAAGACAGATTGAACACAATTCGCTAGTGCACGAGCAAGAAGCGCACGCCCGCATACTTACAATAGATTTTTTAGATCTGTACGTGTTCAGTGCCCACTTGTTTTCTTATTGTGTTTTGTAGAAAATTAAATAAGAAATACGCCTATATTTTTTCAAATTTTCATCTATGCGAGTTCATACACAAAGTTTTATTTCTTAAAAATTATTATAATTTTTTGATGAAATATATATTGTTTGAGAAAGTAATTTCCAGATGAATAAAATAGACCTATCAAAGTATTAAATGAAACAAACCAGGACTTTTTACGTTACGTACTACATTCAGATATATCAATCATATTTTGCGAAGTATGCGTAAATTCCAAAATTTAATATACGTGTAACTACACAAATAATCAATTTTCAGGTAAATAAAGACACACGGTTTCTTTTCTTTTTGTTTTTAAAATTTAATAAAAAAAATCATACCTTTAAAATAAGCTGTATCAAGTCTTGTGCAATTTGACGTGGAATGGCTCGTATTTGAATTCGTTTCGCTGTCATCCATCCATTCTGGGGGCATCTGAAATACAATAGTATTTCAGAATAAATACTATTCAGAGTTAATAAACTAAAGACCGGATTGCTGTGTTACTGCATTTTTTTGCTAACTTGAAATTGTATGAAACCTTGACAGAAATTTGAATCATGAAATTTGATTTTTTTTAAAAACAATTTTCCGTTTATTTTCAATCTTTTTTTGAGCAAACATTTAGTAAATGTAATAATTATGATAGCAATTAGAAACTATAAACTAGAAATCTTCATCAGGAAGGTTGTTCGAAACGGAAGGGTAGTTCCATAATATCTTTTGAGTCGGTGTTCTTCCTCACTATTGTCCAGTAAATTTATGGCTGATGGATTTGGATGTTTGTTTAACCGTTCTTGGTAGGTAGTGCTACGACGGGTGATTTCTTCATATATTGTTGGTATCTTAAGGTCTCGATGTAGTGTGTAATTTGTCACATACCATGGTGCATTGGCTAATCTTCGAATACATTTTGACTCGAACCTTCTAAGTATCTCTATGTTAGATTTGGTGGCATATCCCCATAGTTGTATACCGTAGCTCCAAATTGGCCTGATGATTGCCTTGTAGAGAAGTACTTTATTATTTAAGGAAAGACTTGAGTGGGGTTGATGAGCCATGATAATTGGGAGAATCTGATTTTTGCTTCTTTCTTCTTTGCGGATATGTGATTCCTCCATATTAACCTTTTGTCCATGTGAAATCCTAAGTATTTAACTCGGATACTTGGGCTAGCTCAACATTGTTTAACTGGACTTTAGGACACTCTTTTTTGCAAAAGGTAAATATGACGTTTTCAAATTTGGAGGCGTTCGCTTGTATTTGCCATCTTTGTAACCAGTGCTCTAGTTGGATCAGGTGTTCTTGCAGATTTAATGAAGCTTGTTGTGGGTCTTCGTGCACTGCAAGAATTGCTGTGTCGTCCGCAAAAGTCACCGAAGTAGTATTTGCATTTATAGGCAGATCATATGTGTATAAGTTACAAAGTGGGACCAAGTACACTGCCTTGAGGGACTCCTGATTTAATAAGATAGAATGATGATAGTTCTTCTTGTTGTTTAATCTGGAAGTAGCGATTAGATAGGTATGATTTCATCAAAAGGTAGTACGGATGGGGAAAGGGGAATTTAATTTTATACAGAAGTCCTTCGTGCCATACTTTGTTGAATGCTTGTTGTATGTCAAGAAACACAGTAGCTTTTTCTTTCGAGGCATTGAGTAATAACTTCAACAACTCGGTGCACTTGTTCAACTGTTGACTGTTGTTCTCTAAATCTAAACTCATGTTCTGGGATTCTTTCTTGAAGTAGAGGTTTTAAACGTTGGAGTAGCATTTTTTCAAAAACCTTTGATAAAATTGGAAGCAAGCTTATTGGGCGATAAGATGCTACATCGTTGAGTGATTTGCCTGGCTTTGGTATTGCTGTGATCTGAACTATCTTCCATTGTCCTGGGAAATGATTGCATCGGAGAATTGCATTGAAAAGCGAGGTGATAAATTCTATAACAGTCAGTGATAATTCCTGCAAGACTTTGCCTGTGATTAGATCATAACCTGGGCTTTTATTTGAATTTATAAAGCGCTGAATAGTTGTTCTAACTTCATTGGTGGGACAAGATTTCATTAGAAGTGATAATTGACAAAGAGCGTCATTATATCGAAGCACTTCTTCATCATCTGCATTGTTCCGTGGAGTTACTCGTTCAAATACCGAAGAGAAATGTTCTGCAAGTCATTCAATCTTCTCTGTTGCACTTCTTGCCCAGGTTCCATCTTTCTTTCTTATTGGAGGTATTTGAATTTGTGGACGTTCATTTTTCTTAGTAGCTTTCCAAATCGAATAATTTGTTGCTGCGGTTGCTGTTAGTGACTGTACATATTGTGCAAAAGATTCATTTCGATGTCGTATCAATAGCTGCTTCAGCTGCCTGGAGGCTCTGTTTAGATTTGCTCTGTCTTCAGGGTACCAGGTTGTCATCCAGATACGTCGTAATCGCCGTTTCTCTCTGATTTTTTTCTCTAACGTTTATAGGTATTGTCGATTGCTTGCTTTGAACAGTTTGAGGTGTTGAATCCCATGCGGCGTGTTGAATACATTTTGTCAAGTATTCAGTTGCTTCTTCAATATCTTCAGAGTTTCTCAGAGGCACATTTGCTAGTGAAATGCTATCCAAAATTTCACGAAAATTGTTCCAGTTTGTGAATTTGTTGTAGAGTCTTGGCGGCGAGGGACGATGTAACACTTCTGAATTTATGGTCAGAATTACAGGGGGGTGATCTGACGACATGTCGTGATTTGGTTCTATACAGATTTTGTCTAGTGAAATACCTTTAGTAATGTAGAAATCCAGAAGGTCTGGTATTTTGCTTCTGTCAGCGGGCCAGTAAGTCGGTTCTCTAGTAGACACTACCGTAAGATTATTTCTAAGAACACAGTTATATAGGCGTCTTCCTTTTGGTCTATTTAGTCTTGAACCCCAATGCACATGTTTTGCATTGTAGTCGCCACCAACAATGAATACTGATCCAACATTGTTGAAGAATGCTTCATACATTGCCTATGATACATTATGCCTAGGTGGACAGTATACTGCTGTTATGTTGATTGGCCCGCATAGATCTTGAAGTTGAACACAAGTTGCCTGTATGTATTCATAGTTGTATTCTTTTAGTTCATGATGTTTAATTTTGTTCCGTATAATAATGGCAGTTCCTCCGTGAGCAGTGCCATCCGGGTGTTGTGTATTATAGGTCACGTATCCGGGGATTGAGAAATACGACCTCTTGGTAAAATGAGTTTCGCTAATTAGCATGATGTCAATTTTATAATTCTGTAGAAATAAAATTAATTCTTGTTTGTGCCGTAAGAGGCCATTTGCATTCCATGTTGCTAACTTGTAATGCCATGATGACTTGTAAAGATTCAATTTATTTTAGAGATAAGAATCGTGAGTAAATTTAGAACTGAACTTATCTGCTCTGCTTGTTGTTTTAGTATATTTTCAAATCTTGAAAATGATTCTTGTACTACATTTCCGATGTCTGCTGGTTGGTTGGTTACAGCGCAGGCGTACGATTGAGTATTTTTTATTCGGGTGTGAGTATAAATACGTGAGGTTTCCAAGTTGCTTTCTGGGTAAGTTTTTAATCCAGGATATTCATCCATATCTGGCTTGTATTGACCTTGTATAGTATTACTTGTGTGGATTTTCCGTCGATCACTTGTTGGATACGATCTTTTGATAAGTTCTTGGTAGAACCTACAGCCTTTGTAGTTTGCTGGATGACCCTCGTCGCAAAGTGCACATTTTGGTTTTGTATGGATATCTTTCTTGCACATTTCAATGAGATGTTCTTGTCCACACTTCACACATCTAGGACGTCGTTTGCAGTATGCACGACTGTGGTTGTACTGTTGGCATCTGTAGCATTGCACAATTTCTTTTTTTTTTATACGGTGGTTCGAATTTGACTTGGGCGTGCATTAGTTTAGTAATTTTGTAGATATCTGCATTGTTCCTTTGTGGTTCTAAGTCAACATAGAAAAGGCATGTTGGTTTTTTTTGTCACTGTGTGACGAATGTTGTGAATATTTCTGACTTGATGATCTAATTCCTCTAGTCCATTTTTAATGCTGTTTCAACAGATGGATGTACATGCCTGAGGACTACACGAAATGCTCTCTCTTTTTTTTAATTGATACGTGTGGTACATTGTCTTTTTTTCATTTAAGAATTTTATGATTGCTCGGTAGCTTTCTATTGTCTCTGGGTTGACTTTCACTTCATTGTTATACATTTTGTACGTAAATGTATTTTTTTTCTCGTAGAAATTGTGTGAAAGAGGGCTTATTTATGACATTTGGGATAAATATAGGTGGCGGTTCTGTTTGAGGGGTATTTTCAGTCGTACCGTTTACTTGCTGTAATTCTTCAGTGTTGTTGGAGTTGTTTTCAGCACTTTGTAACGCTTCGAGCCTGTTACTTTGTTTTATCTCACTCATATTTGACACTTGCAGAGCAGTTCCAATGCCACCACTGTTTCGGCGCTTACGCTTAGCAGAGCGAACATTTTGCCATTCTGGTAAGGGATCGGAATTGCACTGGACCTGGTTTCCTGATGTCGTAGACATTACGCTACTCTCCGTGCCAGGTGGTTGTAGCAATTCGGTTTCCCCAACTTGTGGTGAATGAGTGGTGGAATATTGCATCAATTGTTCAAAACGTTGTACCTTAAGCTGGGATTCTTGGAGCTCCTGCTGCAATTGTTCTATTTGCCGCTGATATTGCTCATTTAACTGATGTCGTTGTTGTTGAAGGTATTCAGCCAGATGCACTTCGAGGTCGTTTTCGTTGCACTTGCTCCATCTTGCGACCCCGTTACCGAGCCGGGACCGGAGTCTTCACCCAGATCGAAAGCGACACCTACCACTAACACACTTCCCTCACACTGAGAAATTAATTAATGATAATGAGATTTTAATTCACTGTTGTTTATTTTAGAAGTAACTTCTCACATTCGCAACGAAAGTACACACCCCTAGACTCACTGTCACTTCTAAAAGTGGAGCGGAGCGGAGCACGATGTGAACCGGTCGGTTGCTGTCGCGAGACTAAATTTGAAATTTGAATCACGTTTTAGGTAATGCTGCCTGAAAATTGCACATTTTGGGATTTTACTGGACGAATTTGCAAGATTAACAGTTTTATTGCTTAAAATATATTGTTATATAATTAACTTGTTTTAATTTAACTTTTTTTAAAGTTTCATTAAAGAAGAAAGTTTTTATGGCATAGCCCAGCAGTGCATTCGCTAGGTCTGTGAAACCCGAGTGCAGTTTAATATGTATTTAGTCAGTATATTGCTGCCCTAATAATTGAATGTCTGTATGTTTCATAATGCCTATTGTCTATTAAAATTTCGGAGTTATTGCAGCAGGGATAGGTCCGCGGTCCTTGGTTACGGCCGCTCAGCAAACGCATGTTCGGGGTCTATCTCTCCAAACGGATCATATATCCTTTTTATCAGCCTTCGCCGAACTTGCCAACACGAGAGCTAGTCACATTTGACCTTACGCCTGGCACGAAGTTGGCGACAAGCTGCACTGCGTTTCAAATTCACCGAATTTCTTGGAACAGACATTGCCCTCCGAGGTACCAGAGATAATGAGCACAGTTTCTTACTGTTTTAGCAGCGTGCACACGTACGTTAAGTGAGGCTTAGAAGACAGACAAGTATACATGTAGAACGAAGTTTTTCCTGTCTGAAACTGTATTAGTTGCTAGAAATATTTTCAAGAAAATAATTTCTCATAAAATAATTTGAAAATAAATATAATTGTAAATTATGTAATGCAAATATTAATTTAAATTACGCATGATGAAAACGATTAAGAACATTTCTTCTTTAACTTAATTATTTTTAACATCTCAAAGTATGTTTGTATTTTTCTATTTTTGTACATAAATTTTTGTTTTCATGTTAATTTAATTTTGTGTGCGAATAATATTTATCAAATGTTATTAATAATGTCAAATATGGTTTGTTTAAACAATATGTACAAACTTAATTAAAGTCATTCACCTGAAATATCTAATTCAAAATACAAAAATATAAATTGATAAGTGGATTAACTGGAGTTTTTGTTTGAGATAAGTGGATTAACTGGAGGCAACGCAATACCGTTTTGCAAAGTCTTTTTATTGCACTTTTTTGCACGTTTTGGTGTTTTTACTGCACATTTTAGTTTTACTGCACGAAAATCCTGTCTTTAGTAATTAGTAACATTAGTATTATTAGCGAGATAGTGTGGTGAAAACATCCCTGATCATGAACCGAAATATCAGTTTATGTTTAGTAACTATTTTGACAGCAGAAGTAGCAGATCTAAGAAAGATGATCCGCAAAAGAGGAAACTACGTTCGAGGAGTGCTGATTGTTCATCATGCCAGGGGCCGAAATGTTAAATATTTTTATGAGTACAGTATTGACATCAGTGCGGCTGCTTTTTAAGGGCTCTAGGGCGGCGCCCTCCCCAGAAAAATCAACATCGGGAAAAGTTGCAGAAAGTATTAAACCTGCAATAAATCGTTTTGTTTAGTTTGCGCATACTACCAGCGCAAATTGATGATGAATTTAATTTTATGTGCGCGCTTAACCGAAAGATTAATGTGTTTGGAATGGATCGCTTCATGGACTATTGCGAGTAGTCCGTAGCTGTCGACAAGTGCGTAGCTGGTGCATACGAGCCAATGGAAGCTTGAGGAAGAGGTGGAGTACTGGGAGTTGGTGGGGGCAGGGTGCAGCTATTATGGTTTGTTGGCAAAGTGCGTGCCTATTCACTAAGCTAAGATGACCGACCCTTTCATTTGATTTCATAAATTAGTTTTGTTTGCTGGAAACATGTTTTAAAAAATCTATTTTCGCGTAAGCACAACTGTACATTCCTTTATCAAGTTTTCTTAGACAAAGATTAAAATCCCGATGCGTGCAAAACGGTTGTACACTATACTCTACTTTTCTTTTTTTGGTAAGCAATACTGACCTTCTGGCACATTTACATTTAACTAATTTTATTCTACTATTTCCAAGTTGTCGTACATGAGTGAAAATAACATAAAATAAAATTTGTTGAAATGAATAAAATGATTAAGGTGGCGTTGGAAAGCCCTGTGGTTACCAGGTCTAAGTTAGGTTCTGATTCTGAATCTGAAGCTTCTCTATATAAGACTACGGCTGCCACGAAGAGGAGCCAACGGAAGGGCCCTAGAGGGGTGCGTTGATCGGCCGACAGGGTGAGTCGACAAAGCTTTAGTTGATTGCAAAGCAGGACCAATTAAGGGGTTGGACGGCACCCGCCAGTTTCAGACGACGGAAGGCCGCCGCCCTCGAGCGAGCCGACTCGTCCACTCATCGATGTTCGCTGCACCGTCTGCCCCCCCCCT
Organism: Teleogryllus occipitalis; assembly: GCA_011170035.1. Taxonomy (NCBI): domain Eukaryota; kingdom Metazoa; phylum Arthropoda; class Insecta; order Orthoptera; family Gryllidae; genus Teleogryllus; species Teleogryllus occipitalis. The sequence goes on along the minus strand of BLKR01001681.1, from coordinate 177,645 downwards.
GTGCACCCCCTCCCATCCCGCAGGAGTCTAGCTGGATGGGGGATTCAATGATATACGGACAAACAGGCCTAGCCCACCTCATAGCCGGTCCGCTGGGAGTGATCCCCGCGGGCTGTTACCATCCCTTGCGCTAAGGACCCGGGTAGGATCTACTTTCTGACGAAACCACTGCAAATTTACACCCTTGCCATCGAATTTACTACGTGAAAGTGTTTCTGTGGTTAACTATAGCGTATGCTAAATTTTCAAGAAGTGTGAAGGAGTGTTTATGTTGTATCGCACGAGAAAGAATGTGAGTGTCTGCGCGTAGATGTCGACCAATGTACGATAGATTAGCCTCCGCCGCGAGGCCCATTGCAGGCATTCACAGAGGAGGTGAATCGAGGTTTCTTCCTCACCACAGATGCCGCGGGAGGTATCCACAAGGCCCAGCTGAGAGAGCTTCGCCCTGAACGGTCCATGTCCCTCCATCATCTGCGTGAGTTGGGGCCCAGGACAAAAATGAATATGTGTGCGGCAGGACTTCACATTTGGGAGAAAAAGCTTTACAGTCGCCGTCTGAGACGAAGGGTCTCAATGCGCCTGCCACCTGCGGAGAAGCTCGGCTGTGAGTCCAGCATGGCCCTCCTCCATTTGGAACAAATCGCCTTCAATTTTTAATTCAGTATCACCTTTTCTCTGTTTATATCTACCTGCAGCCCTGGCCGCCATGAAATCAAGGGGCATGTGCCCGAGATACTTGGAGGCCATCTGTAGCTGCTGTTCGGAACGTCCTGGTTATGCATACCAGCGCGGCCCTTTGAGTATTTTGCAGTTCTCTTTGGATGTACGTGGTATGGGCCCTGTCTGCCCACAGAAACAACGGACATGATAACATGACATAACATGATATGAAGGCCCGTGTTGTCTACAACACCAAAACAAATTCTCTTCATCAGGGGGACAAGTTCCCGGAGTGGGCACCTTGACCCCTTTGGGCTCTAATGCGCACCCCCCGCCGACGCGTTAACGCTGATTACCGGGAGGCACTAGGTTCGAGTCCCGACGGCGCACAGTGGTGCATATTGGCGATTTCCTGGCCAAAACCTCTGAGAGATATAGTATATTTTCTACGACGATCAAAATTATTTTGGATTATCTTTATAATGTAAGGGAGCTGGTAACATAATACCAGTATAATGCACTGCTTAAATCTGTGAAATATAAATGTACATTTTTCTATATAAACTTGGTTAAATTTTATCAATTCACAAAATTGACTTTAAAAACCGTGGGGATTACTTACATATTAATTGATATCAAATTTGCATAAAGAAGCATGGTATTAATGCCATCTCCTGCCCTCTACAAGAGAAAATTCATATACAGTGCCCGAAGAACCGGAAAGGAAGATCACATTTTTCACTAGGGTACATTTCTCCCTACGGTGATATTGGGCTCAGGCAAATGAGACAAAACATATTTGTTCAAGAATTTTAATTTTCTTTTGGGAAGATCCCTCAAGCTGGAAATGAAAGGAACAGAAGATCTCAACAGGTGATTAAACATCCCCTGGATTGGGTGCATTCTTGAACATGTTCGCGAGAATCCTCCATACCGTCTTATATCTTTGTGAATAGAGTCTAGTCATGTAATACCATGAATATTTGGAAATATTTCTTGGCAGTTTCCAGTGCCTACTACTATAAAAAGTAATGCTGATGGCGAATCCACGTATTTAATTGCCAATAAAAGTTTCCTAAATTTCTTAATTAAACCCTCATCTATCCCCGTTATTTCTGAGGAAGCTTTAGACTTCTCAAAAAAGCGTCTTGTTGAATTACTATCTTTGCAATTAACATGATCCTGTTAGGAAAGCTCTACATTCAGACCCATTTTTATTTGATTTGCATTTGAATGCGTTTCTTGTTCATATTTAAACTGTAGTTATAGCACTATTTCATTAAAAACAATATAATACTAATTTTGTGACAATAACAATGTAATAGAAATATTTGTTGGTATGTAACATACGAGTTAAGTAAAAAAATATTACTTTCCGATCAATTGAATTTTTGATTTCATTTTTAAAAATTTAAAAAGTGTTACGATGAGTTTCTTTGATATCACGTACGTATTTAACCTTTCATCGAGCGCACATCCTTCCTGAGAACGAGTTTTGATGCCACATATTATGTAAATATTACTTGATGTACAATTTTTAATGAAATAAAATGTGCGGAATCCAGTTCAGAATACATAATATATACGTAAATATTATGTTCATGTAATATTAGTGAATAGTCTTAATCTATTACAAAAATTAAAAATATTCATTTTTTGTTTATAATATTGAGTAAATTTGTTATTTCAGTAAAAAGAATCAAAATGTTCCTCTAGAAACAGCGTTGTAAAAGCAGTTCCCGTTCTCAGGACGGATCTCGACGAGTCATATTCGGTGGTCACGCGTGCTCGACGAAAAGTAAATTCCTTGTATTTACTAATGGGGCAAGTTGGGGCATGATTTTATAACTGGATTCGAAAGAGGATAGATTCAGATAGTAAATGAAATTAGAAACATCGCGGAATTCCGCGAAATTGGTTACTTTCAGCCTACGTGAACTTACGAGAAATTAAAATTGTTGTATAAATTTCATGCATTTTAACATTTTACCCCACGTCGGTACTATGGATTAATGCAGTATAAAACAAACATGAAAATACTCTACAAACCTTCAGGCATAGAATCCATACTGCCAGTTTTCTCTGCACCACCGTGTATGGCCACTACTTACAAATAAAGACGGTCTCTCTATGTTACACTCGCACTGCAGGTCTACCGAACGCCGTGAAGGGTAAGTTCGGGTGACTACTGGTGCCAGGGGAATTGACCCAGAGACACGAAGTGGGCAGAAACAGATGCCCCCAAGTATACAGTGTGTCGTAGTATTAGCAAAAGTTCAGTAAACGCGATTTCATTTTTGAGGTTTTGGCCAGGATTTCGGGAAAATGCACCACCGTGCGGCGGCAGGATTTTCGACACTAGCTTTTCAGTTAGGTCGAATTCATTCGCTGTCTGGAAGAGAATTCCAGCGGCCGGCTGCTCTGATTCGAAGTTTTCCGTGGTTTCTCCGATCAACACCAAGCGAATGACGGAGCAGTACCGTAACAAACGGGCCACGGACCGCGCGCGATCTTTCCTTCCTCTTCCTTGTCATATCCTCTCCCCTTACTCACACACACACTTACACTAACATGCACTACACTACCACATATTCCGGGAGGCCGGTCGGGAGCTTAGAGCTTGTCCCGGCTGGGGCGGTGCCCCACTGGTGGGAGTGTCCTGGTTAGGGGGAAACCCCGCTAGCCAACGGTAGGTCGGCGCCGGATCTCGCCATTCAGTGGGGGAAGATCACCGCCATCTTCTGATCAAAACATATACTACACTCATGGGACTAATGACCAAGGTTGTTGACGCGCCCGGAATCACCAACCAACCAATCTCTCCGTCCGTGTGTGGCCAACGCTAGCGCCTAAACCGTTCAGCCGATTTTCTCCAAAATTGATATTCCCCGAGCTATCTGAAGCAGGCTTTGCAAGTTTGAAACGGATATTTTAATTTCTGAGGCACTTCACATGATTCCCCAGAAATATTTTCAAAATGTTCTCAAAAATGGCTCCAAATTTTTTTATTAAACTTTGTCTTCCGGTAGCGTAAAGAGCGCTTCAGAGATAGGTGCAGGTCTCATGATCATTGATATTCCAGATTATTTTGGAAATTGGAAAAGTGTAATTTTTCGGGGCGTCTTCCTTCAACTATAATATTGAAGATAGTGATTTTTTTCCTTATTGAAATATGTTCCTTAATGCCTGATCTTTAAGTGAATTCATGTTCAATTTTTCGAATATATCAGTAGTTTTCGTGTAATTTTGCACGAAATATAGATAAGTTAAATATTTTATTAACATTTTTTTCTCAAAAACCAATCCAATTTTTTCTTTATATTGTCTCCTTATATGGAATAAGGGACGGTAAAAAAGATGGTGCTAGTCCCATTTTCCGTTATCGTTCCATTTTTCGAAAATAAACAAATAGTTAACATTTTGAAAGTACAAAATTAAAGAGAGTGAATTTTCTTTAAACTAAGTCTGTTGTAAAAAATAAACTCTTAAAAAATGCTATGTACGATCTTTTGAAAAACGAGTACATTTTGCGTAATTTCTGCTTGAAATTTATGCAATTTCGTTAAAAAAAATTCGCACACCGCACCAATTTTTTTCATTAATTTTTTTCCTCGTACGTAACAGCGTTTGTTAAACTATAGGTGCTAAAACAGCACACACTTTCTCGCATTATTTCTGTTTCGCTATATTAGAAGAACATAGAAAAGTGTTTTCAACCAGTAAAAATTCCGCACCGAGACTAGAACTCAGGTTTTTCGAGACACCCGTACCACTACGACACCCGTACCACTACGCTGCAGATGAGACTTAAAGAACGAACTTGGGCCGACACTAATGTATTTGTGTCTACTCAAAATTTTTCCAACACGGAATTTTTACAATTTTCGCAAATCGGAGGGTTCGCTAAAATGGGATTAGCACACTTTTACCTCTTTGCCCTTGTGAAAGTACTTCGCGGAATGATAAAGTTATGTAATCGTACGCCGAAGAACGGCGAATTTTCGGCAGAAAAACTCTTATTGCCGGTCCCTGGTAATTACAACGTGGTTAAATCTAGTTGATAGTAAATTTACAAACTAGTGGTGCTAAAACAGCAGCGTACTTTCGCGAAATACTAATATTTTCGTAAAATTCAACATGACCTAATTTAAAGATGTTTTTGATGACCACATTTCATTAAGAAAAAAAATGCATCTTCGCAATTGTGGTTGTAGGAAGACGCCGAAAAGAATCTGAATTTTTGCAATTTTCAAAAATCAGAATTTTCAACGAACATCAGACCTATACCATTCTCCTAACGTCCTACACGCTGTCCTACATCAAAATTTAATCAACATTGTTGATGCCGTTCTTGAAAAAAATGTTTAAACAAAACTAAAAATTGCCTATAATTCACGCAAAATTACGCGAAAAGTACTCAAATTTTCGAAAAATTGTACATGACCTTATTTCAAAATTTATCTTTAAGAAACAGATTTTATTAATGGAAAAAATCTCTGTATTCAAAATTATAGTTGTAGGAAGACGCCGAAAAAATTTTGAATTTTTGAAAAACCAGAGTTTTCAACGAACATGAGACCGTCACCATTCTCTGAAACGCCCTTCATACTATCCAACAACAAAATTTAATCGAAAATGATGGAGCCATTTTAAAAAAATTGGAAAGTGTTCCAGGAATTTCAAGTAACCCCCAAAAATAAATTATCCGTTTCAAATTCAAGAAGCATCCAGATCATCAAGATCGATTGAGTATCTATTTTGGAGAAAATCGGCTGAACGATTTAGCCGCTATCGTTGTTCAAAGACGGACAGACGGACTGACTGACGGACTGACGTTTTCCCGTCATTTTGTTTTCTGTATCAAGGACCCACAAAACATGAATTCTGTCTACACCACGAGTTCGATGATTTTCTCTAAATTTTTCACTTTCTTGTTACCAGGGCCCTGTAAAAAGTTTTTTTCTGTCAAAAATTCGCCGTCTTTTCGCGCACCATTACATAACTTTCACAACATTCTCTTACAAAACACAACTTTCTCTCTACTCCGTAAGCCGTAGTAAGAAAGTAAAACTAGTGGTACTGTAGAACGGTAGACTTTCTCGCACTACTTAGTTCTTTAACCCCTTTAGTCTGTACTACCGTCTTGGTTAGGCCTTATTCTTTTCCCAACAACCGGGAGCGGTAGCTCAGTGCATCAACTGATGTCACTACAGCGCCTCTGACCGGGAGATCCTAGGTTCGAGACCTGACGGCGGCAGGAGTTTCGACACTAGCTTTTCAGCTAGGTCGAATTCAGTCGCTGTCTGGTGGAGAATTCTAGCGGCCGGCTGCTCTGATCGGAAGTTTTCCGTGGTTTCTCCGATCAACACCAGGCGAATGCCGGAGTATTACCCTAACAAACGGGCCACAGACCGCGCGCGATCTTTCCTTCCTCTTCCTTATTCTATCCTCTCCCCTTACACACACTTATACTAACATGCACTACACTACCACTTATTCCGGGAGGCCGATCGGGAGCTTAGAGCTTATCCCGACTGGGGCGGTGGCCCGCTGGTGGGAGAGTCGTGGTTAGGGAGAAACCCCACAAGCCGACGGTAGGTCGGCGCCGGATCTCGCCATCCAGCGAGGGGAAATCACAGCCATCTCCCGATAAAAACATGCGCTTCACTTACGGGGCTAATGACCAAAGCAGTTGACGCGCCCGGAAACACGAAAAATCAATCAATCAATTTTCCCAACTGTCATATTTTGCCACACCAAAGGTCATTGTTTTTTTTGTTTTTGTTTCATAAATTTGTTGCGTCCTTAATCTTATCATATCATTATCGACGCAACGCGTTTCTTCGCTCCTTGTTGAGCGTTGAGCGCGGAGTAATCTTCCATTAGTATATATTTATTTTTAAGTATATCTCGTCTGATCTGTCGGTTGCTAAGAGAACCGCCAGATAGGATCTCCACGAACGCGCCTCCTACTACGCGCTCCTGCCTCACTACCTAGCTGCCAGAAATGGGTGGGAAGAGTTTAGGACACTTCACCGAAGTTGGACTAGCCCTTGTAAAGCAGCCAAACTCGTTTTGTTGGCACAAATTTCACATGAGATTCGACGGGAATCGAACCCGGACCTCCTTGGTGAATGGCGAGTGACTTCGCTCTGTGCCACGAGATTGTTTCACATTTTCTCAATATTTCGGTTTCCTCATGGTAGAACTGAAACATGGCTTTAAGAATATTATAGAAGAGTCAAACCTGGGCCGAAATGAATGGCCGAGGTGGTTAATAGTGGGTACCGACTCAGCGCTCGTCGGAAGGATCGGAAGGGCCGCGGATTCAGTTCCGCCTAGGACATAATTGTTGGTCCTTGTCTCCCATGTACGTGTTGTCGTGGAGGGTCTCGCGTTCTGCTGACCCCAGATGAGAAGAGACCGCAAGTGTATTGGTATCTAGGGTATGGACGAATATGCGTCCCATGACATAAAAGGTGCTGACAGCAGCATAATACTAGCTGTCTGCATGATAAACGCTTCAGTAAAAAAAGGTAAAAAAAAGTAAACCTGACCTTAAATGCAAATTTTCATTGAAAAATTCGGAACTTATTTGAGAAAATATCGTTTCTGCTTTTCTAACAATACGAAATTTAGAGCTAATTTTCACAAAACAACTGTTGAGTTTTCGAGAAACTTTATTGAAAATCATTTGAAGCAGTTTCACTTGCAAATGAAATTAATTCGAGTAAATAAACTGGAAGTGTCTGTATGTGATTTTCAAAATTTTAAATTTTAACCTACTAAAACGTATCTCATATTAAATCAATCGTCTGTTCATCTAACTAAAAAAGTTCTGAATCTAACAATATGAAATTTAAATACATTAAGACATGGGACCCACTTGCTAATATCCACTACTACTATCCATGGGACCAACTTAGTTTTGTTTTATCGTGGTATCCCTAACGGTTCCGAATATTATTACTTTCTCGCCATTACGAAGGTAGTTGGTAAAAAGTAAAGAAGAGTAATCGTGCATCGAAAATCGAAGGCGCGACGTCGCATTCCTTGCGCGTCCCTCGGCCGATGGCGAGTCTTCCCCTCCGCCTTCGGCTGCCTCCACTTGCTCACACAAAGTAGCAAGCGTGTCGGTGGCAGCGCGTGGAAGGTGAACGCGACGTGTTTAGGTCCTTTCCGTAAACAGAACCGAATATTTTAAACTACTGTTGTTCTGTTTTCATCAAAACAGCGCCATTTACTTGGCTTTGAAACACTCTCTTCACTTCGTTGAATCCTCTCGGGCCCACATAAACGTATTGAAATGTGTGCTACTTCTGTAATCGTGATTGGGTAGTATTTAAATACTTGTAGTTGAAATACGTATTTTAAAAACATTTTGTATTGGAAAAACTGTACTTTTGAGTTTTTAGGATTGGTTGGTTGGTTAGCGACTCCGGGCGCGTCAACAGATTAGGTCATTAGTCTCGTAAGTGTAGTGCTTGTTTTTATCGGGAGATGGCGGTGATCTTCCCCCGCTGGATGGCGAGATCCGGCGCCGACCTACCATCTGCTAGCGGGGTTTCCCCCAACCGTAGCCGTTCCGTAGTTTTTTGGACATGTATATTAGAGATGTATTTAAATGCATAAAATAGGTGTATTTAAAAATGAAATACTTTAAATACAGATGAAAAAGATAAAGAGGATCATTTCTTTTTGTTTGATTCTGCTAGTGACTGGATCTCATTGAAACAATAATACAAACACCATTCAGATGTTGAACTTCAATTCTCTTCATTTTTACATTATAAATCTAAAACATTAAAAATGTTGGACAGATATCCGACAGTAAAAAAAAGTGTATTGCTTCTAACTAGGCGGCGGATTTTGATGACCTAATACATCACCAAAAATGATCAATAAAAAGCTCTTAAATACATTAAAAATTCGCTAAAAGCAAAGAAAAGTGACCTAAAAAATCTTGTCAAAACCAGATCGGATGAACAACTGAAGCTGTTGGAAACGTACTGATGTAATCGAGCGTTCTATTCGTTCGAGTGAACTCAGCTTGCAAACTATTGATTTGGACTGTTCTTTACCAGGGAATCTGTCTTTAGTTATCCCGAAATCGGCCGACACGGCAATGGCGCTGATATACGTCACAAGAATTATGTACTCACAACGTCTGTCAAAACAATTTCTGAGCGAACAAATCGAATCGACTTCTAAGTAGTTCGGCGAGGAATATTAAATGTTCATCACCGAATTACTCAGTAGTCTATTCGAACAACAATTTTTGTTGCAACAAATTTTGTGGTATCTCGAAAAATATTAGTTGAAGCAAGTCCCTTTAAAAATGATATTACTATCTATGAAATCAGCAAAAAAATGAAATAAAAATGACGGGGAAAAGGTAAAAAATGACTTATTAGTCAATATCGAAAAAAATGCAAAATAATGACCTTTAAAAATTGTCATTTCCTTTTGTCATAACATAAAATGAATTTCTATACTAAACGACATTGATCTAGAGTGAAAAGAAAAAAATGACATTTCATTAAAATCCGCCCCCTACTTATAGCACTACTTTATGTTCATCAGCCCCAAATTAACAACTGTTTTCCTTTGCGGTTTTTATACATTCGCCATCTAGGGTTTTGTTGTCTGATGATTTGTTTAGAAAACTAGTAAATTCCGGTTAAAAGGAAATTCCGTTTATTTTAGTTATACCTATTTTTGATATCATCTTATATTTGGTGTGAAAGTGTAAGTGAACATGTTTTATATTCATAAATTTTGAGTTATTGTTCAGAAATTTTTGACTGCCAATTGGTAATTTATTGTAATTGACAATTGCAATATATTGTTGCAATAAAAAGTTAAAATGCAAAATTATTGTATTTACTGTATTTTGAGTATTTGAAGTATTTTAAATGCGTATGTACTTAGCAATTCAAAACCTAATGTATTTTCAGTATGTATTTAAATATTTATTAACAAAGTATTTTCGCGAAGTATTTAAAAACGAAATTTAAAGTATTTTGCCCAATCCTGCTTGCAAAAATGTGCATAAAATGTGCTTATACGAATAGATGTATGAGCACACGTGCAAATAAATGTTCTTGTAGTAACTTTGCTTTCTTCACACGTCTCCATTAAGATATAACAGCCACCTCCGTGAAGTTGGCCGGAAAAAATATGAGATTTCAACCAAACTTGGTATTTCGTTTTCCCATCGTTTGCCCAGGTTTGCCCACCAAAAATTTTCGTTTGCTCACCCACATAAAACAACCAAAAATTTTCGTTTCGCTACCCAAACAAAAAACTTACACGAAAAAAATTTTCGTGGCAAATCCAATTGGACCAAAAAAATGAGGTATTTTAAATATTTTAGTAAATCGTTTGCCCAAGTTACTATTTCCTAATAGAGTATTTGCGTTTACCCACAGAATATTTTCGTTTGCTCAGGCACAGAAATGGAATTCAAGGCAGAAGCGTTTATTTAACGGAGTCTCCGAGTTACGCTTTTGTTAATATAATGGACCCGGCTACCACATACCCAAAAGAAACATTGATACTTTTCAGTATACTATTTCCTAATAGTGTATTGTCGTTTGCCCAGTGACAATTTTCGTTTGCCCAGGCACAGAAATGAAATGAAAGGCAGAAGCGTTTATTAATCGGGGCTCTGGCTTACGCTTCTGTTCATATAAACGTCCTGGCTACCACTTACGCTGAAGGAACAATAATAATATTCAGTATACTATTTCTTAAGAGTGTATTTTCGTTTGCCCAGTGACAATTTTCGTTTTCCCAGGCTCAGAAATGCAATTAAATGCAGAAGCGTTTATTTATCGGGGCTCTGGCTTACGCTTCTCTTCATATAATCGGCCTGGCTACCACTTACACTGAAGTAACAATAATAATATTCAATATACTATTTCCTAATAGTGTATTTTTGTTTGCCCAGTGACAATTTTTGTTTGCCCAGGCTCAGAAATGCAATTAAAGGCAGAAGCGTTTATTTACCGGTGCCTCCGACAAACGTTTTTGTTTACATAATCGACCCGGCTACCACTTACACCGAAGGAACAATTATAATATTCAGTATACTATTTCGTAATAGTGTTTTTTCGTTTGCCTAGTGACAATTTTCGTTTGCCCAGGCACAGAAATGAAATTAAAGGCAGAAGCGTTTATTAATCGCGGCTCTGGCTTACGCTTCTGTTCATATAAACGGCCTGGCTACCACTTACGCTGAAGTAACAATAATAATATTCAGTATACTATTTCGTAATAGTGTATTTTCGTTTGCCCAGTGACAATTTTTATTTGCCCGGGCTCAAAAATGCAATAAAACGCAGAAGCGTTTATTTACCGGTGCTTCCGACTAAAGTTTTTGTATATATAATCGACCCGGCTACCACTTACACTGAAGGAACAATTATAATATTCAGTATACTATTTCTTAATAGTGTATTTTTGTTTGCCTAGTGACAATTTTCGTTTGCTGCCTAGTGACAATTTTCTGCCTTTAATTGCTTTTCTGAACCTTGGCAAACAAAAATTGTCACTGGGCAAACGAAAATACACTATTACGAAATAGTATACTGAATATTATTATTTTTACTGCAGCGTAAGTGGTTGCCAAGCCGATTATATGAACATAACCGTAAGCCAGAGCCCCGATATATAAACGCTTCTGCATTTAATTGCATTTATGTTCCTGGGCAAACGAAAATTGTCACTGGGCAAACGAAAATACACTCTTAAGAAATAGTATACCGAAGATTATTATTGTTACTTCAGCGTAAATGGTAGCCAGGCCGATTATAAAAACATAAGCGTAAGCCAGAGCCCCGATAAATAAACGCTTCTGCCTTTAATTTCATTTCCGTGCCTGGGCAAACGAAAATTGTCACTGGGCAAACGACAATACACTATTAGGAAATAGTATACTGAAAATTATCATTGTTTCTTTAGGGTACGTGGTAGCCGTGTCGATTATATTAACAAATGCGTAACTCGGAGACACCGTTAAATAAACGCTTCTGCCTTGAATTCCATTTCTGTGCCTGGGCAAACGAAAATATTCTGTGGGTAAACGGAAATACTCTATTAGGAAATAGTAACTTGGGCATACGATTTACTAAAATATTTAAAATACCTGATGTTTTTTGGTCCAATTGGATTTGCCACGAAATTTTTTTTCGTGTAAGTTTTTTGTTTGGGTAGCGAAACGAAAATTTTTGGTTGTTTTATGTGGGTGGGCAAACGAAAATTTTTGGTGGGCAAACCTGGGCAAACCATATACTAAGTTTGGTTGAAATCCCAGATTTTTTCCGGCCAGCGTGTAGTTGGCCCGAAAATTGTTTTTTGTGTAACTTTTTTTCTGGGGGTGGGCGAACGAAAATTTTTGGTGGGCAAACCTGGGCAAACGATGCGCAAACGATATACCAAGTTTGGTTGAAATCGCAGATTTTTTCCGGCCAACTTCATGGAGGTATAACAGCCCCCTAAATAGATAAATTATTTAATTTGCTTTGGGCATTAAGCCCGACAGCGAATTCTTCACACTTATTCTACATCTAATACCATAATATACTACAATAATGAACACTAAAATACATACAATACACTTTACAGTACAAAATTATTCTATTTAAAGCATGCCTACTAAATGCAGACGACCTTCACTGATGTTATCGCTTACAGCACTATTACTAGAATTTAATCTTAACCTAAAAGTCTTCATGTTTGTGAGAAGTCTCCATTAGTGCTGCAGGCAAGCTATGACTCGATAGTTCTATTTACAAAAGAGTATTTTCCAACAACAATTCTCTATTTCCTAGGAGGTATTTTTCTAATATGGTCGTGAGGTGCTACGTAGACGGGTTCGTGCATTCTTTCTTGAATTTCCCTCCATGCCGGATTTTTCTCTAACGCTTTGTAAAACATACACAATCTTACTTTTTTCCTATGGGTCGCCAATGATTCCCATGACGATACTTTGTTGGAAATATTTCCTAACGAGTTTCCCCTTTTTCACAAATTTTGCTGCTACTTTCTGAACCTTTTTGATGGAGTTTATTTGGCCCTTTCTATACGGATCCCAACACGCTGTTCGGTACTCTAATACCGAACGCACGATGGTTATATATGCAAGTTCTCTCATAACTTCCCTTCCTGAACACTCGCATTACAAAGTGTAAAGATTTCCACGCCTTCCCCACAGTAAAGTTGACGTGCTCCAAGTTGTTCATTAATTATCACCCCCTGATATTTACAACTAGTTACCTGTGGAACTATCTTGCTCGCAAGCAAATACTTAGCTGTCCATTTATTTTTACTACGCGTAAAACTATTTTGCATTTATCCGGACTTATCTTCATAATATTGATTTCCGTCCATTCTTCTAAGCATCGCAAGTCTCGCTGTAATTTATCCTGATCCAATATGTTCTCGATCTTTCTGTAAATAAGGCAGTCGTTCGCAAAAAGTTTAAATTTTGAGCCTATTCCATCTGCTATGACATTTACATACACCAAATATAGTAAAGGTCCAAGTACACTCCCCTGTGAAACCCCAGACGTTACACTAACCCTTTCTGATAGGTTCTTTTCCACTTTCACTCGTAGGTGGCGGTTATTTAGAAGATCCTTAATTCATAGTATCTCTCTCGAGTCCAGCCCTATTCTGTCTAGTTTTTCAATTGGTCTATCATGAGGGACAAGATCAAAAGCCTTTGTAAAGTCTATTTCCGGCGCATCGATTTTGTCACCAGCATCTAGTGGATTCGCGATATCCTGACAAAAAGCTATTGTTTGACTTTCGCACGAGCAACCCTTTTTGAACCCATTCTGACCCCCAAATAGCCAATTTTCTCTACTCCACACGTTTCTAATGTGTTCAGCGATTAGGTACTCCATCCGCCTACAGACAACTGATGTTAGGCTAACGGGCCGATAATTTTTAACTTCTTATCGAGACCCACCCTTATAAATGGAAACTACAAGTGCTTCTTTCCAATCCTGAGGAACACTTGAATTAAATAATTAAATATTTAGTAGGCTATGAGAGATGTCTAGAAATAAGTCATAATTTTTTGTGAGAAAATGTTGTATTGTATTGTACGTTTGCAGAGGTTTGTTTCGTGTTATGCTTGTTATTTTCGGTGCCATTTGCTTTCTTCCTGTTTGTTGAGGTTGTGGCTGCGTTTCTCTTTCCCACGTTTGCATAAGGAAGCACTGCTCCATCGGACATAAGAGTATCTATCTGTCAAGTCAGTACATTTTCATTTTGATAACGGTTCGAAGTAAATATAGACCTTGACGATGATGCTAACGTGCGATGTGATAATTAAGATAATGTATGAAGGATATGGTTCCACGAGCCCTTTCATCGGATCTTAAAAGGCCCCCTCCATGATCGCTGCAAGACAGAAGACTGACAGACTTCATGGGTTCATCAACACAAATTTCGGACACCTGTACTATTGGAATAGAAGGAACTACCTCCATATTATTTTATAAACAGTCAAATTTTTAAATATTAATTTTAGACAATACAGATCTCCAGAATGACGTCACAACGTTTGGCGGGAAAGTATTGGGTGACAACCTCTGCTGTGCGCTTAAGCGATTTATTTATTTATTTTACATCAAAAACAGTTAAGAACTGTGTGACGTACTCTGGGGAGAAATTAATTCTGTGCACGTTCCCTGCCCTAAGCCATATACTACTTGAATTTTTAATACAAAAACAAAATGAGCGTTTTTTGCAAGGATTGTTAACAAAAATATTCGCTCCAATGTAATAAAATCTATTTTCAAGGGTAAATCAGCAATTAATTATCCCTCATCATGTCATTCGTCAAGGAATAATACTTCCTGCGGCGACATCACGGAGAAAGATAATTTGAATAGCTATATTTCCCACTGAATTTTAGAAGTGCACAGATAATGAAGTTACATTTATGTTCAGAAGCATAACAAGGGGCCATCTCAGCATTTGCTCAAAGGATCAGGGAAACTGGACGAAAAACGTGATCGAGATTCGTAGGGAGTTCTAAGTTTTTGGCTTATTATGTGGTTATCGAGGAGCGTCTATCTAATCATATTTGTTATTTACAATTATATTTGATTTCTTTCTGTTTATTTAGGTTCTGGCTGTGAATTTCGTCGACAAATTGGATCTAAAAGCACTATTTTATCAACACACGTCAAGTCGCTACCTTTTCTTTTTGAAACCGGTTCGAAGTAAATATCAGGATCTTAGTGATCAGTGGCATATACTGTGGGCTACCGAGGCTACCGCTGGTAGTCCGAGAAAATTACGAGAACAAATATCTGACAAGATATATTATATTAAAAATAATTATAGGCCACGTTCTTTATCAGTGACTTTCATTTTTCAAAATTCTATATACTCTGTTCTGTTGAGATATGTATTAAATCGCTCGCTAGTCGGCGCATCAGTCTTCTGAAGAGGCGGCAACGCCGAAGAAACCGCTGGCACGCAGCGGCATCCACACAGCGTGCGTTCGTTGCATGGTATACTTCCCTCTCCTTATGGTAAGAAAGGGCCAGCCAAGGGCTCAGGGTGCCGATTTCCCGAGCGGTTTCTTGTCACGCTCGGAAGAGTTCGGAGGCAGTGGGCAGTAAACGGACAGAGTAAATTAAATGTGCGCTTTTGTGCACATTACGTAAAAAAATGATTGAGCTGCATGTTTGTAGTAGATATTTCAGTGCTCTCGTAGTTGCTAATGCGAAATGACTAAAAATATTTTCATAAATTGTAGGTACGTGTCTTTATGTACCACTCGTAATGTACACCAAGGTAATCATTAAAATTGAAATCAAATCAAATAAATCAAATAAATCATTAAAATTGCGGAGTTTTGATGTCAAAATATTATTTAAACGTATTTTCTCTCGAATTTACAGAAATTTAACAAAATATAATTAGTCAAAAATGTTTTATATTACATTAAAGTAGGTGCAGCCATTTTGTGAAAACCTCTGTATGGATCTTAGCTGTTTATTGCTTTTGATAATTTAAATCAATTTTGTTGCCGGCATTTTGATTTTTTCATTGCAATAATTAATTAATCCTATTCTATTCTGTTAAAATAGCCATATCCTGTTAAAATCGCCTAATGATTACTAAAACAAACATTTTCTTTTTTTACCGGTAGGTCACTAATACGGAACATGGCTGAATGTAAGACGAAATGTCGACAGTACAGTGTTGATTATTTGAAATTTAGTTTTCTTCCATGAAAGGCAGACAAACGATTGTCCATATGTCTTTTATGCAACAAAATATTTAGCAATGACTCTATGAAAACATCGAAGTTCAAAGATCATCTAAGATGATGCCATCCTGATAAAATAGGTTAAGATTTAAAATATTTTCAAACATTGAAGGAACAATATGAATATGAAACCCACCGTGCACATTATGTTCACTTCAACGTTAAAAGTAATAATGATGGCTTGCGAACATCTTATAATATCTCATTGCTTATAGCGAAATCTGGAAAACCGCACACCATCGATGAACAGTTAATGTTACCCACTGTTGAAGAGGTTTTAAAAACTGCATGAACCCCCATTTGACGTACTCAAAAGAATTACTTTGAGTAACAATACTGTACAAATATGTATTGATGAAATGAGCTCTAATATTGAAGTCTTCTTGTGTAATTATCTGCAAACAACTCATTTTTCTATTCAAGTGGACGAGTCAACTTTACTTGGTAATGGAGCATTATTATTGGCATATCTTCGATTTGTTATGGACGAAGAAAGCCATGAAGAGCTGCTATTCGCGAAAAAATTGGAGACGGACACTAAAGGCGAATCAATATGTCCTGAGTGATTTTTTTAATTTTTTTTTTTTTTTTATTAGGAAAGGGCGATTTCATTCACAAACATTATTTCGGTGGCGGCAGATGAATCTCCTGCCATGTTCGGGCGATATCGTAGGTTTATAAGCCATCTTAAAAGAATTATACCAGGAGTAACTTCAATTCACTGTCATCCACTGACATCACCTGGTAGCAAAAAAATTGAGTGATAGATTGCACCAATCGCTTTAATGTATGATTAAAGCAGTTAACAAAATAAGAAGCAATGCGTTGAATACCCGTTTATTTGAACAATGGTGCGACGTAAATGAAGACTTCCAACGATTGCTCTTACATATTGATGTACGCTGGTTGTCGAAAGGTGCATGTTTAACAAGATTTTACTAATTTTTTTTAATCAGTTTTGGAGTTTCTGGAAAGTAAAAATCCAGATTTAAAACCTGATGAAATTGAAAGCAGACATCACGTTTGACAGATTTGTTCAAAAAATTTAATGACATTAGTTGGAAGTTACCAGGGGATAGCCTAAATTTAATGCAAACTAAGAGTGTAATTTCGGCTTTTCTTGGAAAATAGAAATTTATGAAGCAAAATATTTGTCCGCACAAATTCTCCCAGTTTCCAAACTTGTCACAGGCAAAATGTCTTGATGAGGATATTCAGACCTACGTTTAATATTTAAATGCCCTCCATGAGGCCTTCAAAAATAGATTTAAAGATTTTCTGATGATGGAAATACCACCATGGATCATAAATATGTTTGTTTAATAATAAATAATAATAATGACTTTATTTATGTGGCGAGACTCGGGCCATCAGGCCCGCTCTTCCGCCTAACCACGTAATACATAAATTTATAGATACGAATTTAGATACATTTAGTAAATAAAAACAAATAAATAATAATATTTAGTAACAAGTAAATAATTCAGCGTACATATGTCATGCCCCTGGGCTCACAAACGCGACAAGAATACAACGTCCCAGCATTTGCCTTAAGCGACCGGGGAAAACCAGGGAAAACAAAGGCAGTGTGCATGCTCTTCAATATTGAGCAACAAAATAATATATTTAAGATAATTTTAAAAACAAACATTACTGACTCTGGATAACTCTAAAGGCGTGCCGGAATATAAATTCTGAGAGATATTAATTTAGTAATAAATCCATATGATGCAATCGAAGTGGCGAATGTGGTATTACAAGTGGAGCTTCTCGAGCTTAGCATCAATGAGGAGCTGAAGGTGTAATTTAAAAAAGGCTCTCAAACATTTTGGCTGCAGGCAGAAATACATGAAAACTATCTTGGGCTGTGAGAAATTGCGAGAAAACTTTTGAGAGAGTTTCCCTTGTCATGCCTTGTCGAAAAAAGTTGTAGTGTCGTTACAAACCTATTAAAAAAAAAAAGGAGCAGATTGAACATTACAGAACAGGGAGATTTGCAGCTATTCTGTACAAAACTGAAGCCAAATATTGGTAATTTGCTGTCAATTCATCAAGTACAGCCCTCCCATTAAAATTATAACTATTTTTTAATTGTTGATTTGCATTATTGAAGTTACAGTACATTATTAATGTTCATTGTTAATGAAATTCTATTAATTCTGTGATCATATATTTTAATAAATAGATCATAAAATATAGTATTGTTATTTTTACCACTCCGAATTTAGGGTTGGAACTCAGTCATGACACAAATTTCCATCATTAGATCTTATCTTCACATTTTTTGACAAGTTTTGGGAATATGGTAGAAATGAAGCAGCAGGGGGTCCACCAAAACCAATAAGATTTTGAAAGTGGTCTATGAAAATAAAACGTTTGGGAAACCTCTGATAAAGAGATTCATCTATTTTAACCATTTAGCCTGCAACTTCCAATATCTGACACCTGCCACTCATAGACGATAGGTTTTCTTCAGCAGCCCTGAAAGTCACGTGCTGTGGACATCTGGGTGGGGTCTTGAAAAAGTGACTTCATGATCTGCTCATAACCAGAAGATTAGAATTTCCATTAATAAATAATAAATAATATTTTATTATTACTATTAATAATTACTGATAATTAAAGAAACCAAGGCAAAAAAAGGGAAGGAAATAAATAACACAAGAAAGCATTTAAACAACACACTTTACTACAATAAGAAAATTTATTTCAGAAAATAATTTTGCTGAAACCATAGTTTCTTAACAGTACAAAATTTGTATAATGTTGCACGGGAGAGAAGTACACATAGACATGTCTCTGAAAAAAAAAATATATACTAAAGACTTTATAATACTACTTTGAAAATAATTACTTATCTTCTACAAATATTTATTGGACAATTTTAAAAAGTTATCTACAAAATAGATTTCCCTCGTTTTATTCAAATTCATTAAGAATAATGAAAGTGTTCTTCCTTCATGTAAAGGTACACATGAAATCAAAGTTCTAATAATGAACATGTGAAGTGTAAATATTTTGAGATTATAAGAATTTAATTATAAGAAAGAAAAAAAACAAAAAAACTTCAATTAATAATGTGAAAGAAGTGTAATAATAAAAAACTGAACCAAAAAAATGTACACAGAATAAATATAGATTTTTAAGTACATAAATATATGAAAAAAGCTTAAAGAATAATCTCTTCTGGCTCTATTAAGCACAATGAACACACAAAGAATGAATGGAACACAATTTTCAAATTCTATCCTTACTAGGAATTACTATATCATAGACATAAGTCTTTTTTCTTCAGTTCAGCTAGGCTTGTCTGGACATAATATTCTTGCATGCACTAGTGGTAACCTCTTAAGCACCCTAGCAAAAATGCCAACAGTGCACTGCAAATATCACTGTTAATGTGTTTCTCTGGGATTTTTTTTAGGCATAGTTAAAAACCATAAAATGTTTTCTTTTAGTAGAATAATACAAAAAGAAAGGTGGTTATATTTAATGCAAGGAATAATTTTAGTATTTCACATCAATCCTACCATGATAGTTTTGTACATTTTGTTTCTTTAATGCTCTCGGTACATTCGTTTTAGAAAAAAAAAAGGAAGTTAAGATATAATATTAACATTATAAGTGTAGAGACAAGGATGCCAGGGGCGAGATGTTTATTAATCTTGCAAATTTTTTATAAAAATTTGAAAGATTTTGTAGTAATAAACATTTAGAATATTTGTATGAGAGTACTATTAAAACAAAAAAAGTTTTTGAAATTCTTTAGTCACAATAATTATATACACTACGACTTTTGATCCTCTGAAAAATTAGCAAATTTTGCAATAAAACAATTATTAGAATTTTATCTTGATTAGATCATGAATATTAATATATGACACTTTCTCATCTACCCAAGTACAAAATGGAAAAATGGAAAATAATTATTGAAAATTGTCAAAATTTGCTATTTAGGTTTCTATTTTTGTCAATTCAGGTTAGGTACGAGTGGACCCTGTTTAATTGGCTACATGAACATGCAAATTAATGCATTGATGGGTTACTGTATTACCAGAATGACTTTCTTGAAACTTAATTTACCTCTAAAATATTGGCACCTCCATTATCAAAAACGTTTCTTGCTTATGTTAACAACCATTGGAATCTCCAATTCATGCTATGCTTTGCTTATTACTACAATTTTCCCTTGCAGTTACTATGCTCTCCAAGCCAAAAACATTTAAAACAGCAATGCTCTAATATTTCAAAGAATTTACCCTGTTCTCTTGAAACTATTGAATCCCAAACACGTTCACTTTCAGAATTTCAATAGTATATTAAAGAATTTACGAATATATTTTACAATATTATAAATATAATATAAGAAACTGAAACATCAGTTTCATTTTATTTATGATTTATTAATATAAACTTTCACAAATGGCAGAAAATGTGTAGAACCAATATTGTGCTTTTTACATTATAATTAAATAAGACAAATTCTTTCTTTCAATTGCATTATTAAAAAATAAGAATAAAATTCAAAGTGAAATTATATAATGCAATGGTCTCTGAAAAATCTTTTTTGGAAATACAGACACATTTTCTGTCAGTCTCAAAATTCAAGGCTGCACATGAATGTATATCTTGAATTTGGCTTTCTGTAATAATGTCTAATGAGGTTTTATAAATATCATCTTGATTTTGGCCGTAACTTCAAGACAATGTATTCAATTCCCCATGCTAATGGACATAAAAATATAAACACAGTTTGGAAATGAATACACAATGAGTAACTGTCGGTGACATCACGAAACACACCTAGAAGAAAAGAAATGGTAATTTTTAGCATTTTTAGTCATGTTTTTTTTTATCAATTAAATAATAATTTTCAGTCAGGGTGTGAATTGGGTATTTTATTCAAGGAGAGTTGTTCAAAAATACAAGAAGACAATCTGAGATGATATGACAAAACTAGCATTTTCATTTATATTAACTGTGGATTTAAAGAATAATATACACACATGGCATTGACTGTTCGGATATGTAGAGTTGATTAGTAGGCCCAATGCAGCTGAGCCAGTGAACATTATTTTATCTACAAACTCAATTTTTGGTTCCCCAATTGCTTTGATTTGAACATTTAAAACTGTGGAAATCAACAAATAGACATTCATAGAATCTTGGAAGGAGAGGACAATTGTCAACATCCACCCCTGTCAATTCACACCCTATAATAAATCAATCATTATAATGGCTTCTCTTTATTTATAAAAAAATGTATTTTTAAATATTTAGACTATATAATTTTAGACATTTATAGAGAAATACTCATATAGTTATAATAGTACGTTCAGAAATGAGCACAATCATAAAACTATGGGTTAGAAAGGAAATCACATAGAATTATTGAAATTAAACTATTGCTTACATGAAGCTGTTAGTACATTTATACATTAAATTACGCATGAGCAGCTTATTACAGAAAGATCTGATTCATTTCTGCAAGAGTTTTGAATAGGCGATAGCTATGAGTTTTTATCGAAAACATTGTTCGTACAGAACCTCATAGTACGATTTTCACATGCATTACTAGAGAAAACTTCCTACCCATTCTTTTCTGAAAGTACACAAGTACTTTTTGTACAAATAGTACCACATTCTATTTACAGTGAATTATACAGAGTGATGACAATCGAGTATCAAAGAAAGAGTAACACAGGAGACCATGAAAGTGTTTGAAACATTGGTAGTTAAGTAGTAAAAGCAACTGAGCATAAACCAGAAAACCTGGGTGTGATTCCTGGTTGGGGGAGACTAATGCTCGGAACAACTTTATTAAATAAATTATATCTAAGATAGTACGTAGAGAGAGACCATATCTCACCAATTAGAGGTCCTAGCACAACTATAAATATTCCTTTGGCAACCATATGCAAGCCAAAAGCAGCTGGCAACTTTTCCAAGCTGCAGTGTTCCGCAATAGTCAGCGTAAAATTAATGAGCGTAGCACCTCTGAAGAAACCATTGACAGCCAACGAAATCATGAGAGGAACATATTCTGTCTGTTCTGCAAGTGCTAAAAATTAAAAATTTTAATTGTTATTTAAATTTACCTGCTACTAGTTATGTAAATGTAACATTACCTGCGACTAATGGCATGGTGTATTTCACAGATAAAATAGTATACATGCTAAGTTAGTCAATATTTTGGCAAGGCTGGAATTTTTTGTATACCTCTCCCATCTCACAATTTTAAAAATGTAAAAAAAAAAAAATGTATTGATTGTATTATTGAATTGACAATTTGTATTCCTATAAATGGAGGGAGACAATCTGTAATTTCAGCCTTACCACCAGTACATCTCAGATAATCATATTTTGTTGAATGTTCTCTATTTTAACATAAATTAAGTTCATATGCATGTAATAAAATTAATGATATGAATGTGCAAATTAATTATTAATAAATTAATTATAGAGGAGATTGTTATATTTACTTCAATTTTTTTCTCTATCAGTTAAGCATTTTTAAGAATCACAATTGGACAATTA
Organism: Teleogryllus occipitalis; assembly: GCA_011170035.1. Classification (NCBI taxonomy): domain Eukaryota; kingdom Metazoa; phylum Arthropoda; class Insecta; order Orthoptera; family Gryllidae; genus Teleogryllus; species Teleogryllus occipitalis. Next base: position 155,147 of record BLKR01001681.1, on the reverse strand, counting down.
TTTCTTCACAACTTTTGTTGATGGTTTGAATTCTTGATTAATGACACAGATTGAATTGAGAACAAAACCAAAAAAAACATTAGGAGTATATTCTTTCGGGTCTTAAGATAACAAACTGAAATATTTTTTATTACTTACCAGATCTTGAAAGGCCAAGAAATATTGATGCAACTGCAAACAATGTGCGTCTCGTAATCTTGATCCGATCACATATTGGAGGTAGCACAATACGAGCAAGGACATCTGCAATAGCTGTCATAGACAAGTAAAATGCTACATCTGACTTTGAGTATTCCAAATCAGCCAGAAAGAAAGGAACAACCATTTTGAAATTTAGTTCTGCCACATAAAATATGGAGAGACCAAAAAGAATGTTGAGGTAGATAGGGTCTTTCAGCAGATCCAAATCAAAGAAATCTACAACACGTTTCCAATAACTACTCTTAGCACTGCCCTCTTGGCTTTCACTCGCATTGGTATTTTCATTGATGTCATTTTTCTTTCCCTTCAATGCATGTCCCTTTGAATTTCCTTGGCAGTGGGAATGTGTATCATCTTCATCATCGCTCTCGAGTGGCTAGAAAAATGTTTATTTAAAGAAATAAGAAAATTATTATTTCTATCTTAAAGTAATATTTCACAATATAAAATAACTGAAAAACTTCAATCATGCTCACCGATGCTATGTGAAATGTGCTTCCAGTAAAATCCATACTAGATATATTTGAAATCACCGATTCTTTCCTTCTTCTGGCAGCCATACTACTACTGGAGGTAATACGTGGTAACTGTGGTCGCTTCTCTCCCATTGGATTTTTATGGGTATCATCGCTAAGAGTGATCTCAATTTTTGGTTTCCCAGGAAGTAAACTCTGTTGTACTTCAACATCATCAGAAGCATTTTCCTTCTCCTTTACACATACCTTCAAAATTATTAATCTTTGTGTTAAAAAGAAATTTATTTATTCATAGTTGAAAAAATTGCTTTCAAGTTACTAATACTTCCATGAAATTATAGATGATTACATTGAGAAGAGATTTCTGCATCTCTGCTTCTGTGTTAATAGGCACTCTTTTTAAATGCCATTTAACTGGTTGCAAGAGTGATGCTCCAACTACTCCATTTAGAGCTACACCACCAAGAATAAGTACAGCTCCTCGAAAGTCATAATGAGTCAATAAAAGCTGTACAGCTTGTGGCATAGCCATGAAGCCTATAGCTGTGCCAACCATTGACAATCCAATTGCTTGGCCACGATATTTAGAAAAATAGTGAGTCATAGCAACAAAAGTTGATGACCATGCCAATCCTACACCAATGCCTGGAAATAATTTTTATTTAATGAAATTCATGAAAAAGAATGTGAACAAAAACATTCCACGAATGTATGCATTGTTATTTAATTTTATTGAAATTGTCAGACGTCAAAAAGAATTAAAGAGTTAAAAACATTAATTATTCTTTTATCCATTTTTGCGTTCATTAGCATTTATCTTGTCCATTAATATTATGCTGATATTGCTGAATATATTGGGTCCTTTAAATAACATCAGTAATGTTAATTCATCTAGTGATGATCTTAATATTTTTTAAAAATAAAATATATTTGAGCACCTACCTCCTAAAATGCTGTATGAAGCTAGAATGTGTGCCATGCTATTTGCAAAAGCTGTTAGTATCAGCCCGCAAGAGCAAAGTATTGCACCACAAAATGCAACTTTCCGATAAGAGAATAGCTTAATGAGAGGACCAACAAACAATCCTACAATGAAATAAATATTTTGAAATTAACAAAATTAAATTAAGAAAATAAATTACACAATACTGTAGAGAGTAAAGTCTTTATAACAAAATTAATTGCATTAGGCATTATGGCTGCATTATACATTGGTACATTTCTCTCATAATTTTTAACAATATATTCAGTGATGTGTTTTCCTGCCCAAAAGATGATGTAATGTGCTCACAATACACCCATATTGCATAACAATATTTGCAATAATTAAAGTTGTGGAAATCTTGTGGTTGAGAGGCATACCTGAAAAATTTACCACAGAATCCATAGTGCTCACAATAACTGATGCTCCTGTTGTAGCTACATCTAATTGCTTCAAAAGGTCTCCAAATAGAAGACCAAATGATGGTTCAAGAGACCTTGAAGCAAACTGCAAAAGTTAATTGGTAATGTAATTATTCATGAACAATAAATCTACCTCATTAGAAAAATTAGTTGCTATTACATTAAGAATGCTGACACCAAGAACAACAACCCAACCCCAACCACCATCAGGGGCAACAAGTTTGTATTTGCTTTTTGGCTTCATTATGACCTCGGACTACCTGCAACAAAACAGCAAATATATTTACCATGTAAGTTCTTGTTTGAATGGCATTAATATAAAAATTCAATTAGAAAATGTTGAACTGATTTTGAGATATAAAAAAGTACAATTAAAAATTAATATCAAGCTTCCATTTAGCCTTGCAATTTGGCTATAATTTTCCTTGAAAAAGTTTTTGTTAAATAAACTTTTCTTGAAAACTTAATTAAACATTGCAAAAGACTTAAGTTCTTAATTATTCTTTTATGAGTTCTTTTTTATTTCAAAGTCTTGTTTCACTTTTTTAATGAGTGTTTAAATCTATTTTTTCAGTAACTTTGGTGGAAAAATAAAGAAATAAAATATTTTCCCTCCTTTCAACATCCCATTTTAACCCTGTGTTGAAAGGTTAGGTACACATGTTGAATGGATTTGGTGCAAAAACATAAAAGATATTTCATTCTCTCCTTTAAAAATCTTGCTTTTACCCAGTGAGGTCTAGCACACTTAGGGTATAGGTTTTTGAAAAAAGTCTTTGACATTCACAAAAATTTACAGTATTTAACATGGTGAGACTGGTAAGCAATATAGTTTTTAAATGATGACTTAAGGTGGAGAGCAGACAGCTTAAGAAGTGGACAGGTGGAGTTCCAGGAAATCAGGATCCCAGATATTGTTTGTTTCTTAGTCAAATGTCATATGTAAATAAAAACATTTAATAGAAAAAAGGTCCAGAAATGTAGTTGCCGCTCCCCCCTGGATGTGATTGATTGATTAGCGATTCCTGGGGCTTCAACTGCTAAGGTCATTAAGTCCCCTAAGTACAGTGCATGTTTTCCTCGGAAGTTTGCGGTGATCTTCCCCCCGCTGGATGGTGAGATCCAGCGCCGACCTACCACCGGTTAGAGGGGTTTTCTCAACCAGAAATCTCCCACCAGCAGAGCATCGGCCTACCTGTGACAAGCTCTAAGCTCCAGATCGGTCTCCCGTCCTGTGGCAATGTAGTGAATGTGAGTAAGTATGTAAGGGTCGGGGAAAGATGAAGGTGAAAGAAAGGACCCCTTACTAAAGATCGCGCGCGGTCCGTGGCGCGTTTATTATACTTCGGTTTTTATAACATGGCGCGTGGGGGATCTGTCTTCAGGATTGGATATGGCACAGCTTTTCGCATCTTTCTCAGTCATGCCGCTAGATGTCGCTTGATCTGCAGCACTGCTTGATACGGTCTCGATCATGTGACATTTAGCGGCACGACCGACAAAGATGCAAAAAGTCGTGCAATATTCCAGTATAGTGCATTTTCGGCCACCCACTAAATGCTCAATTTGTGACAAAATTATCGTCCACCAATAGCGACCAAATATTAAAGTGGCGCGATTGGAAGAGGCTTAGAAATAAATCTTAGCGTATTTCTCGCTTTGGAATTAAAAAAACCTCCACCGATAGCAGAACTTCTTAACCACGCTCCGTGAAGTCCCGGAAGTTATGCAGCTCGAGACACCGCGGGTCCCTGGATGAGTGCCCGTCTGATACGAGAGCCATTCCAAGGCAAAACGCACAAACAAGACCCAAATTTGACCTTCATATTATTAATTTTTTCTATTTTTTCTATTTATTATATTATCAAATAAATTGACACGTATTTTGATTTTTTCTAACAATTATTTTCGGAAATATTGCATAACGAAATTTGCTAAAAATGAGGCGCAACAACTCACTTAAAAGTATCGCATATTTGCATACACTAATTATAGAAACTTGGTACAAATTCCATTCGAAACTTAAAAATATGTATAATTTTTTAGATTTTGCGAAATATTTAATTTTCTGAATTTCCAATTTTTAAAAACTTGACAATTGAATAGTTTTGTAAACTCAATGAGAAAAAAAATTTAAAAAATATTTATAAACGCACAAGAGTATAGTTGACAACTCTGGAAAAAAATCAAGTGGGAACTTTAAAAAGTATTAATATTTTACGAACCAGTGTGTTGTAGATTGCTTCAACAGACGCGTTTCTTGTGTTACTGTCTTTTTTTAAGAAGTTGTAACTGAAGTACTTCTTGAGGTGGTACAACTTCACGATTGTATTTGGTTATTCAACGACGAATCCTTGACTCGCGTTTTTACTGACATTTTGAAATTTCATGGTCCCTCAAAACTCACTTCACATATACTCGCCTATTTGAACTTTCATCAGAATTTACAGCTCTAATGTCTTACTGAATTTACTTCAGGTCAGAACAAAATTCCATTTTCTTCAGCCTACTTTTTAGACACTTATCATGTGTTCGGTTGCTACGAAGTTTCGTTTAATTTTATTGTGTGTCCAACTTTAAAAAATTGTCAACATTTGAATTTTCAACGTCTTATCTGTTAAGTGAAAGAAATTATGTTTCTTAATAATATCTTTATTGTCTGATTTATTAATGAACGTCGAAGGATCTTCAGTGTGAAAAAAAATATCTGTGATCAGCACTTTGTACTTTCTGAAATTTCTCATGGAGATACAGTTTTTGTTGCAACTTTCTTTCCTTGACGGAGGTTTCTCCTATTGCAATTAAACTCTTGTTTATCTTCTCTACATACATTTCGTAGACACTTAACAAACTATCTAAAGAGTTTAAGTCCTTTCCATTATTTACACTGTTTTCCCTATATTCACTGGATGTTCTGCTATTTTCGTTAATGACACGGAGGCCACTGACCTCGACGCACTTTCCACTAACAGAAAGCCTTTTTGGAAGCTGACTCACTTTTCCCGACATGAATCACAAATTCGCAAATATAATAACTCCTCTAAATCAATATCGTAGGCTTCCGCGGCCAGAGTCATGATCTGGGCTGTCCGGGTGACGCCGCGTCGAAGGCTGGGGTGCCGACGTTTCGACCGACATATCGCGGTCGGTCCTCTTCAGGGCTGTACTCAGTACAGCCCTGAAGAGGACCGCGATATGTCGGTCGAAACGTCGGCACCCCAGCCTTCGACGCGGCGTCACCCGGACAGCCCAGATCATCCTCTAAATCAAGTTTTACTGCTAAGTCGTGGTTTACGAGTCTTATTATTACGAGAAAGATTAAATGGTTTGAAATATCTGTCGTATCACATACGGTGATCGCCACTCATGTTGCAGTGTACACACGATTCACAGAACAAACTCTTAGCATTCTTCTCTTTATAAGATGCGTATTGCGGCTTACTGTTCAGCAAATTTTACTCCTGTCCCTTGACAAGTGGTTTGTTGTATCTTACGACCAATGTCAGGAGGGCGCCCCATACCTAGGACGCAAAGGGTCCCAACAGTAAAATTCGTTTCACTGACATGAGGAAAAGCAGTAGAAAAATTCGTTTCGCCCTCGCCCATCTCTCCCCGAGACAGAGTGATACTAATATTTCTTGAAACCCAATCAGGCAGACGGTCATTCTTTTTTATTGTCCTTCGGCTATTTTATCAAAGGCTGATCGAACCCAATTCGTTAGTACAGGAGTAGGAAGCGCGTACCTGCGTAATTACAATCGAATTTTTTAGAACTGTACATGTACAGTGCCCACATTTTTTTGCTGTATTTTGTAGAAAATTGAGTAAGAAATACGTCTATATTTTTTTTTTCAATTTTTTATCTGTTCGAGCTCATATAAATTTTCATTTTTTAAATAATTACAATTTTTTAAATGAAATATTTGAAAAAGTAATTCACATAGGAATAAAATACACATTTCAAAGTATGAAATGAAACAAATCAGGAATTATTATGTTAAGTAGGTACATTCGGAACATCTATCAATTATATTTCGCGAAATACGCGTAAATTCCTAAATTTAATACAGGCATAACTTCACAAATAAGCCATTTTCAGGTAAAAAATCATTTTTTATGTCCAGATTTAATAAAAGAATATCATGCTTTAAAAAACAGTCTTGTCGATTCTTGTGCGATTTGACGTGGAATGGCTCACTAACGGCGCGGAGCCCCTGACCGATAGGGATAAAAGGCAACGCCTTACGACTTGACGTAAGGAGGAATACTCCACATTGAACGCCAAAAAGACTTAACTCAAGTAACAGAGTACTGAGAAAAAGTAAAACTGTTTTAAAAATAGCAGGGGAAATGGTTACTCGGTCAAATAGACAAAAATGTTTAGTCATAAAGATAAATACTTTGCAAATATATATAAGATTACCGAATGATAAATATCAAAGTGAGACACTATAATTCAGTGTATTTATTACTCAAGGGCCTTTATTACTTTGTTATAGGTTAACTGAAAGTAAGATTCCGAGTATTGTTAACATAAACAAGGCGAACTGGCGAAAAACTGACGAATTTCGAAAGGTCAGAACTCCAGAAACAAGTTGGTAATTGTGTCAAAACGTATTAACAAGTATTTTATTTTTCACATTCACAAGTGTATATAGAGTAATTACTGGGAATTTTATTATTTTCTGTCACGAGTAACTATTCCGTTAATTTGAACGTTACAAGAACGCCATCACGAAAAAATTTATTCTGCGCTTCAAATGTGTTACGTTCAAAAATATATTGGTGTATTGGTGGTTCTAGATTTACAAGACAATATTTCAGTGAACATCTTTTGACATATTTACGTCGGAGTATCGTCTACTGGTTGCATTAAATAATTGTTGCAGCTTAAGTGGGCGACAAACTATATTTCTACATCGTAAAATTTCGTATGTACCTTCTTTCAGTCTGTAGAAAGCGTAGATACCTTCGTAAATTGGTATAGCAACATTTGTTTTTACTTTCTTGTCCTTGACTCATAACAAGAAAAAAATTAATCGGGTGCTGGCAAAGGTGGAATTTTCGTCAGAAAACTTATTGCCGGGCCCTGGTTACGAAAAAGTGGATGAATCTTGTTTATACACACAGTAAATTACTTCCTTTAACAAAGGGGTTCCCAAACTTTTTTTTACCACACACCCATTTGTCAAGAGGAAAACTACCGCTTACGCAGTAGAGAGAAAATTATGTAATGCTGCGCGAAAAAACTGCGAATTTTCGGCAGAAAAACTCTTCTTACAGGGCTCCTGGTCAAGAAAATTTGATAAATTCAGTTGCTAATTTGAAAAAAATCCTCAACACATGATGTAGCCAGAATCCATGTTTTGAGGGTATATAATACCGAAAAATCGAATGACGGTAAAATGTCCGTCCGTCAGTAAACAAGGCTAGCGGTTAAACAGTTCAACCGATTCTCTCCGAAATTGATATTCCCCAATCGATCTCTCTGATATCGCGGCCCCTTGAATATGAAACCGATATTTTAATTTTGCGGGATACTTTACATGAAACCTCTGGGACATTTTCATAATGTAAAAAAATGGCTCCATCATTTTTGATTAAATTTTGTTGTTCGACAGTGTGAAGAACGTTTAAGAGAATGGTACAGGTCTCATTTTAGTTCAAAACTGATTTTACGGAAATTGCAAAAATTCAATTTTTTACTTCTTGATACTACAAAAATTATGAAGATAGATTACTTCACGCGTAATTTTGCGTGAAAGTACGGGCGAAAAAGTACGTACTGTTTTAGCACCACTAGTTTCCCGCAGCCTAACAAGACTCTTACTCTTCCCTGCGTAAGCAGTAGCAAGAAAGTAAAACCGGTTAAAACGGTATGACGTACCATTGCAAGAAGTGTATTTTGTGCACGTTTTTTGACGTCTACTACCACTGTTATTGAAAATAACATGTATAGCACGGTGAATTTCTGAAACAGTTCGTCTCAATTGGAAGTGTCATAATTTATGGATATCTTGCAAAGTCAACTCAACAAAGGGCGCATGCAGTTGCACATCTGAGAGCACTGTTCTAATGGCAAGTCACTTTGCGAGACTGATGAAATTTGTGTACAATACTAGCGTGCATATTTATTAAATTGGATCTAGTACGCTACATAAACTGAACGAGATGACTCTGACATCCCTCACTGAAGTGCCTCCGGCTGTCAAGCGTGTCACCCACGCAAGGAATGATAAGCGTCGGATGAAGAGATAAATTGTGGTGCAGTATTATTTCGACTAGCTACAGTCTGGCTTGCTTGGCATGTTGATTCCGTAGCTGCGCGACCTCCCACATTGAACATCGCCAGGCTGCATTAATAGTATTATAATCTCGCCTCGTCTGATCAGCATTCAATACCAGGATACACGAGGAAGACAATAGTTGCATATCAGGAACGCAAACTGGTTTTTATAAAATATTATTTACATTCCTCTACTACTGAGGAAAAAACGATGCCATCCTGGGTGGCGCATTTAGAGCACTTGCGCTAACGCGTTACATCCTGGCTGCGAGTTCGAATCCCCTGTAAGACATGAAGTTAGGTAGGTAGGTAGGTAGGTAGGTAGGTAGGTAGGTTGGTTGGACAGTGCATTTCTAGCACTCCATGTAACTCCCTTGGACCAAAAATCTTCCCTTCTTAATTCATTTTCCTTTCCCGGTAAGTCGTATGAATGCGGATAATGCTGGCTTTATACTGGCAAAAAATATCTCAGCAATGAGCTTCTGCAAACGAAATTGACCTCGCCAGTTTCTTTGCTCCGACGGGTCAGGAGGGGCAACGTTGCTCTGAGTCCCGTAAGAAGTGTGAACGCGTTTTCAGAGGTTCCCCTAGTACTTGCTTAAGGTAGAATTCGTGGCAAGTGCTGGCAAGTTGTTTAACGATGGACAATGCAGAATTGAAGAAATTTTTCATGGCAGACGCACGTGATTTTGTACCAAAGGGAAATAATGAATAGCTTCTGTTGTCCGTCTGTTTTGCTTGTAATTTATTTGATGGGTTAAAAAGTGTGGACAGTGGAAATCTCTGGGCCCACGCGATTTTGTTTGGAAAACTTGGGCCCACACGCGCATATTTTGTTTATTTACTAATGATGAAATGTTGTTCTTTGTTATCCTTATGTTACATCCAGAAATTCGCTTGGTTAAATTACATTAATTAAATGTTTTACTTCTCGATGACCCTTCTGGGAATAAAATTCATTGCATGAAACACAAATGCGTTAGGTAACGACAAGACAAATGGATCGTGATCTACATATTCATTCGAATAAATTCGTCTTGATTAAATACCACTAAGGCAGAAAGTGATTACAAGTCGAACCCACTGTTTTACGTTTCGATGTATTGTAATCGTATTCACGTTGAAATGAAGGCAAGAAGTCCTCATGACTAATGCGGAGGCTGCTTGATCTTCCAGCCATCTCCTCCTCCTCCTCCTCTTTCTCTTCCTCCTCCTCCTTTCCCCTTCCCTTCCCTTCCCTTCCCGGAGTGCGGGCGCATGTTGTTGGAAGAAGCTGCTTTGCGCGAGTAGTGAACGATTCAGTTTATCTTCGTTCATTAAGAGAGCCCGCACTCGCTCCCGAACACTTGACCGGGGCGTCGAAAACAAGTTCCAGCTGCTTTGCCTGCGCAGCCGGCTGCCCCTGCCACTCACCCAAAACAAAAATTCGTGGGGTCACCGTTGTTGTCGTGCTCTTTGATGCTTTGTCTTGCGATGTTGAGATATATTGCTCTTTCATGGGTAACGATTCGGCGATGTTATTGAAACAGCAAGATATCTTCCATTGTCTCCACGTTTTCCTTTATGGCCCATCAAATATCCACGCGTCCGTAAGTTACATTTGAATTATTTGGGACGAAGTTACATTTGAACTTCGGCCAACCTTCACTTTGCCTAACTGAATAATTTATTGCCAGTAAAGTAATAGGCACCTCGCATACCAAACAACACAATATTTTTTTAAATTATCATCTGCAAACATCTAAACTGGCGTCAAATATTAAGCAGTTAATTGTATTCTCCTTGTCGGCCTAAATGTTCTGCAAGATTTAAAGGTTTTGGGTTATAAGTTAAGATCTCCCACAAGACTGTACGTTCTACTTGCGACTGTAGCGTGGAAGGCAAAAGTAAATCAACACCTATCTCATAATACCAACCATATCAAATCGAATTGTATCAATTACCCACACACATTGATTGACAAAATAGCTAAACACCGGATCTGCCTACTGCCGAAAATGCCTTTCGATAGGAAATATTTGTGAACTGCTTGGTTCATTGCTGACGGGCTCTGACGATAAAAACGGGAATTATGAACAGGAACCCGAACTTTTAGTCATCGCCGCGCAGGTCACACGGCCTTAGAGTACGTTGCGAGCGCAATCGCAGCAAGTTGAGTAGCGCGCTCATGGGTAGTTAGCAAGTCGGCAATAGGTCTTTCGTATTATTTATTGCCATACATTTTTCTGCAGCCCCACTGCAGTCTCTGCAAAGTCAAATCTTGCAAGCAGCGTACGCCACTGCGGTTAATAGTTTCACAACTCTAGAATAGTTTCATAACTCTACAGTAGTAGATTCCCGGTAATCCGAGATTCCGTGCAATCCGAGGTGACCTGATGTGCGTCAAGTGACCTAACAAGCATATAAGCGGCAATAATCCAAAGTTGCCTTTTGAAGGTTGGCAACACTATGTTGAAGGTCGCGTGTGCGGCGGTCGGTGTCAGTGTCAGTCTGCTACATTGTTGTGACCGGTTCGCGCTCTTTCATGTATATGTGTAATTTTTATAGTACATGCACATTCATTTTGACTTCGTTATACACTGTAGTTGAAAATTCAGTTATGCATTTTCCTTTTCTCTGTGTAATCAGTTACCATCAGCCTCAATTACTCGAATTATCACCCCAGTGTATACACTGCAATACGCACTACACTGTGTACACTACAATGTACACTACACTGTACTGCACTGCACAGCAAATCACTGAACTTTTTAAGTGCAAAATTCAGTGCAAAAAGAAAGAAAAGGGTAATTCTAGATCAATTAGGCTAATTTTGAAGAAGTGCCCCGCACGACTATTTCAGAATTTTAATGCATTTTGTTACAAGTTTCATTTCTCTTACTTGAAAATTTTGGAAGCTATTCAACGTAAAAAAATTCGTATAATTTTTGAAGATTTTACTGCGATTTACCCATTGTGTATTAATAGGAGCAAAATGTATTTTAGTTTAACTGAATAAAATGGAAAAATTTGAATGACCAAGCTTAGTTAAAATTTCTTTAGCAGTAACTGAGAAGGAATATTGTTTCCAAAATTTGCGAAAATCTTATAGTCTAGCTATACAACGACGCTTTATGGTTTGAAACCAACCACTATACCTAAAAAACATTTTATCAACGTAGCTATAACTTCAACAAAGATCCTTTGAGGCATGTGGAACTCGGCAGACTTTTTTTTTTCCTAGGGCTTTTATCCAGCCGACAGCCGGTTGCCCTTTACGTCCTGAAGGGACGTATACTCGACCATACACTAGACAAACACATGCGGACTCCTCTGATCTGGGATCAGCAGAACGCGAGGCCCTCCGCGACAACACACACACACACACACAAAGTCAAGGGACAAACAGCCATGCCCAAGGCGGGACTCGAACCCGCGACCCTTCGGACCGAAGCGCTGAGTCGGTACTCGCTCTTAGCCACCTCGGCCATCCAGGTCGGCACGCGGCAGACTACTTCTTCACAATTAGAGATGATCGTGCGGGAGCCCTAGACAATTGGTCATGGAATAACCCAAAAGTTTAACTTCGTCCATATAATCTCAGCAGAACTGATTCTAAATGCATCATATAAAATATTTAGCTCTTTCTTACCATTCCTTAACAAATTAAATTTAATGTTTATTTTGTCAAAAAGCCCGAAAATAGTGTATTTTTGACGCAGACAGCGGTATACATATTTAAAAAAATTTTCAAAACTTATCTCAAATAGCGCATTTGGAAGACTATAGAAAACTGGGTTTATTTTCCAAGGCTGGATACGCAACGTCCATGTTATACGTAAGTGCAAAATTCCATCATTGTAAGCCATGTTGACAGTTTTTGCATTGACTCATGGTGTTTGACATTTCCAGTTCACCCACTAGAAATATAAATATTAACACTGATTGAACCTCTGCGTGTATTTTATTATACTTTATTTTTTTTATCTAGGGCTTTTATCCAGCCAACAGCCTCTTACCCTTTACGCCCCGATGGGACGCATATTCGACCATACACTAGACACCAACACTTGCGGGCTCCTCTGATCTGGGGTCAGCAGAACGCGAGGCCCTCCGCGACAACACATACATACAAAGTCAAGGGACAAACAGCCATGCCCAAGGTGGGACTCGAACCCGCGACCCTTCGGACCGAAGCGCTGAGTCGGTACTCGCTCTTAGCCACCTCGGCCATCCAGGTCGGCTATTATACTTTATTAACGACGAATTTCATATAGACAGTTCACAACAAATTCCCGTTGTTATCTAGACAAATGGTTAAAGACCACAAACATTTGTACAAATATTTAAAGACTTAAATAGGAATTTGTAGAGAATCGTCTGAATAAAGTTATGTTAATGAAACAATATCAGAATTACCACGTAAAAGGTTCCAAAAAATACAATGGTAAATTTTAAAAACGCAACGTTTTATTCAAAAAGGCGCGAATGTTGTGCGAATTACTGCATCGCGCTCTTTTCGAGCAAAAACAAAATACACAAAAAATTTGAATGCATTTGTTAGAAAAACCGAAGGTAAGATGCAACACATTCCAGTGACAGAAGAGAACTGACGTTTGTATAGTTGGTTAAACCTCTAATCCTTGGTTAATGTTTAATCCACTTCCAGTCAGCAAACCGGGAAAGGTGGCTCAGTGCATCAACTACTGTCACTGCAGTGCCTCTGACCGGAGGTCCTAGGTTTGAGTCCCGGCAGTGGCAGGATTTTCGACACTAGTTTGTCAGTTAGGTCGAATTCAGCTGCTGCCTGAATGAGAATTCTAGAGGCTGGCTGCTGTGACCTGTAGTTTTCCGTGGTTTCTCCGATCAACACCAGGTGAATGCCGGAGCAGTACCCTTAAAAAACGGGCCACGGACCGCGCGCGATCTCTCCTTCCTCTTCTTTGTGCTACCGTCTCTCCACGCACACGCACACGCGCGCGCACGCACGCACGCACCCACCCACGCACACATACATACATACACTAACACTACACTACCACACATGCCGGGAGACCGGCCGGGGGCTTACAGCTTGCCCCGGCTGGGGCGGTGCCCCACTGGTGGGAGATACCTGGTTGAGGGAAAGCTAACGGTAGGTCGGTGCCGGATCGGCGGGGGAAGATCGCCGCTACCTCTCAATTAAAAAGCATACACTTCACTTACGGGACTAATGACCTCAGTAGTTGACGCGTCCGGAATCACTAAAATCAATTAAGTCAACAAGGCTAAATGAAGAGGTCAGTACAACATAGTACGAAACACATGTCACATCTAAAATAAAAAATCTTACAAATACCACTAAAAAAATCCTCCAAACGTTGCACAAACGTGTTTACAGAACTACAGTACACATGATACGGAACGAAGTCCGAGATAGGGCTAATTCCCAAATTAACCTGTTAATTCACCAACCAGTTTGCATAAAGCTGTATGAATGACGATAAACCCATATCGCACATCATCTGGCGAATGTTGGCATTTGCCACAGGACGCTACCTAAAAGCATGTGATGGTACGATTGCGGTGTCTTATGTGAACCCGGGAAGAATTTTGGCATCGTTTCTTCGTCAACACAATGCCGAAATTCTTGGTATTAGCCAAAACTATACATCTATACCATCTGAGATGTGTTCGAGTTTTCAAAAACTTGTGTTTTTCATAAGAGAGACAAAAATTATAGAAATTAGTGTTAGTACAATGTCCCGACTACGGCAATGGTTCCTTTACACGTTCCACTGGTTGACACATCTTAATATATACTGGCGCTGCAAGGAAGAACGTTATATGCTCTATATTCACGTAACAGTCACCAAACAAACGGGAATTTCTATCTGGGAGCGTATAATCTTTTGACATGCCCACGCGGTCACTGACTGTGGTAGCCGCGTTGCTTGCGTGCTGCCTCAGATTCGGAGGTCTCGGGGTCTCTAGGTCAGGTCTTCGGATTGGTTGTCCCGACAATGAGCGAAGAGAATGCTTTGCCTAGTCTTCCTTGAAGATGAATGTATGCAGTATTCCCAAGGATTTGACGCAGAATATATTATATTAAGAACCGGGTGATTTTGTGAGAGTGTACCAATACATCATTTCGTAAATACGGCTAGCGAAATAGTTTCAATCGTAGCAAAACACTTAATTCCGTTACATTTATCACCGCTACGTTCAAAAATTTAATAATAATTTACTGTGGAAATGGTTGGTATTACGGCAGAAATTATTTGTAACAGCATCCTACTCCATTATGATTGAGTACTCTCTTCCAAAATGATAAGAAAACCTTCACTTGGACCATGTCTTTTGAGAATATTTTTCTAGAATTATATAACAAAAATACCTATAAGAATTATATAACAATAAACCTTATAAGGGACATTCACGATTCTAATGCAATTGCTTCAAAAAATTTGCTTCCTACTGTTCGAAACATCAAACAATATTTTGAAAATTTTAGCAGCTGAATCCTACTGGAACGGAGAAACCACACTGATTTTAACTTTTCTGTAGAGCAGGGTTAATGCGGAACAGAAAGCATTGGGGAGTAAAACAGACGGTCGCACGATAACAGCGTGGCCAAGGTTTGGATGTATTATGAAACAATAAAGAACTTAGGAATTTTATTTTCTTCTAAAAGGAAACCATACTCCTTCACATTCTCGTCTTACTAGACGAGAAAGTATTGTAATCGTGCACCGGAAATTCGCGATTTTTTGACAGAAATTCTTATTGGCGGGTCTGGCAACGAAAAAGTGGAGTTTTCAAATCTTGTTACTATATTACATTAAATACATTATTACCTCCAGTTACATTTTGTTAACTAAGTTGGAGTGGTATCTGTAAAACAATTTCCTGAAAAAATCAATCAACAGAACTTTCCAAACAACAAAACTGGCGTGTATGTCAGCCTTAAAAATGGGAGATCCAATGTCAATGTGAGCTCAAATTATGGATATTCGACCTTTTTCGTGCTGAAAAATATGATAAAAAAGAAAAATGACTAAAACATGCAATAACGATATTTTGAATGTCACGCACAACTCAGAAAAATCGGAAATGGCAGTACAGTACATTAAAACAACAAAAATTGGTGTTTCTACAAGAGCATGTACTTCCTTTTTTTATTTGTAACGGTTTCATAATATTGTAATATATGTTGTACTCGCAAAAGTATTCCCCGGCCTGCGATTTAAACTTGAGCACGTTAGTTTCCAGATCAATTGTCTTATCCGTGACATCACTAAGTACACTCCCAAGGCATAAAAAAATTGAAATTTTCAAAATTTCAGAAGTTTTAATGAAAATCAGTCTTGTCATATCATTAGGCGAACTTTGCTCTACTCGAGAAGAAACTAAAGGAAAAATTTGGAGCCTGTTTGAGATACTCTTGTTCACGTCATTCAGATTTAATTTTAAAAAATCTGCAATAATTTAGTTGAAGGTTGTCGAGAAAATTTTAATCTTCCGCAATTTTCGATTGGTTTGGTTTGGTTTTTTCGTGTTTCCGGGCGCGCCAACTGGTCGTTAGTCCCGTGAGTGTAGTGCATTTTTTTTCTCGGGAGATGGCGGTGATTTTCCCCCGCTGAATGGCGAGATCCGGCGCCGACCTACCGTCGGCTAGTGGGGTAACCAGGACTCTCCCACCAGCGGGGCACCGCCCCAGCCGGGACAACCTCTAAGTTCCCGACCGGTCTCCCGGAATATGTGCTAGTGTAGTGCATGTTAGTGTGTGTGTATAGGGGATAGGATAGGACAAGGAAGATGAAGGAAATATCGCGCGCGGTCCGTGGCCCGTTTGGTAGGGTACTGCTCCGGCATTCGCCTCGTGTTGATCGGAGAAACCATGGAAAACTACCGATCAGAGCAGCCGGCCGCTAGAATTCTCCTCCAGGCAGCGACTGAATTCGACCTACCTGAAAAGCTAGTGTCGAAAATCCTGCCGCCGTCAGGACTCGAACCTAGGACCTCCCGGTCAGAGGCGCTGCAGTGACATCAGTTGATGCACTGAGCTACCGCTCCCGGCGCAATTTTCGAAAATTCAGAGGTTTTCCTGAAAATGGCATGCGCCTTATTTACAAGCGAACTTTGCTCTATTCGAAAAACATGAGTTCTACGATGTAGATTAGGAGATGCATATAAGGATACAGAATGTTACATTGTTATAAAGCAGTCTTATTTTATTTTTAAAACATTTATGTTATAAAATCAGTTTCACTGCACAATAAATTATGCGGTGAAAATGATTTTATAACAAATGTTTTTAAAATAAACAAGACTGTGCTTTACATGTTACTCAATACTGCGTTATTTTGTTTACAAAGCTGTATTCAGTTGTTTTACATGGCCATGGCTTGTTTGCGGTTCCATTTTGCGTACGTGTGCCGAAAAGTAACACTTTCTACTCAATAAACAGTGAAGGTAAGTATAGTTTCCATGCACGAATACTGACATAGTACATTATGCAGCTAGTTTATAATGTTATGCAATGAAGCTTAAATAAACGTTTTTTAAAAAAAGGGCAACATTGGAGCAGGTTTTCAAATTTGTACGAATGAGTTAATAAACATTCCCAACGTGTTATCTACGATATTCTTTTTGTACAAGGGCATTCCATGCCAAATCGAACACTTTTCAAGAAAATTTAAATTCGCCATTTTTAATATTCTTGGTAACTTTTTTTACATATTCTACAGACAAAATGATGAGAGACGTGTTTTTTAAATCGTCAAATTTTATTCTCTCCGAAGTTATGATTTCTTAAAATTGGCGGGCAAAACGTCATTTGGAGCGCACGCTGACATTTTTTTAAAATAAAAATTACCATTAACTTGAGAGTCTTAAACCTGATTTCAGTGAAAAAATAAAAAAAAAATGTTTTGTTTGACATTAATTAATGTTTTCTAGAGCAGGCATACACGATATAAAGTTATAAATATGAAAAACATTCAACTTTATTTTTCATATAGTACCCACAATATTTTTAGCTGGCCATTTTTTCTAACAATATATTTAAAATGTTCTATACCTCTATCTATAACCGTCTATAAAATGCTCAAGTTCACAAGAACAATGAACAAGTTACAGGGCATCTATTTGCCATTATTATAAAGAGAGCACAGAAAGAAGCACACCTCTTTCGTTGCCATTTCTGGATATTTAAAACACGATATCACAGTCTCATTTATTCCAGAGTCATTTAATACATTTATAAAAGAAAAATTATAGACATTAACAAAAGAAAGTACTTTTCCGATAGTGCAATTTATCATTATAAAAACAAAAATTACTTTATAAATTTGTCATCATGAAGACTTCCGAGTTCCTACAGAATGGCACATTTGCTAACATCGCACTGTAAAGGACCCTGTGATGGAGTTGGGAGAACCATCAAGCGTTTGACAGCATGAAGTGTCTCACAGAACCACTAAACACTCCTTGTAAGTTCTTTTCATGGGTTCAGAAAAACGTCCTGGATGTTAACACACATTTTTTTCTCAATAGCGATCATGCAGCAGAGGAGAAAGCACTTCAAACTAGATTTTCTGCTGCACGAAAGATACCTGGCACACAATCAATTCAAGCATTTCTCCCATACTCAAAAATAACCATAATTTCAAAAGTATTTTCAAAATCTGAAGATGCATCTATGGATATCTGTCGGGATTGAAACTGGTGTGTGCGCGTGTGCGCGCGTGCGTGCGTGCGTGCGTGCGTGCGTGAGTGCGCGCGCGCGCGCGCGCGCGTGCGTGTGTGTGTGTGTGGTGTGCGTGCGTGTGTGTGAGGGGAGGGGGTTGTTCTTAGCAGGTTTTAACGTAAATTAAACTGTGTAAAATATTACGAACATCACTTCTGCATACCCTGGGCCTGCTTGCCCAGATATGTAGGTGAGTAATAAATATGTTGTTGCGTCATTGTCACATGCTCCACTGTTTTCTCCATCTTGAAAATTGTGTCACAAATAGAGAATTGCATGTAGTTTTATATGGTGTGTGGAAAAATGAATTATCTTGGGTTATCATTTTCAAAATTGCGTTCATACTTTTTTCAAATATCATTGAAAGCAATTTTTTATTTTATTTTAGAAGTTGTAAAACACATGAAACTAAAGCGTATTTAATTACCTTTATAATGAGTTATAGTTTGTGTTTCTACTTTAAAGACTTTTGAAGTTACTGCAAATTCAAAATATGGATGTGCCAAAAGTCGCGGTTTTTTTTCCACTTAAAAAAAATCATAACTCTGAAAGTATATACACAATGCCAAACATTTTAAAAATGCGGGTCTCACTAATTTGATCACAGTTGAGCTAAAAAAATTGGAACGACATCAGGAAAGTAAAGTTCAAAATGGTATTCGATTTCGCATGGAATGCCCATGGTAACATCAATTTATAAGAGAACCAAAGTCAATTTTCGGAAACAAGTTAAAGTCTTTGCGAGTATTTGACAGCAGTACGAAAAGGTGGTCGTCAAAACCCCGATTTGCTCACTGAGATTGGGGGAATATGTGATGCCGCAATTCGTGCCATAAATGACCATCCGTCGCAATCTGTGACAGAAAATGTTATTTTAAGAACTATTTCATGCAACGAAATTGCTTTCTTATAATGATGGTGTACAAAAAAACATTTCCATCTCGGTCAAATAATACGGCAAGATGAGACGCAGAATTTTCTGATGGCAATATCACTGTCAAAGTGCATGTTCAGAGCCTACGTACTAATAAGGAAGTTTTGGCACGGCACAGCGCACAGTAATTTACTGCGATTTTTAGCCTCTGCACATGCACAAACTAAATCAAACTAAGTGATAGCGCAGTCCGCTATTCCATTGGATTTAGCACACGACTTACATATCTCATGATAATCGATTACTTGGTCGATATCGAATATTTCCCAACTCTGTCAGTAGTGTGTGCTACGAACGGTATAATCTCATGATGCAACATGAATGGCATTATTCTGTATATAATTCTCAATATATGTTATTACTTTTATTTAATGTTATAATAATTATACCATAATAAACCACTATGGCCATAGTTCGGAACTTCATTTCAACCAAAACCTCATCACCCGCTATTCACCCGCAATTGAAATCGATATAACTGTCGATTGCAATAACTCTTCTCGTGCCAAAACTCTTTCCGGAAAATTGTACCTCACCTAATTTGAGAATGTCTTTGAAACACAGAATTTATAAGAAAAACCTTCAACAATGTAGTTGTAGGAAGACTCTGAACAAAATATGCATTTTGTAATTTTCGAAAATTCCAAGCAAGAAAATGGGACGTGCGCAAGTCTCTTACCCTTTCCGAGAAGAAAATTAATCCAAAAATTTGGAGCATTTTTGGAAAAATTTGAAAACGTTGAGGATTTATATAAAGTACCCTAAAAATTAACATTTTCGTTTCGTTTCGTTTCAAATTCATAGGGGTCTCTAGTTCGGCCAGATGGATCTAGGAATATCAATTTTGGATGAAAATTTAGACTAACATTTTGCCGCAAACAATTTTTTCGACATCAAGAAAACTGGCACAATCACAGGGATCACAAAACATGGATTCTGACTACCCAGTGAGTTAGACAAAACAATTTTGTACATATAGGAACAATATTTATCCATTTTTTCAATATCAAGGTTGCGTAATACGAGTTTTTCTAATAATATCGCCACTTTTTGCTGCAGTATTATAATATTTTCTCTTTTACTACGTACGTAGGTAGCGGGCAAGAAAGAAAGTAATAAGAAGGGACGATTCAATTTCTTATGAATGAAAAATTCTACGTTGTTGCATTTAAAAAACGTTGATTAATTATGAAGAAAATAACTTTGCACATTTAAAATAGAAATACATTTATCCGGTTAATAATTAAAGAAACTGGTGCGCGTAGATTTAAACACATGACCCGCAGTTCATGCGTCAGTCTCGTTCCACTAAAGTGGCGACCCAGTGGAGGATCTACTACTATCGCGAAGAAAAAATAACTTTCAAAGCGTACCAAAAATTTTCATTGTTAGCTATACCAAAATTATCGGTTCCCACTAGGACAATTTCCCCTTCGCCCTTCATAGCGATATCGCCATGGGATCAGTGAATAGGACAGTTTACGTGTTCGAGTAAGATTGCATCACACGCATAGGATGTCTATCGAGTTAACTTTGTATAGTTTGAAGTACAGCTCGGAGATTTTCTCACGCTTAGACCACCCTGCACGAAGGGTTGTTCCTGTGCCACGAGAGTCAAGCACTGCCGACAGAGGAAGCTCTACCATTCACTGCCAAAGACAAAGTAACAAGCAAACATTCACATTATCAAACCCGAAAAACCGTGTCACGCACCATCTGATTTCCCGCAAAAAATGGTCGTTTTCAAAATTTTACAACTTACAGTGATCGGGGATCTCATAAGATACAACCCATTAAATATTTTATTTTTTGAGGCATTGACGGCGCTGAACTTAAAAGGTTGTCACCCATGAGAACATCTTTTCTGTTGCGACCTCCGCCGCTGTTACCGCCGGCATGGCCTTGCCTCCGCGCTTCTGCCCCTTGCCACTACCCATTGCCCCAAAACAATGCCAAAATTCGCTTTAATTGTGTATGAATCTAATAATGTGAGTGGAAAAGTGTCTGAAAACATGTTTCTCGCTGAAATCTTTATCATTAAATGAAATATTTCGGGAATGTTTTGTAATTTTTTGTAAGATAGGCATTTCTTCTTGATGCAAAAAGAAGTAACTTACTTCTACTCCATTGTAGTAATAATTACGGTAATAAATAATATAAAAATAATAATATATAAGATAATAATAAATTATTATCATCATCATCATCATCACATTCTTGAAATGGTTCAGAAGGGAAATTTCGATCCTAATAAATAAAAAGGCCAAATTACGTCGGCGATCACATCAAAAGAACTGCAATGTCTCGAACGAATTTTTCGAATACAAGCATTTGATTTGCGAGCTGTCTTACAATGTACAATAAGAAATTAAGACTTTTGAATCACTAACATGTGTTTCAATAATTACCGTTTCCGAAATTCGAAGTATCGTGAACAGGAGAGGTGACTCAAGGCATCAACTTATGTCACTGACTGCGGTCCACTGACAGGGAGGTCCTAGGTTCGAGTCCCGGCGGTGGCACAATTTTCGACACTGGCTAGATCGTGTTCAGTCGCTGTCTGGAGAATTCTAGCGGCCGGTCGCTCTGATCAGTAGTTTTTTCAATCAACACCACGCGAATGCCGGAGCAGTACCCTAACAAATGGGCCACGGAGCGCGCGTGATCTCTCCTTCTTCCTTGTCCTCTCCTCACCCCTTACAGCCCTCAGATTTTCTCATGCTTAGACCAGCCTGAGTGAGGGATTGTTCCCCTATGCCACGAGAGACGAGCACTGCCGACAGAGGAAGCTCTACCATTCACTGCCAAAGACGAAATAATAAGCAAACATTCACTTTATCAAACTCGAAAAATCAATCAATCAATCAATCCAAGCATTGCCACGTTAGGTCGGGCACTCGCCGGTACCTCATCAAGAGGAGCGGAATATTTTGAAATTTCGACACGTGTTTCAAGATCTTGCCACTCGTATACGATGGATGCAACAAACCACTTTTCCCTGCGGATGTCCTCTAACGATATTTGCAACACGTGTTTTGTTGTTAATTACCAATTCTCCAAGTCATACTCATTGAAATTTTATACGATTTTTTCATTTTTCAACTAACTGTTTAACCCCAATCTCCAGATAATAAAACATTTCCGTAAATACGATCAATTTCTGAGTTTCCCCCTTTTTATGCTCTCAATTTGGGGAATTGACACATATTTCAAAAAGAGGCTCTTGAAAACACATTGGCAACTTGTAAATGATTCAACATAAAATCAATTGTACGTATCTTGTTTATTTCCTAGTAAAATATGTCGAATGTAAATGAAAAGTAATGGAAAAGGGGACCAGAGGGGCCCCGCAATGCAGTTTGCCTCCCCTTATCCTGTTTTAGGCTGTGCACGCCTATGGACATTATTTTTCGAAGAGCTGTTTCTACTGTTGAAACACAGAGGTAGCTATTTCATTCATGCGAGCAAAAACTAATTTACATCATGTCATTCGGTGAAGCAACGAGAAATAATTATGTCTCAATATCGTCACGCCCATTCACTCTGTCTTGCTAAAAATTCCGTCAAAGGTGCAGCATTTATAGTGGTTAAATACCACACCTTCACAAATATTTTCCACTTGATACCACAGAAGCAACGCTCCGCTTCAGTAACTTCGAAAAGAAAATTGTGCGGCAGCACAGGTCTTGTAGCAGGCGACTGACCTACCTGAATGTACCATAGCTAGTGGACGGCTGCGTGAAAGGACGTGAAAGGATTCGTGTTTTCAGAACACTAGCACAACCTAACAGTGGTGTGATCTGTCGGCATACGGAGAGCAGGGAGGTCGGTCACACGAACGATGTCCCAAACCAATAACTAGTTCGCGACAGTAATTACTTCCTTTTTTTTAAAAAATACGTTAACAAAAGAAAGTAAACCTTCAGAAAATATTAAACATTTATACACACATTAGCATTCTCATCAACTAAAAATGGCAGATACACAAAGTTGCGAAAAAGTATTGTTCGATAATGCGTGCAGGAAATAGAAAGTTTGTTTATGTGGTACAGATTAAAAAACAGCAAGGAATCCTCTTGCATTCCGATGTCTCTTTGGGGAAATTCTTGACAGTTTTAATAGAGATGAAAATTTAAAAAAAATTCTAAATACTAATGCAAAGCATTTGCATTAGTTGCAAAGCAAATGCATTTCTAATACTCATGCAAAAAACTTCAATCTAAGACGATGTCTCTTCTTCACATTAATTCTAATTCTGTGGAATAAGACATTTTCTTTTGAAGTATGTAATGTACACGTATGATACCTGCCATGAATACTAAAGGCATTGTAAAATGTACGGCCAATTTGATCGGATTGGCATATATTTTTTAAATCCTACCGAGCACTATTCAAGTTTTCGGTTTGAAATTTGCACTTTTCAATATTTATTTAAATGATTAATGAAGGTTTTGTATTAATGTAGAGAAAGACAAAACTTTGCTCACACACCGTTATAAAAACATTAATATAATACCAACTCATAATTGCTGAAAAAAGTAGGATTGCTCTACACCTTCAAATCTCTAATTGTGATAGATGTAATATCGATGTTGCATCATTCAATTTAAAGTTATAAAATAATCTGTTAGAATAAAAATAAAAGCGTAGTCACCCTAAAGCAATTTACATTTTTCACCGCAACGAAAAAGAATTAAGCTAGAAAAATATATTTCAATAATTTTTATGTCCAAAATTATTCTTTCTAAATATATCAAATAAAAACAAATTGGTTTCAAAAGTTTCACGACTTCGTTCCAAAAAAAATATTTACGAAATGTCCATGAATAATATAGCCAAGTATATTTAAATAATGTATTCTATATTCGACAGAATGATCATTGCGTAAACAATTCAATAGATTTCTGTTTTTTTCAGGCAAAGATCGTGAGAAACAGGCTATGTTACCAGGATAACCTTTTTTGACACTAGGTCACGTTGGAGCACTGAAAACTTCGGGGGAAAATAGATGAAAGGAATAAAATGTTCCGATTACTATCCGCCCAACATTTATCATCCTGCAACCTACGATATCAGCGATTGTGCAGAGCCTGATAAGTTGATCAAGAGAGACGAGTTTCACTCGTAACTGGATCGCTGAACGTCTTACGTCATTAGATATACCAATTTCATAGGACTTCATTAACACTGTCTGAAAAATATAAATAAGTCAATGTTCAGTGAATAACGCAAAAACGTGACGGTATAATAACAAGTATAATGGTATGCATTTTAACACCAGCCAACATTGAGAAGATACAGGTAATATAAATTAAGAAACAAATTTTCTGAAGGTACATATCCTAACGAAATCTTGTAAGAGTTAAAAAAATAAAATAAAGTTTTCCACAAATTGCATCTTCTGGCAATGCACTTTTCGAGAAAAATCAAACACCGTTTTCCACTTGGTACACTTGTTTGATAAGCTAGTATTACAAGAGCCGATACGCCAGCCATTGATGGAATGAGAAAAACAAAACACGCCATACGCGATAACTGCCTAACTCCTTACCGCAGCAACAGATGTGGGCTGCCACACGCGGTGGAAGCTTGCCCCAGGCGAGTTTTTGCGAGGCCGCACGCTCGGGTCGGAGCGAAGGTGGCCAATCGGCAGAGGCCGCTCCAGGAGAGGACACAACTGCGTGCAGCGCCGGCACACACTGGCAGTGCGGCTCGGCCAGGGCGCGCGCCTGGCTCGGCTTCGGGCTCGTGCACGCCGAGCCGAGCCGCGCCGCGCCGCGCCGCGCCGCGCCGCGCCGCGCCGGCGTCCTCGTTGCCGTCTCCCCTCCCTTCCCCTCTCCGTGTCCGCCTCTTTCCACACCTCGTGTTCCTCAGACCCCTTCACCCTCTTTTCCGCCGCCCGGCCGGGGGCCGCACCGACCACCGCCGCCTGCTGCCTATTCTGTCCGCTGGAAGCTGGGGGTCTTCGCCGCCGCCCGGCCGCGCCGCCGGGGTCCACGGAGCCGTTACCACCGCCGTCACCGCCCCTTCCACCGCTGCACTTGGGACAAGCAGTGCCTTCCACAGACAAGTTTCTCTTTCCCTCGCAAAATGCGCCAATCGTCGTTCCTTGGTTCTCTCTTGTCTCTTCTACTTCCTCATAACCTGAAACTTGAAACCCTATAAAGAACAGGAAAACTGTCCAAAATGGAGATATTCGTCATCTATTAATCTGATGCGTCACTTCTGCATCTGCTACTTTTCCGTAATGAAATAATTTACTAAAACTAGAGTAATTCCGAATGAATTGCACGTATTAACACCTTTATTCATTTCAGCATAGAACCACTTGCTTTCGGCAATTGTTATAAATGTCGAACGAAGAGAGAGAGAGAGAGAGAGAGAGAGAGAGAGAGAGAGAGAGAGAGTTTAAGAAAATATTTTTAATTGTATGTTTGTAAACATATATTGAATAAATTTGTATAGTTGCTATTACTCGCATTTGAAATTTAATTTTCTATGTACTCAAACATCTGGGAAAAGTTGTTTTATCAAAACAATTATCTTTTCCCCCATTTTGATATTCACAGATCAGTGCAATGGTTATGGTGAATGTTTGGGGGGAAGATTGTACGTAGAAATAATTTAAAAAAAGATTATGCTCGTGTGAATATCAGTTAAAAATTCAAATTCTTTTGTATCATGTTAAAAAGTTCTTCACACACTTTACGTTTGCAGTATTAGATCAACAAAACTAATTTTGTATGAGTGTTAAGTAGGAATGTCGTGCAATTGAAGGAAAAAAATCCACAACATGGTCAAAGAAACAAAGACCATGAACAATTTGTAACTTTGAAAAAATATCAATTTAAGAGTACAGAAGGGCCTACGCATTAATTGCATGACAACTTATAAGGTAGCGTTTTAGTTGATATAATCGTGTTTAAGGAAATACTATCTCTTTGGTAAAACAAGGTAAAAACATTGCTGGGCCCAAAATAAGGTGGTACGGCCCGATAATCGACCAAATTCTCTTCACGGGGCTACATCGGAGGGGAGAAAGACAAGCTGTGTGACAGTAGCCGTGTAGAGATGCCCTCGTTCCAGAGGGTGCGGACCGCTGCCCGTGCAGCTCAAGCGCGGGGAATTTCCGCAGAGCTCGCACACTGTGGAAGGTGGGGGTGAAGAGGGGGCTAGGGGTGGCCAGTCTCAAGAGCGAAGCTGGGGGGTCGAAGGGGAAGTGCAAGGCAGTGAGAAACAGGGGGGACAGTTGTAACACCACATCGATGTCGGTTGACCGTCTTTTTTTCCATTCACCCATTACGTTATTTTTTTTATTTACCTAAAAATGTTGAACCAGCGAAAGTCATTTAACGACAAATCGCACATACTTAACGCAAATTCGACCTCGATGTCCCAGATTTTTAAACTTTTTTTCTGTGAAGAGCATAAGCAAAAATATGAAACACGTTTTTCACTTTTCCCTAAATATTATTTTTTGATTTTATTAATTTTCAATATTTTCGAAAAAATGCTCGTATCGCTAAAGTTAATCATATTTAACTCAAGTTGTAATTGTGAATTGTAGAAATTTAGTATTTTCATTAAGAACATTAAAGAATAAAATATGCTCTTTCATTTGATGGATGGATATAATAATTCATTTTTCCCTACTTTTCGACAAGACCACCCGAGCTACATACAGAGAACTCTTCCAAAGCTTCAAAAGAAAGTTACATTTTTGAAATGATAAAACATTAGACATTAATGGTGTTCACAAATAGACGGACAGACAAAAACACCTGGGAGAAAACACTTTGTCGGCATTAAGGACCCACAAAACGTGAGAATGAAACTATGAAAAAAGAAGTTCCAAGAAAAATCAACTTCTTCTGTGTCAGTGGCACACAAAATATGTTTTTCTCGAAAAATTGCCCTTTTCTTGCAGCATTAATTTACTATTTGTTACTACGTAATAGTAAACGAGGAAGTAAAATCAGTTAACCAGAACGAAAACACGGTTTTCTGATGCAGCGGGTAGTTTTTTAAGTCCGCTTTGCAACAGCTCTGCTGATAATGGGGGCCATTGCGATTTATAGTATTTTACAAACTTTATATATAATTAAATATGTCTTGTAATGAAGAGAACAGTAATATAAATCATTTTTACGACAAATAAGAAAAAATTAACCAACTCCACAGCAACATCAACGACAAAAGTTTTTTTACATGGTGTATCATATAGAAAATATTTTTTTAAAATTTAATCACACAAATAGAAAAATGACTTATGATACTTTATTGTAATCCACAATAAGTTTGTCACATTAATAATCTAAGAATCTTAATACATTCTTCCCTTATCTTGAATAAATCAAATAGGTCACTGTTGATTCCGAGCTTTGATCTCCATCTTGCTACGCTCGAACACTCAAGAAAGAGGTGGGATGTATTTACTTGTGCTCCACAGTTCTAGATGGTTTTTTAAGAGGTGGCCGTGACTTAGTTTGAAGTGGACTATGCGGAGTCTGAAAACGATGACTTGCTTGCCCCTAATTTAGATGTTAGGTATAATGGCTCGTTTACTGTTTTTGTGACAAAGTGAAGTTTTGATAGTTTTGTCTTCCAGAGTAAGTCTCAGTACTTAGTAATACAATCGACTCCGGTTACAGTGAACTTCATGGGAATAACATTTTTTGTTCACTATATACGATGTTCACTACATCCGATTATGTCAAAATTAAATAGAATTCTCCATAACGATTGATTTTTTAGATTTATTAGTAGAGATACAGCAAAATACATTAACAGCACGAACTGAAAATTTCAATATCTTTATTTGTTCTTATAAAATAAATTATTTTCGATTGTTTGCTTCGCCATTTTCATTATTAATTTCCCTAGACCCTTCTCCAGACTTCGTGTTCTCTCTCCATACTTGATTTTGCATTGTTCTCTGGGTCTAAGTATCGTAATCCAGTTTGGACACCCTTCAATGGCCATACAACAATGGTCAACATACTAGATGCTTTCGGTAGCGGTATGGAGCAAGCAGCTAATGAAACTGATCGCTTTTCCGCGCGGCAAGGCATATATCGCCAGGCTGTGGCACTCACGTGCTCCCTGTCGCTGTGCTTCCTACGTAGAACTCAACGTGCTTTGATCCGCGGAATAACAAGTAACGCCAAGATTTAACCTGACGAACGCAATCATGCGTCGCCGCCGCCAATTGTAGCCCACGCAGGACACGGCCCTTGTTTCCGCAGTGAAACTGAGTGGCATAAGGTCATCAGTAAGGTCCCCATGCCGGGTCCGTTATCTCCACTTCAGGGGAGACTTCGTCGGTTATGACTTTTGGCCGACGATATTTTTTTCAAGCTGCCTAGTGTTGGAATTAGTGGCACAGAGGCGATATATTCTTTTCTAGGAAGGAATTAATTTCCAGGACATTTCCTACGCTCACTATATCCGAGATTCAGATTCACCGTAAACGAATCTTCTTATGCTTATTTATAAAGTAAGTGAAAAGGAACTAGTGAATTAAGTTCACTATAACCGAGAGTTAACTGTATCCGAGACTACTATAACCGGAGTCGACTGTATATGTTTGAACGAGTGTTTCGTCTTGAAGGGAACCATACGTACTCTCTTCAATATTTTCGATAATATTCATCTGTTTCTTGCGGCTACCTTGAATTCCCTTGGGGGAAAGGATCTATTTCAGGGTAATTTGATTGTCGTTTCTAGTTCGATGATTCTTGAATTTTTGGATGAAGACATTACATAAATATCCGTTCACGGTAAACGATATCGAATTGTGAACGTTGTGCTAAACGGTTCACGATATCGAATTATGCAAACATTGATGATATGTACACGTGTGGTCATGGGACGGCGTAAAACTTCTTGCACAAGGATTTTTTGTCAAAATATAGAAATGTAGAATAGAATTGCACAAAAAACCAAAATCCTCTCTTTTTGCATCAGGTAGAAATCAAATAGAAATTTATAAGTAAGAAATATCACTGTTAATTCAATGAAATATGTTTTTTTAGATTTTTGATAGATTCTCCCCGATATTTTTATGGACTATTGGAATTTCGGAAATTCTGCTTTTTCTATGTTTTTTTAAATGGTGTAAATATGCTTCTATTTTATAGACCCTATATGAAGTTTCATTGGTTCCTTTTGATTTGTTTTTCTATTTTTTGAATTTTCATTCACGAACGTAAATTTTTATCATTTTTGTCTTTTTATTTTATTTTTTAGTTTAATACTTTATTAATTATTTCTTTGTTTTGTCATTATTTTTTAACTCTTTAGAGGTCTACAAATGTCACTGATAAAATGGTTGTAAAATGTTTACAAACTTTGAATGACTGGCTGAATCGAAAATAAAATTTCAAAGTTTATTTAAGGCGCTACTTCTATTACTATGCATTATAAATGTTAGTGATAATAAGTGTTAGAATTATTTAATACGAAATATTATACATTCTGCATAGATTGTATTGTCTGGGTAGTCTACATGTAAAACAGTCACGCAGACTACATGAAAACTACATGTAAAAACGAGCGCAGATGTAAAATTATTGTCTATGGCACAGCACTGATCTCAAGGTCTCAGCGCCGTGAAAGTCACCTGCCCCGAAGGCGATTGCAACAAGGGCTACTAAAAAAAAAAAGTTGTCCATATAAACTACTGCGTGTAATTTAAAATCACGTCCCAAAAATGTATATTTAAAAATGTAGAAACACCTCAAAGGCAGAATAGAAAGAAAATAAATTTAAAAAATTAAAAATCTCTAATTATCTCTATATTACTTTTAAATTATTCATAAATGATACATCATTGCATTCCGTTTTTCATGGTCTCTCAATTCCAGGTGAAAAACTATGAAGTTCCATTTAAAAAATAAAAATATGATTGAATTTGTTCGAAACTAAAAATATTACGTACAATATCTATACGACGTATTGTGTTCCCCACGATTCTGAATTGTTCAATGAAAACTACATTTTAATATCGTGAACCGGTTAGTAGTTATGAGGGTGGCCCATAGTTGGTGGGTCACCCTACCGGGTACCATAGTAGCCGATATAGTATATAGTGAATCGAAATAGTAGAGGTGTGATAAGAGATAAGGACCAAAATCTGAATCTTGTTTGAGATTGCAGTTTCTATTACACGGGTTCGAATATTTCGTTTTTGGCGAGCAAAATTTGCCAATAACGTTGGTTGCTACTTTCATTCATAAGTCAACTTAATACAGTAAAAGTGCGGGGTACGTATTCCGGAGCTCTAGAACACGTTCTTGGTTATACTTCTTTCCCATACGTCACACGAGTTATTTTACGTTATAGTTATTGACGGTAAATAAATAACCGATACATCTTCAGCTCTCCTAAAACATATTTCATCTTAAAATGCAAAAAGCGCCTAGAAAAAGGCATCCCTTATACAACAATAAGATGCAAGTAGATTATATCCCCAAAACGATTCCATCCATTCCCTCCGTGGCGCACATTCAACCCCACCATTAAGTTGGAGGCTACTCAAGCTCATGCAATAAACCACTTATCTCAAACTCAGACATTACTTTTACCACTATTAGTTGATTATCACGAACAACACTGAAATGCGAGAAGATATACGCAGACCACTTAAAATGGGAAATGTGGTTGAGCAATCATCTCAGTTATTCCCGTTGGCAATGTGTTTTTCCGACTGTGTTCTACTCTTTCCTTTCTTGCGATGTTTGGATGGTTCTAAAAAGTATCGAAATACGCTCTCAGAATATAGTTAACCTCCAACATTATTATTTTGCGTGATTCCAGGTCCACATAGCGAGTCATCGAATATAATTTCACTCTTCATCCAAAACTTCAAGAACGTTTAATCACCAAACCAGAAACAGCAGTCACATTACCCTGGCGTGGATCCTTTCCCACTAGGGAATTGAAGGTAATGAACAAACATACGTAGCAGGACAAAACGGATCAAAATTACCATAAAATTGAAAAGATGTTTTATTTATTAGAATGATTTTTAACGGAAGCAGAATTTAACGGTAAAGGAAGTGAAACTGCTGTGATTACAGAATGCACTTTGGGAAAGGACAATTTTTTAATATTTTTCTTTAATTTGTCAAAGACAGTAACGTCCTACACTTTCAAAACGTGTTACTATAAGAAAACTAATGGTGTTAAAATATCACGTACTTCCTCGCCCGTATTTTCAAGCAAAATTAGGCGAAAAGTACTCAAATTTTCGAGAAATTGTACATGACCTTATTTCAAACTCTAACTTTTTTAACATATTTCATTAAGAGAAAAAATCTGTCTTAAATATTTTATTTGTAGGAAGATTGCGACAAAATTTTGAACTTTTTCAATTTTTGAAAAATTAGAGTTTTCAACGAACACGAGACCTGCACCATTCTCTTAAACTTCGTTCACACTATTCAACAACAAAATTTAATCAAAAATTGGAGCCATTTTTTTGAAAATTTGGAAACTCTCCCAGAAGCTTCATGTAAAGTACGCCCCAAAATTAAAATATCTGTTTCAAATTCAAGGGGCAGTGAAAGCAGCCAGATCGATTGAGGAATATAAATTTTGAAGAAAATCAGCAGAACGTTTTAGCCGCTAGTGTTGTTCACAGGTGAACACATGTTTTGCCGTGAAACTATTTTTAAAGAATTGTTTTTTTTAACATATTTTATTTAAGACGTAAGTCTCAATCAACACTGTACTCTTGCAGTTATTTTTTTGCAATTTTTCAAAATACATATAGATCGCAACTTTAATAAATACGAGAATAAAATTGAAAGGAAAAAATTGGATCCATTTCTTAGAAAATAATTATTTAAAAATCGCATATATTTCACGCAAAATTTCGCGAAAACTTCTCCTAACTTAAAAAATTTTTACATGAAGTTATTTCATGATCTATGTTTGAAGAATAGAATTCATTAAAAAATAAATCTCTATCTTCAATACTGTAGTTGTGGGAAGACGCCAGAAAAAATTTTGAACTTTTGCAATTTTTGAAAAATCAGGGCTTTCAAATAACATGGAACCTGCAATGTTCTCTTAAGCATCCTTTATTCTATTCGAGGAAAAATGTATAATAAAGAATGTGGTGCCGTTTTTCAGAAAATTTTGAAAAAGATAATGAGGCTTCATAACAGGTACCTCCAAAAATCAAAATATGTGTTTCAAACTCGCAGGGCCTGGAGTTCCTTTGGATCGATTGGGGAATATCAATTCTGAAGAAAATCGTCCGAACGGTTTCAGCTGTAGCGTTGACCAATGAAAGACAAACCGACGTTTTGCCATCAATCCATTTTTCGGTATCAAGGACTTACAAAACATGAAGTCTGATTGCACAACGTGTTAGAGGAAGTAACTTTTACATGTAGGGACATGATTTACCCACTTTTTCATTACCAGGGCCTGGCAATAAGAGTTTTTCTGTCAAAAATTCCTCGTTTTCCGGTGCACGAATGCAATATTTTCTCTTCTGATGAAGTGCGGGAAGAATACAAAACCAGATAATTTTA
Source organism: Teleogryllus occipitalis (assembly GCA_011170035.1). NCBI lineage: Eukaryota > Metazoa > Arthropoda > Insecta > Orthoptera > Gryllidae > Teleogryllus > Teleogryllus occipitalis. The sequence goes on along the minus strand of BLKR01001681.1, from coordinate 122,593 downwards.
TTCCTTTCTTAAGAGTCGCCTCTACTTTCCACTAAGATTCAACAATAATAGCAACAATAGCAAATGCAATCATCCAATTAATAATTAATATAATTAATATATTAAAATTATAAATATAATTATGATAATTAATAATAATAATAATAATAATAATAATAATAATAATAATAATAATAATAATAATAATAATAATAATAATAATAATAATAATAATAATAATAATAATAATAATAATAGCACCGGTAGCGGTAGCTCAGTGCATCAACTGATGTCACTGCAGCACCTCTAACCGGGAGGTCCTAGGTTCGAGTCCTGATGGCGGCAGGATTTTCGACACTAGCTTTTCAGCTATGTCGAATTCAGCTGCTGTCTGGAGGAGAATTCTAGCAGCCGGCTGCTCTGATCGGTAGTTTTCCGTGGTTTCTCCGATCAACCCCAGGCGAATGCCGGAGCAGTACCGTACCAAACGGGCCACGGACCGCGCACGATCTGTCCTTCCTCTTCCTTGTCCTATCCTCTCCCCTTACACACACACTTACACTAACATGCACTACACTACCACATATTTCGGGAGACCGGTCGGGAGCTTAGAGCTTGTCCCGCTGGTGGGAGAGTCCAGGTTAGGGGGAAGCCCCACTAGCCGACGGTAGGTCGGCGCCGGATCTCGCCATCCAGGGGGGGAAGATCACCGCCATCTCCCGAGAAAAAACATGCACTACACTAACGGGACTAATGACCGAAGTAGTTGACGCGCCCGGAAACACGAAAAAATCAATCAATAATAATAGTAATAATTGCATACAAGTTTTTGAGTGATGATACGGCGCCTGCACTGCCATAGGAATCAGTCAATTGCGCCCAAGTAGGTAAAAAAGTTGGATATCGTTGTTTTAGGCGCTAGCGGTAACAGTTTGACTACAGAGAGTCGGATAATTTGACAGACGTACAATCGGACTGACAAAACACCAAGTTCAATTTTGATCAGTGAATGTAAAATACCTCTTTCTCATCGTTAATATTCATGTTTGTTTCTGTGTCCGTTTCAAAATCACGCATTGTTACGCCTCTATCACCTACTCCTCTCCATTTTCTTTCTCCTTGTAATAGTATGGTCGTGCAGAGGCCGCATTCCCAAATGACGTCCGTTACAAAAGCTACTAAAAAGAAATACTGTCCGTCTAATTCAGACAAGTCAAACTGGGCTCACACGAGCAACTTGCCCACCTGGGAAGGCTGGCGCTCCTGCGGGTACAGGAAACTTCCCCTGACTGCGCTTTCCCTTCCAAATCCAGAAAGGGCTGTGCAAGCCTGAGCTGCAGCGGTGATGGTAAACGCGAAGCGCGCTCGAAATATCACGAGTGGTAGCTTCTTACGAAAGCATGTTTGCCGGATGTTTTCAATCAACCCATATTTTAATTTTCTTTACACACTTTATTACTCAATACTTTATTTCATATTTATTTTCTTTTAAATTTGTGGCTTATATAATTATTTGCCAAGAACGATAAATACGTTTGAATGCCATTCTTTGCCTGTTTTCGTTTTGTGTTGTTTTATTAAATGATTTTGTTATTTGTTTGTAGCAATAATGTGAAAGAAATGAACAAATATCTATGTAGCTTAAAAACTCCTCTTACTTAGATTCATTATATCACTCTTGCGGCCGGATAGCTCTTTTAAGAGACAGAATCTTTGTTCTTAACATGAACGTAGGAAGTTAATGCCAATATTGCACTCTTAAATGAACACGATTATGAAGTGAAGATCTTTCAATTCAACAAATTTATAACATTTTTTTTCAAATGATATGTTCAAATTTTAGAGCTTTTTTCCCCTTTCTTTCTAGGGCTTTTACCCAGCCAACAGCCGGTTACCCTTTACGTCCCGATGGGACCATATACTAGACAAACACACTTGCGGGCTCCTCTGATCTGAGGTCAGCAGAACGCGAGGCCCTCCGCGACAACACATCAAAGTCTATGGACAAACATCCATGCCCAAGGCGGGACTCGAACCCGCGACCCTTCGGACCGAAGCGCTGAGTCGGTACTCGCCCTGAGTCACCTCGGCCATCCAGGTCGGCAGAGCTTTATTTAATTTATAAAATTATAAATGAAAATGAATACTGCTAAATTTCAGGCAATACGTGTCAAATGACTTCTCCAAAAGACTGCCATGGGCCAGGAATCCATTCATCCACCCTGGAGAAATTTGTACAACCCTCACTTTTAAACCTCCCGCCATTTTCTAGCTTACGAACCCTAGTGCCCACGAACTCTAGTAAGCTAGTTACCTTTCCTTTTTCTAGCTTACTACTTACTTATTCAGGGGAAGTTGCCCGTGCCCTCAGGAACGCGAGGATTCCCAGGCGGGCTGGTAGCTTGTGCGGGCAGTTCGACTTGCGTTGTGTAGAACTAATGATTTGCGCGGTTTATAAGAGGGAGAAGTTGGTGGAGTTTCTGACAGGTTTGCTTCACTTTAGCTTCTGTGTGGTCTCATGTTAGTTTTGTATTTAAATGAAGATCTAGGTTTTTGGATGATGAGGCGAATGAAGACCAGGTACTGGGAGGAGTTTAGTGAAGGGAAGGGTGCCGGAAAGGGAATGGATGGCTGATGGAGAGTGGTCAATTTTGCGACTGATTTTGAGGAATTAAGCAGAACTTGGCAATTGGCGGTCCAGTTTCCGAATACATGTAAGTGCCTCTGGTGTGTTTAGTTCGGGTCTAGAGAAAACAGTGGAGCCATCTACAAATTATGCCGTGTATATAAATAAAGAAGGGAATAGATCAACGGTGAAGATATTCATGGGGGAGATGGGAGTCTTGTGGAACGCACAACGAGATAGGATGAGGATTAGAAATATGTGTCGGAATCGTTACAGAGAATGAACGATCTGATAAAAAGTTAGGGACGGTTGAAAGAAAATAATGTGGGTTGCTTTACGTAACTTAGAGATGAGATTATGCCAAATTCGGTCGAATGTTTGGTTGATATCGAGACAGGCTACTCAGCCATTCCACGTCAAATCGCACAAGAGTTGACACGACTATTTTTAAAATGTACGATATTTTTTTCTTAAATCTGGACCTCAAAAAAAGACTTTTTTTATTTGCCTGAAAAATGATTATTTGTGTAGTTAAGTCTATATTAAATTTTGGAATTCACGCGTACTTCACAAAATATGATCAGCTGTTGCTCCGAGCATACTTAATATAAAAATTCCTGATTAGTTTCATTTAATACTTTAAAATGTGTATGTTATTCCTCTGTAAATACATTTTTCAAAAAATAAATATTTCATTTAAAAAATTTTATTTTTTTCAAAAAAATGAACATTTCTATATAAACTCGATGAGATAAAAAGTTTAAAAAAATATAAGCGTATTTCTTATTCAATTTTCAACAAAACAAGGAAAAAGTGGCACTGAACACGAACAGAACTAAAAAATCTATTGTAAGTACGTGGGCACGCGCTTCTTGCCCCGGCACTAACGAATTGTGTTCGATCAGTCGTTGATACAAGTGCCGAAAAGAATGACTTCTACCTGATTTCGGTTTCAAGAAATATTAGTAACTCATATGTTCAGAAGGGATGGGTGACAGCGAAACGATTTCTACTACTGCTTTTCGTCGTGTCAGCGAAATGAATTTTACTGCTGAGTCCCTTTGCGTCCTAGGGATGGGGTGACCTCCTGACCTTGCGCATGAAATCCAACAGACCACTTCTCGAAGGACTTGAGTAAAAGTTTCTGAGCATCAGTCGCAATACGTATCTTATATAGAGAAGAGTGCTAGAGTTTGTTCTGTGAATCAACGGAATACTGTGCAACTTGAATGGAAATCACCGTATGAGACACGACAGATGGTTCAATCTATTTAACCTTTCTGATCACGATTTTAAGGAAAGAAAATCTCAAAGTCGCGTAAACCACGATTTACAAGTGAAACTTGATTTAGAGGAACCATTAGATTGGTGAATTTGTGATTCATGTCGGAAAAAAGGGAGTCGGTTTCCAAATACTTTTTGTTAGTGAAGAGAGCGTCGAGATCAGTGGCTCCCGTGGCATTCACAAAAGTAGCGGCAAATCCAGTGAATATAGTGAAAACAGTGGAAATCAGGGAAATTACAATTTAAGCTCTTCAGATAGTTCGTCAAGTGTCTGTGAAATGAAAATGTAGAGAAAATAAACAAGAGTTTAATTACAAAAGGAGATACCCTGGAAAAGAAAAGAAAACTGCAACAAAAACGTTATCTCCATGAGAAATTTCAGACAGTGCGAAGTGCTACCACAGATAATTTTTTTCACACTGAATATCCTTCGCCATCAATTGAAAAATCAGACACGAAATACATTATTTAGAAACGTATCGATTCCTTTCACTGAACAGATCACAATTCCTTGAAAATTTAAATTTTCCAGTCACGCAAGAAACGCGTCTGTTGCAGTCACGCCAGTCACGCAAGAAACGCGTCTGTTGCAGCAATCCACTGCACACTGGTTTGTAAAAAATTAATATTTCTTAAAGTTACTGAGATCCCACTTTGATTTTTTCTGGAGTTGTCAACAATACTCTAATGCGTTTATTACTATTTTTAAAATAATTTTAGCTCATCGACTTTACAATAATATTCAATTTTCAAAATTTATTTTTTTTAAATTGAAAATTTAGAAAATTAAATATTTTGTACAATCTCAAAAATTAAAAATGTTTTTAAGTTTCGAATGGAATTTAAACAGAGTTTCTATAATTCTATTCAAATATGTGATATGTTAAAGTTAGTGCGTCACTTTTAGCAAATTTCAACATGCAATATTTCCGGAAATAATAAAGTTAGAAAAAATAAAAATACACGTGTTAACTTATTTGATCCATATAACAAAAAAATAGAAAATAATCAAAAATATGAAGGTCCAATTTTGGTCTTTTTTGAGCGATATGACGTGGAATGACGTGGTATGACATTTTTTATGACTTTTTCAAGCCAGAGTAGATACATTTTGTTATTATGAGGAGTTGATGGCAAAAAGAATGTTTTGGAACAAAACCAAATTGATAATACGGATTATCTTGGACTTTTTAGGAATAAGTTGAGCCTTTTAAGATCTTTTAATTTCTCTCCTTAATACATAATTACAAAGTAAAGAGAATGTATTACGGCAGTGGCGTAGCTTGAATTGGTGTCACCGGGAGCAAAATTAATGGTATCATACCCCATAAATTAAATATAAAAATATCTATTAGTGAATAGTTTATACATTATTTAATAAATAAACAATTATATTTGCATATGGCATTTATTTATAATATATTAAAAATTCTATGTAATACATAATAATTGAAATATGATTTTTAAATAAATAATTTAAATAGAAGTATAACTAATAAACAAATGCATGTTTTTTATCAGTTTTATGATTTAAATGTTTAACTATTTAATTTATAAATCAAATTTTTAAATAAATCAATAAAATTTTATCTATGCCACTGTAATAAGGACCCATACAACTTGGTTTCTTCCGCAGCATTCCAATACTATTACTTTTCTAAGTACTCGTATGTAGTAAGGTCAGAAATTAAAATTGGTTTTCGGCAAAACCTGCGCGGAGTAGCAGAATAAAATATTTGCACTTTTCAGTCAAAATCGAAACTGGTTCATCGTTATTGAATTTTCCCCCGAGTTCCTGATTACATTACACAGCAATTTTAACTTTTTTGCACTTTGAATTGAATTGTATGATTTCTATTGTTCCGAATAATGCGAACCAGGATATGAAAGTTGCATTAAAATAACCTGTGATCCCCTCCTACACCTTAATTAAGAAACCTACCTCCTCCCACAATACCCTCCCTTTAACAAAATAACCTGTCTAAATCCTAGACCTAACAAATTAACCCGTCTTCTCATGTCCAAAACATCACCCATCCATTCACGCTTCCCATACGCCATTCTCTCCTATCACCAGTTCATCTGGGGGATGGAGAGATAAGAAAGATTGTTTTTGCACCATATTAAAATCACACACATGCTGAGGAGTACAATCTCTGTACACGCAGCATGACTAAACACACACATACGTAGATATGAAAGTAGAAATGCGGTGTGTCCGGAAGCAATGTATTTTTTTGTGCGGGTACTTCACGTGGCCACATAGTGTTCCCATCAGTTGGGTTAGGAGGGAGGAACTCTCAACTTCAAAGCGATGCCGTTGCCCCTCTGCTCCCAGCAGTTGGCCATCAAGATCGCTGTCTCCGCGAACTCTTGTTTAGTGCCCGTGTCACGAAACGCGACGCAATCGTCAATTGAGCAAAGTTATTCCGTAAGATTTTTAGAAATTCAACAAATTTCTTACGGAGACCTACTAATTAATTTTTTAAGTATATGGGGTCAATGCTCTATCATATTCCCAGGGTTGGAGGTGGTTGAAAGCATTTAAGGAAGGTCGGGAAGAGGTGGTCGACGAACCACGCAGGCCGGCCTTCAACCGGCACAACCGACGACAATTTGGCCCGTGTGCGCGATCTGTTAAATCCTGACCGTCAGATGATTGAAGAAACTCTCAACATTCCCAAAACAATTGTACACAATCTGGTGACCGATAAATTGGACATAAGGAAGGTGTTTGCCAAGTTTGTTCCCAAGTTGCTGGCGGGCGATCAGAAGAATCGCTATCGTGAGTAAACTCGAACGAGTAGACATTGAACCCGATTTTTTGGACAATGTCATTACCGTGGATGAAAGATGAATTTTTGAGTATGACCTAGAAACAAAACGTCAAAGCTCCGAGTGACACACCTCAGCGTCCCCAAAACCGAAAAAACAAAGTGAAATCATTGTTAATTTTTTTTATCGATGCCAAAGGTGTGATCCACAGAGAGTTCGCTCCTCAAAGCCAAACCGCTAACGCTATCTACTACGTCGATTTGCTGGAAAGACTGCGAAAAAGGATTGTTCAAGTACGAAAGGAGATCACCGCTCCACCAGGACAATGCTCCAAGCCACACCGCAATGCGCTTTCGAGTATCAAGTAAAGCACAACTTGACAACACTGCCCCAACCTCCCTACAGTCCGGACATGGTTCCGGCCGACTTCTTTCTCTTCCCCAGGATCAAGACCGCCCTGAAAGGAATCCATTTTGGATCGATTGATGCCATTCATGGCACTGTGACGAGGGCCCTTGCCGAGGTCCCCGTTGAAGCCTTCCGTGAGTCACAGAGTCGCTAGAAAAAGTGTATGGATGCCCAAGGGAACCACTTCGAAGAGCATTAAACGTTTGTAACAATATCTTCAATCAATATATTCGTTTTAAAAACATTGCATTTCTTCCCGGACACACCTTGTATACCATACTCAGTCATATACCATTTTAAAGAAACGTTTTTTAAATATCAATATTTCACATTTTGGGAATGTATTTCAATCTTTGGAATGCTCCAAAATGAGAATCTTGACTTTTTTTTTTGTAATTTAAGGTCGCATCAACAGCTAGGTCATTAGCGACCACTATAGATTGAACTGTAGGAAGAACACGTATGGATAACACACAAACACCCATGCCCGAGGCGGGATTCGAACCCGCGACCCTTCGGTCCGAGATCACTACGACACTACTGCCTTAGCGATCTCGGCCACCGGGCCGGCACGTTTTTCTTGTATATTCACAATCAGAAGATGCTTTCAATATACTCATCTCAAATCTCAATATTCTACAAATGTACTGCAGTTCTACCTTCCCACAAACTTTTCTCAATTACAGCAATTTCATGGTGAAAACCTTCACCTTGCTCATCATTTGTATATCTCAAGTTTTGAGGGAGAAAGTGTAGATTGCAGTCTAGGAGATGCACGTAGCTTTAATGTGTTACATTTCAATTTGTGAAAGTATGTTATTATTTCCTTCACTATATATTTACATTTTTCAACTTTCAAATTCTCAAGAAATTTACTATACACGTCCTTAAATGCATTCCAGGTATATTTTCGCCATCACTCAACGTGTTGGGAAAATCTAAATCTTGCATATCTCTGGACTAGTTAAAATGCCCTCTTATACATTCGCCTCACTAGTTCTGAGAAACTTTGCCCTCAGGTAGAAGCTGGACCCTTTCAATTCAGTGCTTTCACAGATTTCTCAACAAACCGCTTTTTATATGGAGTGGTTAGAGAATCACATCTTGTGGGCTAACCCTCTGGTGGAAACATGGATTTTTCCCCTTCAGTGGCAGTATCTGCCTCAGAGGCAGATTTTACAAAAACGCTTCAATGACCTTTTAATCATGGAATTCATAATGTGTATTGTTTTTCGTACTTGTTCTTTTTAATAAAGTCTTTATTAAAAATTTGTATAGTGAATTTAACTAAATTAGAAAAAACAGTAGTCTTCTTATCTTTTGGTATACTTATTGTCAGACTATCTATAGGTTACCAAAGTCAACATCTTTTAAGTCCATAAAACTCTTGATAAAAAATTGATAAAAAATTATTTCAATAGTATAAATGAGCAATTGAATAATATGTAGATTTTAAATCATGTATCAGTAGAAATATCTGCATGAAAAGCAGATATCAAAACCTTCAACTGTGAGAACATCTACCCGTGTGTCATCGCTAATTTCAGAAAATAATAATTTACATCAAAAGGTCGCACGCCACAGCTGCTATGACCCTCTCTCTGTGAAGGTTGTTATGTTACACTGAAGCACTTGAGAGCGCAGACGCTTGCCGTACTTCTAGCGCTCCCAGTGATAGAAATTGTCTGCCTGTCAGGCAGATGTTCCCACCAGAGGGTTAACTAATGATGTTTTACCACACCACTTTGCTAGACTGTAGGTTTTTTGCTTAAACCACTCTTTACGAACGTAATGAGATTTCTTGTTGCGAATGTCCCACTCACACATGAAATAGTAGTATTTGGCAAAACCTTCATGGATTCTAAGTACGAGTAGTAAGGTTCTTTCAGGTTTCCACACAACTCCCACAAGTTTCCAAGTCTTCACTCGTATGTGTTGTGAACGTGACCCAGCGTTCTAAAATTACCATTTACTACATTCTTTAGGGGAAAAAATATCCATTCCTCCACGATGAAAGTTGGTGATTTCAAAGCAAATGATTACGCTGATTTCGAAAATCGTTTTAAAAAGTTTCTATCACGCAGTGTTTAAAATATATGAACAAATTTATTATTGGAAATAAACAAAATCCTATTCTATCCGCCAGAGGCAGGTTTTCTGATATTTTATTGGGGGCGAAAAGGGATATTAAAAAGTTCTAAACCAAGTGACATATGAGTAGTTATACAATTACTCTAACATTAAAATAAGATTTTTGAAAGTTTCTTGACCCCCGCCCGACCACCCACACCCTCTATATTACGAAACGTGTTTGGTTAATTTTAATTTGTTCTCCAACTTAAAACTATTTTATCTGATTGAAAAAATGTGAAAAATAAGAAAATAATTTATACTATCAGAAAAACATTTTTACTTCCTCACTACCACATATGCAGAAGAGAGAAAGATATGTAATGCTGTGCAAAAAAGGCAAATTTTCGGCAGATAAACTCTTTATACCAGTTGGTAAATTTAGAAAAAAATCGTCTAACGCGTGGTGTAGCCAGAATCCATATTTTTGTGGGTCCTTGATACCGAAAAATGATTGACGGTAAAACTTCCTTCCGTCTGGTATATATAAACAATACTTGCGTAGGATTTTTTCCAAATTGAACAAACACTTGTCGATCTGGCGTGAGTCGAAGCTCTGCATTTTTGAAAAACATCAATTTTTGGGGGAGACATTATATGAATCTTCTTCCACATTCTTAAAATTTTCTCACCGGGAGCGGTAGCTCAGTGCATCAACTGATGTCACTACAGCGCCTCTGACCGGGAGGTCGTAGGTTCGAGTCCTGACGGCGCCAGGATTTTCGACGCTATCTTTTCAGTTAGGTCGAATTATGTCGCTGTCTGGAGGAGAATTCTACTTCCGCTGACAAGGATATCTGGCATGTCTAGAAAAGTAAACACGTCATTGAGTATCCAGATATTCCTTCTGCCATGGGACCTGGGCCACACAATTACCTCAAAGTAGAAGCAGCAGTGAGACGCATGTACTGAGTAGCAATCGAATTTTCGGATAGCAATGATGAATTCTTGTTCGGAGTGTATTTGTCGTCGCGAAAACGATGAAAGTTTCGACAAAGTATTGAACAAATATTATGATGATATATTATTATTATGATGTTTTTATATAGTTTTCTTTATCCATTTTCAATGTGCGAAGGGTTTTGGATCTTCTGAAGGATGATTTGAATAATCAGACAGAGCTGTAAACATACATATATTTGTATAGTTTACATCAAGTGATCTTTTTTTATTAGCTGCCTAATGCACTAGAAAAGATAGACTTTTTTCTTAGACTAATGAGTTGAATTTTGTGGTTCAATTCCATTTGGAATTTTTGATTGATTGATTGATTGATTGATTGATTGATTCTTTCGTGTTTCCAGGCGCGTCAACTCCTTCGGTCATTAGTCCCGTTAGTGTAGTGCATGTTTTTTTTCGGGAGATAGCGGTGATCTTCCCCCGCTGGATGGCGAGATCCGGCACCTACCTACTGTCGGCTAGTGAGGTTTAACCCTAACCAGGACTCTCCCACCAGCGGGGCACCTCCCCAGCCGGGACAAACTCTAAGCTCCCGACCGGCCTCCCGGAATATGTGGTAGTGTAGTGCATATTAGTGTAAGTGTGTGTGTGTGTGTGTAAGGGGAGAGGATAGGACAAGGAAGAGGAAGGACAGATCGCGCGCGGTCCGTGGCCCGTTTGTTACGGTACTGCTCCGTCATTCGCCTGGTGTTGATCTGAGAAACCACGGAAAACTACCGATCATAGCAGCCGGCCGCTAGAATTCTCCTCCAGACAGCGACAGAACTCGACCCAGCTATCTGGCAAGTGTCGAAAATCCTGCCAGAGTCCGGACTCGAACCCAAGGACCTCCCGGTGAAAGGCACTGCTGTGATCTCAGTCGATGCCCAGAGCCACCTCTCCCCATTCCACACTGGATATGTCTACGTTATGGTATGTTAAGAAAATGATATGTTGAATAAATGATGTCTTCTATTGTAATCAAATTTCATGTTTGTGTAATGATGTATTTAATTGTTTTAATCAAATTTAAATTAACTTGTTGAAATTAATTTAATTTTAACCAAAGTTTTTCTAGCTTGGTGTGTATGTGGGGTTTCTAAATTAACCTTTTGTCAAGAATGAGACTTAAATAATTCACCGATAAAGAGGTTGAATGTTCAATTACGTTCCGTATGGAGGTACGGTCGGCATAATGTTCTCCCCAATTTTTCTTTTTTTTTATAGAGATAGAGCAAATAACGTTTTGAAATAGCGCTGCTATCGCATCGTCGAACTCCCTTTATTTTCGAAAGCAGCAAAATTTACAAATATTGCGAGAAAGTATGAGCTGCTGTAGCACCACTAGTGTCAAAGCACTGGCGACTCGTGCTTTGGTTGCGCGGCTGTACAACACGTAGACAATCGTAAAATACTCTTCATTGTAAGAAATATGTCTTTCGATTTAATGCCATTCAGCAATTGGGGTTTTGATTGATTGATTTTTCTGTGTTTCCGGACGCGTCAACTGCTTCGGTCATTAGTCCCGTTAGTGTAGTGAATGTTTCTCTCGGGAGATGGCGGTGATCTCCCCCCCCCTGGATGGCGAGATCCGGCACCGACCTACCGTCAGCTAGTGGGGATTCCCCCTAACCAGGACTCTCCCACCAGCGGGGCACCGCCACAGCCGGGACAAGCTCTAAGCTCCCGATCAATCTCCCGAAATGTATGGTAGTGTAGTAGCATGTTAGAGTAAGCGTGTGTGTAAGGAGAGAGGATAGGACAAGGAAGAGGAAGGACAGATCGCTCGCGGTCCGTGGCCCGTTTGGTAAGGTACTGTTCCGTCATTCGCTTGGTGTTGATCGGAGAAACCACGGAAAACTACCGATCAGAGCAGCCGGCCACTATAATTCTCCTCCAGACAGCGACTGAATTCGACCTAGCTGAAAAGCTAGTGTTGAAAATCCTGCCGTCGTCAGGACTCGAACCTAGGACCTCCCGGTCAGAGGCGCTGCATTCAGCAATTGGGATATTCAAATAATATCGATGTGTAAAATCATTTTGAAATCAAACAGCGTCCGTCGATCGCTGTCTCTGTCTCAAGCCAGGCAACAAACCGGTGCCAGTCAACTCTTATGGAATGTTGTATAGAGAGGGCATGATTAAACATTACGAAGCAGGAGCCTTCCAGTTTCACGCGCGTCCCTACGCGAGCAGGTGGTCCTTCTCCGTGCATTTCATTTACCGTCGCGATTCCACAGAACGCTCCACACGCTGTCGCCGTAGAGTGTTGGGAACTAGTGAGCTCTATATAAAGGTATCCCACCAACTATGGACCACCTCCATAACTTCTAAATGCTTCACGATATGGAAATGCAGTTTTTCTAAATAATGCGGAATCATGGTTCAAGTAACATGCCGTAGTGATATTATTTGAAATATTTTTAATTTTCGAGAAATTTAATTATCTTTGATTTTTGAAATAGAACTATATATTTTTCTCACTAACAATGGATATATCATAAAAAGGAATAGAATGATGTATCATATGTTAATTGATTGATTGTTAGTGATCCCGTGCGCGTCAACTAATGAGATTAGTCCCGTAAGTGTAGTGCATGTTTTTTTCTCAGGAGGTGGCGATGATCTTCCCCCATTGAATGGCGAGATCCCGCGCCGACCTACCGTCGACTAGAAGGGTTTTCCCCAACCAGGTGTCTCCCATCAGCGGGGCACCGCCTCAGCCAGGACAAGCTCTAAGTCCCCCTCCGGTCTCCCGGCATGTGTGGTAGTGTAGTACATGTTAGTGTAAGTGTGTGTAAGGGGGGAGGATAGGACAAGGAAGAGGAAGGAAAGATCGCGCGCGGTCCGTGGCCCGTTTATTAGGGTACTGCTCCGGCATTCGCCTGGTGTTGATCGGAGAAACCACGGAAAACTACCGATCAGAGCAGCACGTCGCTAGAATTCTCCTCCAGACGGCGACTGAATTCGACCTAGCTGAAAAGTTAGTGTCGAAAATCCTGCTGTCGCCGCGACTCGAACCTCAAACCTCCCGGTCAGAGGTCCCGGCCAGTGACATCAGTTGATGCCCTGAGCCACCGCTCCCGGTCATCATCATATATTAATAATCTTCTGTCATGTGATTTAAATTAAACGTACATTTCTTGTAGCAGTCTTTGCAATTGTTGAATTTGGGGAAGGTGGCCTTGGCAACACCGAGACTGATCCGGGGAGAGGGGAGACTGAGAGGGGTGGCAATGAGGGATAGAGGCGCAACTGCAGCATTCCATGGTCTTGTTACGACGGACACAAGAACTAACATCAATATTAATGATCAGAATGTAAGATTTTTTTTCCACTGATTAATCAGAATTGAACTTTCCTTCTATTGGTTGAAATTGTAAAGCATTGATTCATAGCGCCACAGAACATTGCAGTCAGTTCCCCGGCTACACACAACAAATATGCATTGCTATCGATGGGGGACGCAGAGCATAAGTGTAAATACTGTATGTTCACATTTGTATTGTGTTTCTCAATTGTTATCTACGACTTATTTTATTTTTGAAAATTCACAATGAGAAGTAACAGTAAATAATAACAAAATTTTTCTGATCTAAAATCTGATGAATTATCTAGGGGTAGTATAGTGACAATTTTCAACCACTTAGTCCCTTTCCTTGAAATGTTTTGAAATACTGGCTTTTTTCTTAAAGCCATTTGGCATTGAGCTAGATTCATTATTAGTTTGAAAATGCCCTTTGTCAGTCCTAATATGTGTGTTTTCTCTGCTTTGCCTTTGGTAAGACTTGTGCTTCGTACTTTTATATTTATACACCATGTTTATTGTATTTAAATATTTCTTGTATTTTGACATTGTTTCAATGTTTAATTCTAATTTTAAATTCTGATTTGCTTTTGCATTCTTATTTCTTGTTTCAACTTTTAAAATAATGAGTAAAGAAACAGTTTTAATTATTATAACTGTTTGATTTGAGACTCCCTGATAATGCGGCCACATTGTATTGCGAAATGTTGTGGTTTTGTAGTGTACTGATGACAATAGAAATAATTCTGTAGATTTTGTTTCAAAATGACATTGGTCCACAGCGCGGCCATCATTACATAATACACGCTTAGCATTTGTTTACTTTCTTGCCATGGCTGTCGTTGATCTCAGGGGTAGGTACGTTCCTTTCACTTTCCCTGACGTTACCAGTACATTCGCGAACGAGCCTCCGACCCGAGCGGATCGCTGGAGCGGAGCTCCGAATCGTTTCAGTTCCAAGTGAAAGTTCTGTGTAGTAGTGCTCACAGCGAGGTGCTTTTTAAACTATCTTATAACATACTCTCATCAACAGGGCAGACAATCACCCAAGCCCTGATTGCTTTCAATAATTACGATAGCAATTATACATTCAACGGGACAGTGCCTTCATTACACCACATCGCAGCAGACGGCGAAGTCATGGACGCGTCGCCATTGCCAGCTCCCAACCTGAGTAACAGTGATGTCGGCGACCACACAGCAGCCTTCAACACGGCAACAGCACCAGACGGGCCCATCCACCAGTAACCAGGCAATGATACACAGTGAAAAATGTCAGTGGGTGACAATTCAAACTTTCAAGACCCAAAAGGAAAGTGTACGGTACCTGTCACGATAGTGTTCTTTCCGAGAACAACATTCAGACTACGTGTACAACGTACCAGTAGGCAACAGATTCAGTGAATTAAGTAACTCAACGTCTAAACAAGAAGATAATAGGTTATACTTAATTATTTAAAAGGAAAAATCAGTGAGCAGACACAAAACGCTAACAAAATTCCTCTAATATTTGTAGACATCATTACAAACATTAATGAATCATAAAATAATTAAAAGCTGAAGTGACCCCAAATTTCGTTGCCGAAAGCAAAAATAACAAGGTGAAAAAAGTTGCAAAATCAATAATCGATTTCAGAGACATAGTGAAATACCTAATGCAGACCCAAAGAAGTTTTCATGCTTATAAAGATCCTACCAACAAAAAATTCTCAGTGATATTAAAAAAAATTAATCAGTCAATCGCAAATCCTGAAATACTTCAAGACCTTACTCAACACCACCCATCCATAACAAAAGTAACTCTTTACAAAAAGACTGCAATCCCATCCCGGTTGTAACAGCTGAATTTAGTGGAAACGAACCTTTAGAAACTATATTAACCATCAATCAAATATGGAACCACCGTGTGACAACTGAAAGAAGACGAAGACCCAACGGCCCCCTACAATGCAAACATGCTTAGATTACGGACAGTCAAAAAATAACTGCAATCATGTGATTGAATGTGCCTTCTGTTCAGGAAACAACTACTCAGTAACATGCTCTCAAAAACTTCAAACACCTTTTTGTGCTAACTGCAAAGGAAACCACCGTGCGAATATTAGAAATAATAATTGTCCTTATTTCAAAGAAATAAATGAAAAGAAAACCTCCACTTCAACCTTCAGAAATAGATATACTCACCAACAGAATTCAACACTTCTCCACTCAAATGATTCACTTGCTCACTTCCCAAACTTACCGAAAACCCAACCACTTCAAAACTTCTCTCCAATCAATAACAAAAGCCATAACCAAAATTTATCCTCAAACCAATCAAACACCCACCCAAGAAATTATCCTCAAGCCTCCCTATCAGACAACTCCCTAAAAAATACAATAATTAATACAATATCATCATGTATCGTAAACTTCATAAACTCATTGATCCCCACCGTCATTTCAGCAAATCAAAACGCAGACACCTCGTTTCTAAGTAATAATAATAATAATAATAATAATAATAATAATAATAATGCCAGTGCATCGCCCTAAAAATGTAACAAATATAAACTGGAATGCAAATGGCATCCTAAAAAAACAAAAAAAAACGAGTTAATAAATTTTCTGCATTTCTTCAAAATACACTTAGCATGCATTACTGAAACCCATCTCAAAGCAAGAAATAAACTTTACATTCCGGAATACACACTATATAGAGCAGATAGAACAACGGCGGAGTCCTAATTACAGTAAATTTCACGATTGAACAACACCAGATAAATACCGCTGACACACCCGGCTTGGAAACCATAGCAATTAGACTAATTATAAATAGCCACGACTGGAACATAATAGCAGCCTACAAACCCCCTACAACAAAAATAGTTGATGCGAATGTACCAAATTTATTTCAACCACACATAAGTACATTAGTATAGAGCGATTTTCCTAAGGATGAGCCAAAGTGACAACTAGTGCTGGCAACATCACTGAAGGTTCTGTGGTCGTTGTGCCCTTGAGCCCATTAGACTCCCTCCCTCATTCGTTCTTTTGCAGTTGGCTAACTTCTAAATGGCTTCGACACTTCCTTTTGTGGTGTCATTGTCCGACAAAAATATAGTGCGCGGCGAGAAATAATTGAAATTAGGAACTGCAGTGTAATGTGCTCTTCTTTAAGAATTCTTTTTTCTTTATATATTACATTGAATTGACTTTTTGTGTGATAAATATTATGTTTATTTTAAAACCGAGACTTGAATGCGAGATGCGTACCAGCGCACGTGTTTCCGGCTTAAAACCATTTTCTTTCTGATTACGTAGGCTTCCGCGGCCGGAATGTTTCTTGGTTGTCCGGGACAAGCCGCGTCGATGTTCTTGTGGCTAACGTTTCGGCCAACATCTTGTGGCCTTCCTCAGAGCGTACTGCTGTCAAATGGCTCGCGTGACCGCCTTATAAACGTACCGGAAACTGGACAAGAATCCTCCTCTGAAAGTGAAGCAAAAAGTTATGGCCATCATCGGTGAAGCGTCATCCATTAATGAGGAAGACAGAAGACCCCTTGAGCTCGCCAACAACAATCGCACTCCTCGGATCTATGGTCTCCCTAAAATTCACAAACCTGACGTGCCTCTCCGCCCTATAGTGAGTGCCATTAACTCACCTTCTCAACACTTAGCCTGTTTCCTTGCCAACAAACTGAAACCCCTCACCAACAACCTGTCTTTCGTCGTCCGCAATTCCGAACATTTCATTGAGCTTATTCGCTCTATTAGAACCAGTCCTGGAGATATCCTGGTAAGCTTTTATGTCACTTCTCTTTTTACGATGGTCCCTGTCAACGACGCACTCAGAATAGTGGAAGATAACCTCGGGAAACACCAGCTGCCGACGGATTGGGCGAAACTGGCAGAGGTATGCCTATCTACAACTTTCTTCCAGTTCCAACAGGAATTTTACGCACAGACGAAAGGCATTGCCATGGGCTCTCCGCTCTCACTTGTGGCAAATCTCTTCATGGCAGCCTTTGAAGAACAGGCCCTGGATAACGCGCTTTTAAAACCGACGCTCTGGCTCCGCTATGTCGATGACACCTTTGTCATCTGGCCCCACGGCTCCAAGTCACTACCTAATTTCCTTGCACACCTCAACAGCATTCATCCTCGCATCCATTTCACTATGGAAACAGAACTTCACGGTCAGCTGCCTTTCCTCGACGTCTTAGTCTCTAGACGTCCGGACGGTACCCTCGGTCACTCCGTACACCGAAAGTCTACCCCCACGAACCGCTATTTACATGCGGATTCACACCATCACCCTGCTACAAAACAGGGAGTCCTCACGACCCTGACTCACCGGGCCGCCCTCATCAGCGACAGCAACAGCCTAAAAGAGGAAAAAGAGGTTCTGAGGAAGACATTTCTGGCCAATGGCTACAGCAGAAACGCTGTACAACGCGCCTTGAGGAAACTCGACACACGAGATGACGATGCAGCACCTAGCGCCACCAACGAGACATCCAGCCAACCTCGAAAGACAGCTCAACTCCCGTACATTCAAGGTCTCACGGACAGAATCGGCAGGCTGCTTCGTAGAGCCGACATTCGCCCGGTGTTCTACGCTCACAACAAGATCGGGAGGAGCCTGGTCAAGGTAAAAGACCGCCTTGACCCACGGGATAACGCCGGTGTATACGAAATTCCTTGCAGCTGCGGGCTAGTATACATCGGCCAAACTGGTCGATCGGTAGATGAACGCATGCGCGAACACATGCGACATAACCGACTAAAGAACACCCAAAAGTCAGCCTTAGCTCTACACGTCGCCGAAACCGGTCACCTCATCGAGTTCAACAAGACCCGGACAATTAGCTGCGAGGACCGTTGGTGGCCACGTGTCATTAAAGAGGCCCTAGAAATATCAAGGAGGCCCATTACCCTAAATCGGGACGATGGTTTGCGCCTCAGCTCCACCTGGAAACGGGCTTTCACGACCCGCCAATCAGGTACCTCTCCAAGGGGACACTCCCCCACGGTTGACCAATGACGGTCGCCGATTGGCTGTTTTGTCTTTTGCCTCTCAGACGGCTCTACACAACCAATTTTCGGCTTTTTTAAAGTTAATCCGCTTCAAAATGTCTCCCTCATTCTGGTGCCACCCTCCCCACGCTTCCACCTGCCCCCCTTTCCCGCTACAGCTCGGTTCTTCCTCCGCCAATCCCATACCATCTGCCGGCTTCCTATTGGCCGATACCTTGACCAATCCTGGTCACCCCCTGTCTTTCTTTATACGGCGGTCACGAGAGCCATTTGACAGCAGTACGCTCTGAGGAAGGCCACAAGATGTTGGCCGAAACGTTAGCCACAAGAACATCGACGCGGCTTGTCCCGGACAACCAAGAAACATTTTTCTTTCTATTTACATTCGTGGCAGTTTTCTTTTACTAATTGTGAGTGCATGTTAAGAGATTTTCCGCATAACGTAATTAATTTAAAATATTTTCCGGACTCGCGTACGTGCATATACCTCAGCAAAACTCTTACGCTTCTGCATAGGAATGTTTTCACAGGAGCACTTTACGAAGGGACACACCATTAGCACTTTACGAAGGGACGTTGCTGAACAGCTGTCGCGGCGGAGGGATACTTCTATGAATTACATGTGATGTTCACTTTGTCACTACATGTGATGTTCAACTGTCACTTTGGCTCATCCTTAGGAAAATCGTTCTATATTAGGTGATCTTAATGCCAAGAATACTAACTGGGCATGCCAAGCAAACAACCGCGACGGAAAAATACTTGAACAAATAATAAATCAAAACAACGTAAAAGTAATATCTACAACAGAACCCATATATTACACTTACGACCGACTCAGAAATCCTGATATCCTCGATATAAGAATTACTTATACTAGCACCAAATTTTATTCAACTCCGGGTTTTTTGACTCGGACCATATACCAGTTCTAATAACCTCCCATCAGCTGCCTCCACATTATTCCCCAACGTCCAGACCGAACACTCTCAAAATTTATGGTACAAGATCCAGAACACCTTAAGTAGTACCATTCCTAAATTAAAACATTAAATACTCCAATTGAAATAGAAAATGCCGTAATTTAAACACACTAATACATTTCGCTCCGCAAAATTCACAAATTAATCCACAAAAACAACCGAAAAGCAAGAAGGAGATCATATTGCCTCAGGAAATACTACATGCCATAAAAATAAAAAAACAACAACAAGAAGACTGTGGGTCAACTTAAGAACCTCAGAAATTAAGTCCTAACTCAATCCAATTACCAACATAGTCAAAAAACTAATTAAAAAGCAAAACGCCCAAAACTTCCACTCCAAAATTAAATAGCTGAACATAAAAAATAACTCAATATCGCTCTTTACAAAAAAACAACAAAAAAAACAATAATCCCCTATGAAACCAAACAATAAGAAAAGCATATACTTCAATAGAAAAAGCGAAAGAATCAATATTTTGCCTCAACATTCACAACTAACTCAACTCAACCCCATCCCGAACATCACTACAGCAAGCAATCACTACAGCATCAAAACAATCAGTATATGGTCCACACCATAGAATCCACTACGTATCTCCAAAAGAAATCAAACGAATAATCAGAAAACTACCAAATAAAATATCACCAGGGCACGATAAAATAAATAATACGAAACTAAAAAAGCCACTCTCACCAGCAATAGCTTATGTAAATAGCATTTACAACTCTTATAACATTCAATAACGTATATCTTTTCATATGTTTAAACAATATCGACGGTAATGAAAAAAATTAAAACCAATTTTTTCAGTTTAAAAAATTGAAATGCGCGCCTAAATGTGATTGGAAAAACGGTTTAACGGATATTTAAACAGAGATTGAAACACGAAATATGAACTCGAAATCTCTTAGGTGTTACATCAATTATGTAACAAACTCAATCGGAAATACATGGTGGAAAGAGATGGGTCTTGCGCATCCGACGTCAGCCAATGAGCTTCAGGCACCAGTGTGCGTCATAATATTAGCGTGAATTTTAAATTACAAAATTATCACAGTTACGAGTCATTGAAGCAGAAACAAATAAGTACTCTTTTAAATATTACATCTATTATTACAATTACCCTTTCATTGTGATTTTTTGGTCGGTCACCGTTGACAATTGTCTATTTATGCCATTTAAAAAATATTTCTCAACATTTCTTGCACTCTATGAAAAATTGGCGGCCAACGTCTGGTCTCGTTTTTTAAACGAAGTGGTCACATGGTTCGTGACGGAAACTGGTGCTGTGCAGAACGAGCAAATATCGATGCAACAAAGGAGCCCACCTATCTCTTTCCACCATGGGAATATCGGGCGGGAAACGATATTGTCAACGTGCTAACGGAAGTGGCACCCTCGGATGCTGCTCCCATATAGCTGGGATCATTTAAACACACAACTGGCACACGCTAGTTACTTGTCGAAAATTGTTAAGCAGGTATTTATAAATAGAAATGTTGAAAATACAGAAATTTTGAGTAGATTGTTTATAAACAAATGCGTGATCCCAGTTATTGGAGAAAGTAACAATCATTAATTGTCTATGATTGTCTAATTGTCAATGATTAATAAATCTACAACTAAGTAATTTGATTTATATTAGAAACAATAGATAAATCTAAAAACAAAAGGAATTTGATAATTTTATGTCGATAATATAAATACTTTCTACATAAAACAAATATTTGTCATCGAAAAGTTCCAAATCGTAATCAAGACCTTTCAATAATTTTAATATAAATTATTAAAACATTGGTGAAACAAGATTTTCCTATCACATTTTGGCGCAAATTTCAAATGTTTAAACTGAAAAGTTGGTTTACGTTTTTTTCACTACCGTCCTCATTGTTTAAAAATCTTGGGAAAAAATGTTATAGAATGTTATAAGATCCATTTTAGGGGGGGAAACTGAGACAGTGCTCAAAAGTTATCACGTCGAAAATGAATTTCAAACTTTGTTTATTTCTTATATGAATTTGGCAACAAAATTCGTTGACAAAAATATCTTCAAATTAAACTATGTTTCCCCGTCTCTGCAATTTCTTTTCAGCTTGATACATGCAATAGATGCTGAGAAAAAAATAAAACATGCAAAACGCGTTTCTCGTTAAATCTCTGCAACAGATTGCCTTAGGAGGCTGGTTTTTGGTGAATCTACGTCATTTTGTATTCTCTTTCATATGAGCATCGTGATTATCGATTTGGACTGAGGGCACTTTTCACCGCCTTATTCGGCTATACCCTTTGTCGTTCTGTAATCAGAGATAGCAGTATTCCAACAAACCATTGCGAATTTGTGGAAAGATAACTGTTGTTTTAAGATTCCGAAAGAGAAACAAACTACAAGTGACAAGGTCGACCTGATCTATCGCTGACAAAAAATTAAATAAATTATTAAATTCCGAGATATGTGCTTCTAATATTCTCAATGGTTCTGCTAAAAATTTATGATCTGGAAAGTGGATAACTACAACTCTTTGCTGATGAAACAAAATGAAAAAAGGAATACGTAGATATCGTTCTTTTCCATTGGTACGCCATGTAGTGAAAGTTAGGTAACGCTTAAAAAAATGATCTCAAACTTTTGACGCTTTTATAGAAATTGGAACAGTTTTTGAGATGTGTGTAAATTGCATAAAATCGAGCATAACCTAATCGAGAACGACTCTTTTGAAAATATCCTCGACTTTATTTAAACATTTATTTTTTTCAAACAGATTTCATTCATGAAAGAAAACTTATATCATCAATATTCTACTTTTTTTGTTACAATTTTCGAAAATACAAAGAGATCCCCGAAAATGGCACCAGCACCAATTTTACCTTCTTTGGATATATACAAGGAGAAAAAATGTTTGGAGCCATTGATGAAAAAAATAATTGTTAAAAAATTGCTTTCATTTAGAGTCGTTCTCGCGTAGGTTATGCTTGATTTTAACCAATTTACACAAATAAATCTCAAATACTTTTCCAATTTCTATAAAATCGACAAAAGTTTGAGATCATGTTTTTTAAGCGTTACATAACTTTCACTATATTCGATTTTTCTGTAACAAACACCCACAAAACGTGAATTCTGACTTCTCAATGTGTTAGAGGAAGTAGTTTACTATGTATACGAACAAGATTTATGCGATTTTTCTTAACCAGGTCCCAAGAATACAACTTTTTCTATCAAAAAATCACTGATTTCCGCGCAACATTACAATACCTTATCTTTTCTGCGTACGTAGAAAGACCAGAAAGTGAATAAAAGAAAGTGAAAAAATGATATCATCGGCAAAAAATGGTACTTTTGTGTAGGATAATAGGGAGAAATAGTTCATAAACATGGAAAATAATAGATGTCTTGTAAGATGTCAATTTTTGTATGTGCTTATTCCTTGTGCATCGGTTACATAGTATAGTGTTATGGTCACAATATGCCTTCCCCTAAGTGTACAGGTAAAACGAATTTTTCTATGCACTTTATGCACTCTATGCACTGTATGCACTTTTCTATGCACAAGTTTACACATGTAATGTACAATAAAAAGTACAGAGAAAACTTCGATGGATGCTTCGAAGAAACATACACACGCACTTTTACGGAGGTGAAACGCGATTAAACGCCATATTTCCAAGTCTGTGAAATGACAACATTGTGTAAATGATGCGTGGGTGAACTGTTTCTGATTAGATCAGCTATTCAATTAGCTACTGTTGGTCGAATGGGAGTCCATTTAATTAACATCTAATTTCACAAAAAGACGACACTCAGCAACCATATGAATGCTTTTGCGTCCAATCGTCGTTGTAAGGCATCACGAGATAGGTTACAGCCTCACAATAAGGTGTATAGATCGCCACAAATAAACGAGAGAGAGGCACGGTTATGGGGGGAAATCAGATCAAAATGAATATGTCGCTGTTATTTTCTCATTCTCTTGAAGTATTAATTATTCTTGCTGCGAATAAAAATTATATCACAGTGCTGTCCTGGGGATACTCACATGTAGCTTTTTGCGAGTGGGGAAGAGAAAATAGATCTTATAAGTATTATTTCACTCATGAGATGTCTACCAATGAAATGTAAAAATGACATCAACCTCGTCCAATCACAGGCATTTTACCTGTGCAATTTTATCGTTTTCGTTTCAACGCTTTCATTTATCGCCGCGATGTGCACTTGTTTCCAGTACAACACAGCCGAGAAATTCCAAATGAACATCACCTACATAGGTGTCCTGTACGTCTTTACAAATTGTTGACGGTGAAACGAGGTAAACAAGTGAAAACAGATCGTCTCTTTCTTACTCCTGGGCTTTCTTACCTAAAATCTAACTTAGGGTAAATGTCCTGTTGGACGGAATGAAGTTTCTAAGTAAACCAATATTTCTATTCGAAGAGCTGGTTTGGATACCATATATAAAATACAATTACTCAACATTTCAGTCACTCGACAATAATTTCACATAAGACTCACGTCGTAATGCAACACCAAGATACTATTAAATTAATGGGCCATGTCAATGCCTCCTCATTAAAATCGTACCTGCAATTTAATGAGGAACATGATTCATCAATTCTGAACAAAATACGCAATTCAGGAACCAAAAATTCATCTCTAGAAATAAATAAAACTTCACCAGCAACGTATAATTTCAAGAGCTGCACATTTCAAGGGTACTCACTTCATTAAATATAAAATTAATAGAGGTGTTACATTCATACATCTTTGTTTGTTTTGTTTGTGAGTTACTGATTATGCTAATAACTGTTACTAATTTAAGAAATAAATGATTAGCATTGTTGATATGATGTTCTGATTTCACTTTGGCTAATTTGTAAGAGTCATGACATCACGGATGATGCCGCTATACCTTCTATTAAAATTCAGCCACCTAGAATAAGAGGTAGAGCAAAATGGATGGATGCACATTGGCTTCTGCTCATCACGTCACTATCGAGAACAACTCGCCGTCGCGCCCATGCAGCTACTTGAAGACAATGTCAAATAACGCTAAATATTTTAGTATACAGAAAAATATTTTTAATATTTACTCATAATAAAGTACAATAATATATGAAATCAATTATCTAGTTGTATGAAAGGAGCTTTTTGACGTTAGTGATAATTTAGCCGTAAATGTTTAGAATAGCACTCTGCCGGGCATTTTAAATTGTACTTGAAATGTACTCGGCTAATACGATTTAACTTTGTCTTAACCCGTTACTTGGAAAGTACGATATCACATATTTTATGGCATTCAATCACCCCCTAGTTATTCCAAAAAAAAATGCAAAATACGAAAACAAGAAAAGGAAAAAATAAGCATATAATTTAATTTTGTTTTCAAACACAAGAAAATGAAGCCTGTCATTTTTTTGCCTTTCGTTTGTGAAGTTCAACAGATCTTCTTGCTTTGGCTTCAATATTTAAATGACGTATCCGAATAAATATCCTTGTCCTGGAGTAATATCACCTTACCACTTGAGGATTCAAAGATGGAAATTTCTGAGGTGCGTGAAGTTGGCACCCCCACTTTCTCGAAAAATCAAATGTCATACACCCAAGTTTTGCCCAAATTTTCTCAAGTTTGCCCAACATTTAAAAAGTTTGGCCCAAGTCACAAAACGCTGGAAATCTCATATCAAATTTTGTACTTGAAAGTGACTTGCTCAACCACAAGGAAATTTCGAAATTTCAAACATTCCATCGTTTTGCCCACGATGAACCCAAGTTCATAGAGCCATTAAGACTTAATGTTTTAAATTTGTTGCGTCTACACCTGGACGCAACGCGTCTCCAAGCCCCTTAAGGGGCGTTGAGCGTTTTGCACTGGGGAGTAATCCTCCATTAATGTGCTTTACTTTTTTTTTAAATATTAGTCAAGTCTCGTCACGTCGCAATCAGTCAGTGCCTTTTAGCCCTTCGACCAGGTGCTCGACGGCGTTAGATCCCGGGGTTCCTGGCCGGTCACCCAACCACGAACCCGCGAGTCTCGAATTCGCTTAACCTTCGTGACTTCACGGAGCGTAGTAAACGCATTCGGCTAGCGCCGCCGGCTGCTTCTTGCGACTTCTTGCCCAAGTCACATAACACCGTAAATCGCAAACCAAATTTTGGACATTAAACTGACTTGCACCTCCACTTGCGAATTTCGAACTTATGAACACACCATCGTTTAGCAGAGTTTTGCCTAATTTTGTCATATTTATAATTAAATTTGGAGACAACTCCATGCTGGCCGGAAGAATTCTAGGATTATATCCAAAGTTGATAAATCGTTTGCCCAGGTTTGCCCACCAAAAATTTTCGTTTGCCCATCAACGCAAAAAATTTAGGCCCAAAAAGTTTCGGGAAAGACTAGGCTCGCCGGAAAATCCAGGTATACTCACGAAACATGGTATAAGGTTTTCCAACGTTTGCCCCGGTTTGCCCACCAAAATTGTCCGTTTGACCACCCTCACAAAAAAGTTATTTGCAAAACAAAATTTCGGGCCAACTCCACGCTGGTCTGAAAATGTAGATATTTTGACGAAACTTTGTATATCGTTTGCCCATCGTTTCCTCATATTTGCCCACAAAGAAGTTTCGGTTGCCCACCAACACAAAGAAGTTAGACGCGAAAACAATTTTCGAGAAACACCTGAATCGCCGCAAAAGTAGGTATTTCTACCAAATTTCGCACATAATTTCGCCATCATTTGCTCATATTAGTTCATATTAATAATTTTTTGTTTGACCGATAAAAAAAGAAGTTATCGAACCCACCTCTTAAAGTGCGAAATATTCCATGTATATTAAAATAGTGTGATATTTCGCCTTCGATTTTCGTATAATAAATTAGAAAAATATTGTACACTTGGAGAAATAATCGTTCATGATACTTCAACAAAAATAAAAAAATACCGTGGTACTGTATATTACCGTGATACTGAATATTGTCCAGGCAAAGAATTGGTTTTACAGTCAGAAGCCTCTATTCATAGGGAGTTCCGTACCTGATAATGGATATGTGCATGGTTCTGCAGGAATATCGTACTGCTACTTACTTGCTACTTACTAAAATTTTGTCTTTTCTAAAAGGCACAATGCTTCTCCTAGAACCTAAACTTAACATGAGAAAGTATTGTGATCGTGCGCCAGAAATGGCGGTTTTTCGACAGAAGAACTCTTGATTGTCGAGGCCTGATAGCGAAAATGGATAAATCTTCTTCATAGGAAGATACGTAGTAAATTACTTCCTCTAACACGTCATGTACTAAGAATCCATGTTTTGTGAATGACGAAAAATCGATTGACGGCAAAACCCTGTCTCTCCGTCTGTGGGCAAAGGCAGCGTCTAAACCGTTCAGCCACTTTTCTCCAAATATAACATTCCCTGATCGAATTGAACAAACTCGAGTCTTTGGAAGTTTCAAACGGATGTTTTGATTTTTGAGGGTTCTTTACAATAAGCCTCAACACCATTTTCAGAATTTTCTGCAAAATGGCTCCAAATTTTTTGGTTAAACTTTGTTCTCAGATAGTGTAGACGAAAGAAAATAGTGCAGGTCTCATGTTTGTTGATATCCCTGATTTTCGAAAATTGCAACAATTCAATTTTGTCGGGTCATCTTCCAAGAACTATAATATTGAAGATATAGGTTTTCTTGTTAATGAAATCTGACCTTTAAAGACAGTTCTTCAAATAATGTCATGTTCAATTTTTCGTAAACGTTAGTGGTTTTAATGTTTTTAGGCAATTCTCAATTTTTTAACATTTTCTTTAAGATTTTTATCTCAAAAACCGTACAATTTTTTCTTTTAAGTTTTTCCTCTTACGAATGAAAAATGATGACTGTGAAAAATATGGTGCTAGTCCCATATTCCGGGGCTCTCCATTTCTGGAAAATTGCAAAAAGTTAACATTTAAAAAAAAAACACAATTGAAGACTGAGATTTTTGCCTTAGGCAAAGTGTTGTAAAAAATCAGCTCTTCAGAAAAGCTCATGTACAATTTTTTAAAGGAACGAATAGTTTTCGCGTAATTTGTGCCTGAAATTTATGCAATTTCTAAAAAAATTCTCCCAAAATCTTTTCTTTCAAGTTTGCATTTTCTCGTATACGTACGAGAAATATACGGAGAATATACGTATATGCACGTATATTCGATACGTGTGGAAAATCGATTTCGAGATTTCAAGGGAAATTTGTTTTGGGGTCCCCTGCTACCGAAAAACTTTTTTTTTAAAACATCCGTCCGTTCGTCCGTCTGTCTGTCCGTCTGTGAACACCACTAGCGCCTAAACCATACGTAGTATTTTTTTCAAAATGGATATTCCCCGGTCGATTTGGCTCCACTCGAGGCACTGAGATTTTGAAAATCTTTCTTTAAAATTTGGGGGTGCATTACGGGGAAAATCTGTGATTTCAACGAACATGAGACTAGCACCAAACTCTTAAGCGTTCTTTACAAATATCTGAAGACAACGCTTGATCAAAAATTTGGTGCCGCTTTTGAAAAATTTTGAAAATGTTTTTGAGGCTTCATGTGAAGTACCCTCAAAAACCAAAATATCCGATTGAAACTCCCAAAGGCACGAGTTCATTCAGATTTATTTTGGGGAATATCAATTTTGAAGAAAATCGGCAGAACGGTTTAATTGTTAGCGTTGACCACAGACGGGCAGACAGGTGAAGATTTTGCTGTCAATCGATTTTTCGATATCAAGAACCAACAAAACATGGATTCTGACTGCACCACGGGGTATAGGATTTTGCTTCTAAATTTTGAAACGGGAGTTATCCACTTTTTCGTTACCAGAGACCGACAATAAGAGTTTTTCTGACGAAAATTCGCCGTTTTCTGGTGCACCCTTACTACATAACTTTCTCTTCTTACGAGTTCCTTCGTAAGGCGAGAAAGTAAAAATAACAAAAACAAGATTTTCTCGAAAACGACTCCAAATTTTTTCTTCAAACTTTTGGTACGGATAGTGCTACGGCACTCTTTAAGATGACATAAAATGAATTTTGCTGTGTTCTTTCGTTGTTTCAAAACATACACAAATGTATTTTTTTGAAAAATCCCTCACGCATTAATATGCACATTTCCTGTAATTTGTATACATTATTGTATTTGTGAGTGGAAGTTCTTCAAATGATGTTTTTCGAGAAGTCAATAGTTTTCTATGAAGAAGAGCTTCAAATTTCGCACTTACAGTCCATTTTCTTAAAAACTGCTCGAAAATTTTCAATGAAAATTGTCATATATGACTAGGGTTTACTTTTCTTAAATATTCTTAAAGTAATATTTCGGTTCTACGTTTAGGAAACCGAAAAATTAAGAAAAATAAAAAATGTACTTTAGGCGGCGATGGAAGGCAGCTGGCAAGAGTATGTGGAGAGTCCGAATATCTAGCCCAGACCAAAGAAAATGAAAACTTATACGAGAAAGTATGTGCCATTCTGAAGCCCCACTAATTTTACTTTCGTTTCACCGGGTTTCTGATTACCGACGTGAAGCCAAAAGGTCCAATATCTTGTGAAGTTTTTCCAATCAAAGGAATGATTGAAAGCTTCTTTTATTGAATCTTATTAAAAAGATCCAAATTCTTTATATATAGAATGCAAAAATGTTTCGTTACGTTGTCATCACAAAACATATTAATCGCTCGTTAAATGAAATGAGATTGTGCATTTTGTTGGGTTAATAATATGTTAGCTTTGTAAGTCGAAATGTTGCATTGAGGCATTGCCTATTCTAGTTTTGAACTTCTTTACTTTCAATTTTATTCTCTAAAAGCGCAAATGCTCTGTAATTTACTTTCTTGTTAGGATAAATTGTAGATTATTAATTTATTTTTAAAGCAATTTTAATATTAATTTAACGATCCGTGGTGTTTTACTTAAAAAAAGATTTTAAATTATTTTTCAAAAATATATTACAGTTAAAAACGTCTTTATAAATGTTAAAATGTGTTGTAGAATTGTGGATATATCACAGTTTGATGCTCTCTTGCACGTGGTCCCTAGTTCGAACCTTTGCCCTGCAGCTTGCGTGGATGGGCTCGTGGAAATTGATACAGCACCAACAATGGCAATAAACGCGTCTTTCATGTCACCCAGAATCCATAAACAAACTGTCTTTATCTCGAGAAAGTCAACAGCTAGTTGCCAGCTGGTAAGATGATAAGACGCGACCGTGGACCCCCGGTTAGTGATTCTTCCACAAACGTTTGTCGGGAGCTGACAGTTGCGAGCTGACAAGAGTTTTGCACATCTTTATTGTTCAGTGCGTTGAATAGAACTACACTCTTGATCGAGAAAAGGTAGGCTAGAGTTTTGTCTAAATTATATGTCATGTATTAGTTATTTGTTAACTGTAGAGAAATCACGTAGTTGTATGACATACTTCCCTGGATTATTTCTATGTGCTTGTTCTCAGAACCAAGAATTCATTTTCATACAAAGAGAAAGTGTAATATATTGTGATTATAAACAGATGTATTAACCTTTTGAGCATTACGTACATTTTTCATATGCAGTACAGATTAGGTGTGCCTATTCAACATTGTATTTTTGTGTTTGTTATAGAATGGAGAAAATACTTACCATATTCCCAATATGTAAATGTTTTCCTTCTGCTATAAAAGAATTACTACTTGCAAAGTGTTGCAAAAGTTTGTATTTTGAGATTAAGTGAATCACGAGTTCATACACAAATTGACATTGCGCGATAAGGATAGCACAGTTCGTAATGAACTTACAACATTCGAGGATCTTTTCTCATTCAGTTATTTCCTGTCTTGATAACACTCATACATTGTTAACATACAATGCACCGTAGTGCTACATATGAACTCACACCGATACAGAAATTGAAAATTTTGAATTTTTATGTTCCTAAATTTGCATGTATTTACATGACAGTGTGCGCTACATTGAATTGCATAATTACCATCGCTATACTTTGAATGAAAACTATACACTAACTGTACACTGTATTTAATTTAAATTAAGTCCGGGTATCCTCCTACACTACCAACGATGTAAATTAGTAATACTCTGAAATAGAATTTGATTATTAATACCATTGTTTTATAAAAGTTTTATTTTGCAAAATTTTAATTCATTGTTTATCAGCATTCCTAATAAAATCTTTCATAGCCTAAATGCAATGAGATCGACTTCTATCATTTCCTTCTTGTTTGATGTGTATTTGCGTAAAAACAAGGAACTGAATTTGAAAGTTCTACATACAGCATTAAAGGTAAATACAAGACATGGGAGACCAGTTCTTTTTTAAGCTTATTTTACGAGAAGCAGGTGCTGGAAAGCTCAATTATGTGCTACCTAAATTCCCTCCGATGTTTTCGTTTTGACAACTTGTCAGGAATACAAGTAAGGATTCCATCTTTCTTAAACGATTTCGTTTTTCAGATGCAAATCTATTGGTGTGTTCGTGAAGAGTTTAATACGAGTTTTTCTTTTTCAATGATCACCATGAGTTATTTCTTTTCGAATGACTTTCAAAAAGATATTGAAATATACCATCCATATGAGAGTGCTTATATTTCCACAAAACGGAGAACTTCATATAAACTCGCACATGGACAATATACATAATAAATAATAATTATAATAAGATACAATAAACATAATTATGATAATAATAATAATAATAATAATAATAATAATAATAATAATAGAAACAACAATCTGTAAACAATTATTTTGGGAAAGAAAACTTACTCTGTAAATGGCAATCGTAAGCGTTTGCCCTCATTATTCCAGAGAAGCATGAAAACAAATCACGAGGAGTGCTCAATAACACAAAATTAGAAAATTATAGTTAGTGAAATAGTAACCAATGTGTTTGATGATGAATATGATCATTATGATTTGTGGTAGAACGCCTGATAATTAAGAGAAAAGGGGAAAAGATTTCAATACAGTTCAGAGTTACTGAAGGTTTGAAGTAATGTTCAATTCTGTGAAATATTTCTTGCAACTGATATCCATTGTACATATCCTTCACATTCAAAATTCTACATTTGAGGTAGAATCACCACTGGTAGTCTCCATAGTTAAGAATATTTTCGTAATTTTCTTAAAATTCTTGTGCTATAGTTCTAAATTCGTTATGTGAACTCAATGAACGACAAATTACCATGCGTCTTTCTGAATAGATCCCTTGCGTAAAAATGGTGAATTGTCAATTTGTTCTATTCTTATTAATATATTTCCAAATTCCTATTTTGATTCACTAGTGGCCACTCAAAAACAACAAAATTTTGGTAATGACCAGATACATGAGTCAGAAATGGCCAGTAATATTCTATTCTCTGAACTTGAAGTTTTAAAAAAATTACAAGTTCATGTTAAATTATGTTATTACATATTCTTTGAATATATAAGAAAGGAAAATAAATTATCTTTGTTTTACACCTCCGCCACTAGAAGGTCTAAGCTCCACGCCCTGTGAGTTTGATGCAAATGGGAAGCCTCTAATTGTTATTTTTAAATGTTGCGATTGAAGTGGCCGCTGCTGAGGGAGTGGCTATTATTGGTGTCTTTACCCTCTTAAATTTCGATATCTACTCTCCTGCTGCAGATTATTCGAGATGTAATAATCCGTATTACTTAGTATTGACAAGGACTGAAGTGCCTAAATAGAGAGTAAAATGCTATATTAATAATCATTATTGGGGTGAAATGTGCCAATCGCATCTTTCTTCCTCTTTTTCTTTCTTTCTACCATTCTTTAGCAAATATAAATCTCAGCCAACGTCGAATGGTGCTAACAAGCTCCCTAGCATTCTGCTATCACCAGCAATTGGCTGAACTCTCTTATCAAGGATCGTGTCTCATTCGGAACGTGCGTGACGGGGTAGCCCATTATCTTTGCATATTTCATGGAGCGTTGTTTGCTTTACCTAGAAAGCAAAGCAGCAAAGCAGTGCTATCAATGCAATGGTTTATTTCCAGAGCAGAGGCACGTCATAATGCGCGTCTAAACATCGTCCTGGGTTCCTCGCCTGGCGTGCCGGCGGCGGGCTGGCGCATGGCCGTCGCTCAGGGGCCCCCCGCAGCGCCACGTCGCCCCGAGAAGCCCAGCGGCCGCCCGGCGCCGCCCACCGCCGCCCATCGCCCCGCCGCCCACGCCCAGCGGTGAGCTCCCGCTCCGCGCCCTCAGGCCCTTTCCAAGGCGCACGTCGGCGACGGGGCCAAGACGGCCAATATGACGTTTATTTATCTTCTTTTGTACGGTGATGTGGGTGGGTGGGGCGATGACCT
The DNA here is from genome assembly GCA_011170035.1 of Teleogryllus occipitalis. Lineage (NCBI taxonomy): Eukaryota > Metazoa > Arthropoda > Insecta > Orthoptera > Gryllidae > Teleogryllus > Teleogryllus occipitalis. The sequence continues at coordinate 89,831 of BLKR01001681.1, read as the reverse complement.
AGATATTAAACCTAAATTTATACTCACTTTATAAACTACTATTCACATTTTACGCCACTTGTTTACATTATTTACACGCTATTGTACTTGTAATCTAAACTTACATACTAATACTTACATACTTACAAACTTTACATTAGACATTACTTATTTACAATATTTACACGTACATGCACTTACAATCTAAACTTCCAAATTAATACTGAGGTTTTGTAGTTTGCCAGTCAAACTTGCACTGGCTGTTGAGAGACACAGTAACAGTTATACTTTTTCCCCGCGCGCGCGCGCACACACACACACACACACACACACACACACACACACACACACACACACACACACACACGATGATGGCCCGTCGTGGGCACGCGCACTATGGCTGGCGTCTCAGTGGTCGGCGGTGCACTCCCCACGATCTGTAACTTCACGGCTGCGAAGCGGGGATGGTGAGTGGCGGGGATGGGGGTGATGAGTGGGGGGAAGCGATTTGTTCGAACGAAAATTTCGAAAATGCTAGAATTATATTTTGATTCGAATTTTAATTTTATTTAATCATATAATTTATTTGCATATTGCTGCACATTATTGAATTATTTACAAATCAAACTTTCTCCTTTCTTGTGTTTTTTAATTTCTCGCCTTACTTCAAACGAATATAAATTACTGTAATTGTGCGCAGGAAATGAGAGATTTTCAACCGAAAAACCCTTACTGCTTGAATGTGGTAACGCAAAACTCGTTAAATCTTATTTAATCTTTATTACATATTCATAAAATACTTGTTTAATAATGTGGCGTTTCGCGACTTGGTGCAATCCCCTCTTCTCACCATAATAAGATACAATTACATAATTATGATGCCTTTGGTAACAAGCAAAAATAATTAAAATCTCAATATATATGAGGAGCAACTAATCAAAACGCATATTGTCTACTGGTGGAAAAATTGAGTTTTATATGCAATCGTATAGTTTTTAGTACTTTCTCCTGCTTTCAGATTTCTTCAGAACGCATTTTAACACATTAAATTAAATGTTTTAATGTTTTAATTATGTTGAAATCATGGACTGTATACGTTTTGATTAGTTCCTCCTCGTATGTGAATAAGTTAACATCATTAACAAATATAGCACAAAATAAAAAGAAAATTAGTGGTGCTTCAACAGCAAATATTTTCTAGCATTATTTCTAACTTTTGCAATTTTCCTCAGTCAAAGAGTTTTAGTAAAAATAACATTTGCGCCATCCTTTTAATTGCCCCTTTAAGAGACTAATATAATATGATATGTATGTATGTACAAATCCATTAATCCTACAGTGCGCACAATTTTTTTTTCATCGTTCATGTGTATTTTTCTTTAAAAAATGTTTTTGAAACGTAATAGTATCGTCAAATTGCATCGAAATTGTTCCGTATTAATTGCATATCCATTTATGGAGACATTTTTATTAAATGTTATGTAATGTTAAGCACTCGGGAATATTCTGCCCTGTCGTAGCCATCAATATTCATACATTACACTCTTATTTATATTTCGCAGCATGTTTCCTGACTTGGCAGCACTCTTGAAAGAAACGTGAGTGGGATTATTTAAGGTTGAACAAGATTAAACAACGTGAACAGGAGTCGTTTCTTTCGAAGCACTCTTCCTCCTGGACAACGGACAGTGTTGTTCACTACAAGCATTATTCATAACTGACACTGATAACTGACGTGCTGAAGCAATGTCTGGCAAAAGAGAAGGCGGAGCGAGCTGGCTGGTGGTATTTGGTGTTTCCGTCATTCACGTAAGTTGGTTTTCGTTTTGTATTGTTTAAAGTAAATTGATTTTTTTAAATGTAGTGTACCAAAGGAATTCCTGAGTTGGTGTCTTTTATACACACCAAAACCTATGCTGGACATCCAGAAACTCTTCAAATTTAACCAAATTTCGGGGTGGAGGTTCAAGTTGGTGTTGTTTCTCAAGTTTTGCTCTTTCTTTGTAAGAAAAACACAGATCATTTTCTATGTGTATTCATTTATAACTTGCAATAAAGCATTTCATTTTATTTACATTAAAAATTCAGTTCAAGACGTTTTTTTAAATAGTGTTATGTGACTGATTTTTTTCGCAAATCCTCTTGAAATGCCCAGAAAGAGTAGCTTCCAATTCTCATTATCTACAATATTGTCAAAAGCAGGAATATTGGAAAATCCGTTTAAAAATATCCGTCTTTTCTCTTCAATCATCAAAGAACCTGTCCCACTTGAAAGTGTTCCGACCTCCAAAATAGAAAGGTTCCAACATATTAAAGTAGCTTAGAGATGTTACAATACAGAGATTTTGCCGGTCTCTCCAAGAAGCGTCAAACACACGCAATCGTTCAAGAGAGCAGGTTTTACTGCATGTATGGGAAATACCAAATTAGAATTATATATTCAAACTAGAATAATGAGTCATTTCATGCGGTCATATTAGCAATAAATAATTCCTTTATAAAAGCATAGATTCTCGTAGAAAGTTCCAGCTGCGGTGGCTCAGGGCGTCAACTGATGTCCCTGCAACGCCTATGACTCGGAGATTCTAGAGTTATAAAGTCAGCTATAGAGCTAGTGACGATTTCGACATCTGTCTGGAGCAGAATTCTAGCGGCCGGCTTCTCTGATCGGTGGTTATCCATGGTTTCTTCCATTAACGCGAGGGAAATGCCGTAGCAGTATCGTAACAAACTGACCAGGGACCGCGCGCGATCATTCCTTCCTCTTTTTTCCCTATCGTCACCCCTTACTTACACGCATTTGCACTTACATGCACTACATTACCACACGGAGCGGGAGCTTAGAGCTCGTCCCAGCTGGGGTGGTGCTTCATTGGTGGGAGGTACCTGGATGATGAAAAAACTGCAAGCCGACGTGTAGGTCGGCGCCGGGTCGCATCATCTAGTGTGAGAATCTCACCACCTCACGTGAGAAATCATCCACTACACTTACCGGAATAATGACCATGGCCATTGGCGCACCCGAAAAAAAAACGCGAATTAATCAACCGATATTTTCCAGCTGCGGTGACTCCTTGCTTTTTAATTTTCTAATTTCGTCGTAACCTGTATACCACTGAATACTCTGTGGATACCGAAAAGTGTCACGATTTTTCTCGACCTAATTGAAGTCCAAATCAGCATTAATGTATTATAATATTCATATAAGGTATTCTTTAATTAATTTTAATTCTTTTCATAGAGAAGGATGGCGATATATTTATTAATGTACAAGAAAATATAGGGTGAAATGTGAAACTTCAATGATACCGAAATAGGAAATTTATAGAGTAAAAAAATATTATTGTAAGGTGAAAAATTGTTTGCCCGCCTTCACTTCATGATATTTTTTCGAGTCCTCAGTTAACTTTTTGACATTAATAAGGAACAGAAATATTACATCCCGATTAATCGCTTATTTTGTATCATTTAAAATAGAATGATAGTTACTTTTATTTATAAAAATAATATTTATAAGAATTTTTATAAATGTTAACAATTTTTCAATTAGCAATTTATTATACATTTTTATATTATTTATGGTATGGTGACTTAAAGTATGTAAGATGCTTTTTCCGCGGTTTAACAGATTTATTTCGTAAGTGAATGCACTGTTACCCTTTCTTCGCGCTATATCTAAAATAGAATCAAACTTACATGGAAAATGTATACAATCCTTTAGATCTTATTGTTTTCAGTAACTTTTGTAATAACCTTTACCAATGTGAGATGAAGTAAGAGTTATTTGCGAAAAAGCAATTTCCGTGATCTTGTACCTTCGATGACTCGAAACGCAACAGTAATATTTTAAGGATTTTTCACATCCTTATTTGTAATATCGAAACGAAGGTGAAAGCTTCGAAGGAATTCATCTTGGTTGGAATATTTCCATCAATCGAACCTGTTTTCATCTAACTTGATTGGACAATTTCTTGGATCCTATTGGACTTATCGAATTGTGGTATTGACCTTTGCATAGAGATTTCCAGGGAAATTGCAAGACAGTTTTTCATCTCCCTTATGTAGCTTAGACAGAAAATAGTTTTTTACTTTTCGTTATACTCCCCCGTCTCGGGACTTTTGGATTCATTCTACTACGAGAAAAGAAGTTTCACTTAAAAAGCAGAATACAATTCTCGTGGAAAAAAGTTTCCTATATTTATTTTCGAGCAACCAAACCCAGAGAGAATCTCAATAATCTTTTAATAGTAGCGTATTTGAAGAAAAGGGCTCGGCCAGCAAAAACAGCTCAAGAGGCCTTGAGTATGTCCCGAAAAATTCTACTAAACAATTTCAATCCGATTTTGACAGTTTTTCATGCATAATATAAACTAAAAGGAAATGTATACAGCTACAAAATAGTCGGTTAGATTATGGTTCATTTTTACAAAAATAAAAAGAATTTATCTGTACTTTTATACACAACGAAAAACTTCAAAGTACTGTGTTAAATTTCCTTCTGCCTTTCGCTCAGCAAATAATTTAGTCATACTGAAATCAAACTCGTTAGGAGAATCTCGTTCCATGCAAAGTTAATTGAAATCATTTAGTATTTCTCCAGCCATTGCAGTACGTCAAAAATAATAGTATTCATTACTCGTTCCGCGCTAGATGGAGATAGAATCTCTAAACATAAACGTAGCGGATCACGAAATTCCGGAAAACTGTCCATTAGTTTTTATTGTGATTTGTTTCTTAATCAATTGAAAATTATATTTGTAAGGATCCCGTGTTTAGGGATCCGAAATTTTAAAATTCATTATTGTAGACCTAATGAAAGATAACTAAATATCCAAATTGTTGGCAGAATTAATGACCTAAATTCAAGTTCCTTAGAAATATAATTAGTTTTTAATTTCCTGTATATACGAATGTATATAATGGAGCATTGGTTCCCAAATTTTTCAATCCCGGGACAACTTTAAAAATATTACAATTTCAGAGGCCCACTATGGGTTTTGAAATAAACCGAAAATGAAATGTGTTACAATATTTTATATTCTGATTCAAATATATTACATTCAAAAAACAAAAATTACAGTAAATTCTGTGGTGGTAGCTGAGATCTTGTGGTAATCCATTATAGAGGTAGGGATAATCATCCACAACAATAACAATATATAATATACTTTGGGCATGAAATATATATATATATATATATATATATATATATATATATTGTGACGGAACACACACGCCGTGGACTGGCCTCCGGCGCGCCGCACACAATGCAACCTGGTCTTTGATCAGGGGTCGTTAGCCCTGAGGGTGTGAAGCACCGCTCGGGCGTTACCAGCGCCGTGCGGCAGCCTACTGTCGCTCCGACGCCAGGCCTGTCAGGTTGTTCGTTCGTCTTGCCTGTGAGAGGCAAATAAGGGGTAGCTTGCAATGGATAGAATACAGGGCGGATCGAATTCTAATGAAACACTTGGATGGCTCTGGTAAAATTAGGCATGTATTCTTAAACTTTTTCCAGAGGCACATACACTTACACACTAGATTATAATAAACAAATTGCAATCCTATTTCTATTATAATTATAATCCTAAGTCTGGATTAACGTTCTTGCTCCATCTTGTGCAAATAAACAATAACCTCCCTACCTTAAATACTCAAAAATCATCTTGCCCGCTAATTATAATACTCGGGCAATTTAATTGTTTATGCAAACCTACTGATCTTGGCACTAAAATGTTCTTTCAGTCTGTTCGTTCCATTATGTTGGATCGAACTGAATTCCCGTGTTAAGCGTTCGGCAAGAATACTTCCTAGTTATATCTTTTTAATCACACCTTTGGAAATATTACGACCTCGCGGTCTGAATGTCGCACGGGTACTCACGCTTCGGCGATTGGGGAACACGTAACCTGGACCTCGGCCAACGCAGTGACCGACCTCGGCTGCTTATCGCTGCGAACGGCTGCTCGCGCCGCGGTGACGCTCGGCCTCGCCCAGCTCGCTGCGCTATACGCTCGCCGGTCCGCGCTGCTCCTTGGCTCGCTTGATGCTGCCTCCGTTCGCCCGTGAAGTAGTACAATTTTCTCCGGTCGTCCCGTAGAACGGCCGTGCCTCTACGCCCGTCTTCCGTTCCCAACAAACTTGCTTCTTTGGCTGTGTTGCACCAGGAATGTCGCCTCAGCCTTCCGCTTTGGCGATGCGGCGTAGTTGCGATGTAATGATCGTATACTCGACACTTCGGCGATCTCTATCAGACTGTTCGGCGCATTGTCTCAGAATGTTCTGCGATTTCTATCAAACTCTCCGGCGGCCTTTCTCCGACTGTCCGGTTTCCCGGGAACCCCTTCCCCCCCTCGGAGACTGTTCCCTCGTTTTTCTATGAACGGGCCAATCGCAGGATTTAATTTTCCAGCGCTTATCGCCCCGAGAAATCATTGGCGACCACTCGTTACGTCCGACTTCAGCCGCGGCTGACGTCAGACGATGACGTACCAACGCGCCACATTCGAAGTGGTAAACACCCGCGATTTATCTTGGGCGTTTTTGCCTGGGGTTCTGCTTCCTCGCTGGGGTTCATATCAGAGCTCGTCTCAATATATTGTGACCATCCGTTTTGCCGAGGTCTCGGAAAACGGAGCACATCAATATTCAAGAATAAGATAAGCTGTTTGAACGCGCGCCAACGCGCATGAATACAATCCGAAAATGGAAACTACGAACTATATCCGTAAGAGAGCGTCTCGGTAGTGTATGCGACACCGAGAGTCGGGAGAAAGAAAGCTTTCTTTTCTGAAGTAACAGCTGGAGAGTGAGGACCTACCGATCACGAGAAGGCGGCACCTCGTACTGCTACGGACTTCAGGACTGCATCTACGATAAAAACTCTTCAAGACATTCGAGGAGGTAATTATCATATTACAATGCATTAAAACAATTCATCAGGAAAAGGATGAAAGTATAAGTGACGCATTTAAAATCTTTGTAAGAGAGAGGAGTGTGAGTAGCATGAAACTAACGAGGCCATTCATTTCTTTTCTTTGCAGTTTTTTATTTTTATATTTATTCTTCTTATACAATAGACTCAGTTGTCGTATTGTAGATTCTTTTAAATATGGAATTAAAAGCTAGTTACATTCTATAAAAGAATACGAAAAGAGTATCAACGGAAAACGAGACGGAGGCCACATCGTGAGTTGAACAACGGTACTGGAAAGGGGCGACCGTTCGGTTCTGCAGAGGGGCGGCTTTGCTCCCGACCGAGCTGCAAGGACAAGGACATCGAGCGATTGGAAGAGTCGACGCCGCAGATTTCTCTACGCCGTGAGAAGACACAGTAAGGTCGTGCCAACTTGAACAATTTGTAGGTATTAGAAGGAATAATTTGTTTCGGAAAGAAAGTATTAGTACAGGTTCTTTATACCGATATTCTGTGAAAAATAGAATCAATCTTTTCTTTCAAGAAAAACTTAGCTAATTGTAAAGTTGCAACTAGGAAATTTACGACTGGAATGATTAGGCAAAGTTTTAAGTATTCTTTGAAATTGATTTAAATGAGAGAAAGGAAACAGTGTAGTTAATTATTAAGAGTGTAAGTTGTTTTCTTTTTTTCAGCAAGACAAAATTCTTGTATATGTAAAGTGTTTTATGTTCATTTACTGTAACAGCAATTTAATTAGAATATACTTAAGTAAGTGGAAAGTGATTCGACTTGAGTTTCTGTGTAAGTGCATTCAATCCACAACGGCCCACATGACCCTGATCCCCGCTATTCTAATTGTATTTTTTTATTTTGCGCCCACCTTGAAAACCCATTCTGAGCTAGCCGGCGGAGGGGTGGGTCGCAACTGGCGCCCATAAGCGGGGCTCGATTATTGGATGCATTTACCAAAACTCGATTTGAGAAAAACTGAGACCAAAATTTGGTGGAACCAAAATTTCTAGTACAATTGAATCACAATTCACTAAGATTGCTGAACAGGTTACAGAGAACAAAAAAGGTGTTGTGTAAAAGTGTGTTTTTTCTGGAGTGTTTTTCAAAAAGGGTATTATATGAAAGTGTTATCTGTTCGAGATAGTGTTTGGTATTTGTGTGTGTAATAATTTGTAAAAAGTGTATTGTGTCTGGGAAAGAGGATTGATTGATTCTAGACAGTTAATACAGTCAAAATGGCAGATAAATATAACGCGGCTAGGAATTTAACTACCGTTGAAGGATCGTCTGGGGATTCAGATAGCGATAGGGAAGTGGGAGGACAAGCTCCAAGTACCATGATCGCGAAAGAAACGGTAGAAGTAGAACAAGGAACGTCAGGAGAAACTAGCATGACCTCGCCGACGGGATCACAGCAAACGCCAACACGAGATCCGGATGAGGAACAACGAAACCTCGACAGGGCAAATTTAATGATGCAACGATTAATAGGACAATTCATGCAGCAATTAGATACGAGGTTAGGAATGCAGAATGAAAAGACAGAGGAAAAGATAAAGAAATTAGGGACTAACTTAGAAACTAAATTAGAGGAGAACAAGAATGCCTTAGAAACAAAATTAGAAGAAAATAATAGGAAGTTAGAAGAGAATTTAAAAATAAAATTCACTGAATTAGCAGAACAGTGGAAGGTCGAATTTAAGAATGAGATTCAACAAGAATTAGGGCAGGAACACGAGAAGTTAGAAGAAAAATTCACGGAACTGGGTCATGAATTAGAAGAGAAGATTGATCAAGTTACGAAAGGATTTGAAAATAGGATCGAAATGCAATCCGATCTTATAACCACCGTGTCCGACAGGCAGACTGAGATAGAACAAGGTGTAGAGAAGTTTCAAAAATTAGTTACTGAACAAGTTAAGGTTCAAGCTAGTAAATTAGATAGTGGAATAAAAGCTCTTTCGGAACAAGATGTGGTTCTACAACACCAAATTACAGCATGTACGAATGACGTTGTAGAATTGAAAAATCAAATTGAAAATTTACCATCGAGTGGAGGAAGCGTTCCGCGCACGTATTTTTCATTACCGTGTACTCCTAAATTTAGTGCAGCGGGAGATGAAAATCCATGCGTATTTATGAGGCAGGTGGATAATTTCTTTTCTTTAAATTATGTTCCGGACAATAAGAAAACTCACATAGTTTATCAGATGATGCAGGGTAATGCACGAATATGGGCAGATAGTTTAGGAGGATTACCAAAAACTATGACAGAATTTAAAGAAAAATTTTACTCAAGATACTGGAACAATGAAACTCAAATTAATTTCAAAGTTAATGTAATGTATGGTACGTGGAAGAAAGGTACGATGTCCATGCAAGAATATGCAGAGGAGAAGTTAGCTTGTTTCAAATTATGTACTCCGACGATCCCGGATGACGAAATTGTCTGTTTGTTAACACGTCATTTTCCGTCAGCTACAAAAAATTTGCTTAAGAATCTCTTGCCAATGTCCACGGAAAAGTTAATAACGCAGCTGGGATTGTATGATGCGACTTTCGTGTACAATGAGAGGTTACAGAGAGCAAGGGCAAATGTTAGTGGGCCGGTAGAGAGCCAAGACAGCAGGCAGCAGCAACATTATGTAAGCAAATCAGAGAAAAGAGGAACTTACAAATCGAAACAGCACGTAGAAGAACAGACCTATGCTAGACAAGATAGGACGCCGGCTAAAGATAGGAATAGAAAAAATTCTATTGATAGAGGAGTTTTCCAAAACAGAAATACTGAACCCAGTACATCTCGCGGACATGAGTCGGAAAATTAGAAAGGTTTGTTTCGACACGCCATCCCGCCGCAAACCTAATAGAAGAATCTAGGGAAGAAGAGGTGGCGATATATCGATCGAATTAATCTCATTTGATGACGAACCGTGGAACGAAGAAGAACAAAAGCAGATCGGATCCAGGCGACAGTGTCCGAAGCTTAAGGTTAAATGTGAGGGTGTTGATACGTCAGTACTAGTGGATACAGGTTGTGCGACCTCCGTCATAGCGGAAAGTTTGTTGAATGAATTGAAAAACCAGGGAGTGGAGGTACCTACATTGCCGCTCGTAAAGTCTTTTCTGATAGGTGCGAATCGGAAAAAATCAAAGCCAATAACAAGACAAGTTTATTTGGATATAGAGATAGGCAAGAATAAGTATCAAGTTGTGTGCCTAGTAGCGCCGGAACTTTTATATCCGCTCATACTGGGAATCGATTTCATGAAACAATACGGGGTTGTTATCAACTTAGAAAAAATACCATGACGTTAAAACCGAATAATCAACAGGATCTCGAATTTGATTCGTTCACATGGAATTATTGGGAGGCGAATTGTTTGGAGGAAGAAGATGTGAAGCTGAAAATTCGTTCGCATGTGCAAGGAAATTCTAATCTTAATGAAAATCAGAAGAAACAATTAATTGAAGTATTACTTAGGAATCAGAAGGTGTTTTGCAAAAACAAGAATCCAGTAAAAGATTTTCAATTCGAAATAGAACTAACAGATAAAACGCCATTCACGGGTTACCAATATGTCATTCCAGAAAAACATAAGGAGGAGGTGGATAAGCTCATTGCTACAATGGTTAAAGATGATATTATCATGAAGTCCAAAACCTCTTATCTAAGTCCGATAGTGCTCGTAGAAAAGAGTAATGGGAAGATAAGGTTGTGTTTAGATGCAAGACGATTGAATCAAGTTACCCTACCGTACAGAGACAGACCGTTGCGTGTAGAGGATTTAACTAATCAATTATCCGGCATCAAGTGGTTGAGTTCAACCGACTTCACTGCATCTTACTGGCAAATAGCGATAGCACCTGAATGTAGACAATATACAGGATTTATTCACCGGGGAATTTCGTATGTTTTCAAAAGAATGCCATTTGGACTCAAGAACAGTGCATCTGCTCTTGTGCAATGTTTAGACAATATCATTGACAGAGAGATGTCTAGCGATGCTTTTATCTATATTGATGACGTGCTCGTGTATTCGAAGACATTTGAAGAACACATGAACAAGCTAGATATTTTGCTGAAACGTCTCATTGAAAATAATTTACAGTTGAATTTGGAAAAAAGTAATTTTTGCACTAAACAAGTTAAATTCCTGGGGTATGATTTGACAGTCAACGGAGTCAAGATGAACTTGCAGAAAATGCAAGAAATAGATAAGATTGCACCGCCTAAAAACACGAAACAACTCAAAAGTTTATTAGGTTGCGTGAACTATTACTCAAGATTTATTCCTAATTTCGCCATGCACATTGCAATATTTCTTCCGTTACTGCGATAGCACACTAGATGAAAGTGGGATTACAATCGGAAAGTACAATTTCCACAGTTTACGATCACTTAAATAATAACAAAATGATGAAACAAACCAATAGACAAACAAACCGACAAGAATCATGTAAAGAAGAAAGAAGAAGAAGAAAGAAGGAGAAGGAAGAAGAAGAAGAAGAAAGAAGGAGAAGGAAGAAGAAGAAGAAGGAAGAAGAAGAAGAAGAAGAAGGAAGAAACAAGATAGCTCGACATTCCAGAATCAAGACAGAAGAAAGGAAGAGCATCAAGTTTGGTTAAAAGATTTTTTCGGCATATGAAATCAAATCCCACAAAATCTTTTTTTCCGAAAGAAGGGGTTATGTGACCATCCGTTTTGCCGAGGTCTCAGAAAACGGAGCACATCAATATTCAAGAATAAGATAAGCTGTTTGAACGCGCGCCAACGTGCATGAATACAATCCGAAAATGGAAACTACGAACTATATCCGTAAGAGAGCGTCTCGGTAGTGTATGCGACACCGGTAGTCGGGAGAAAGAAAGCTTTCTTTTCTGAAGTAACAGCTGGAGAGTGAGGACCTACCGATCACGAGAAGGCGGCACCTCATACTGCTACGGACTTCAGGACTGCATCTACGATAAAAACTCTTCAAGACATTCGAGGAGGTAATTATCATATTACAATGCATTAAAACAATTCATCAGGAAAAGGATGAAAGTATAAGTGACGCATTTAAAATCTTTGTAAGAGAGAGGAGTGTGAATAGCATGAAACTAACGAGGCCATTCATTTCTTTTCTTTGCAGTTTTTTTTTATTTTATATTAATTCTTCTTATACAATAGACTCAGTTGTCGTATTGTAGATTCTTTTAAATATGGAATTAAAAGCTAGTTACATTCTATAAAAGAATACGAAAAGAGTATCAACGGAAAACGAGACGGAGGCCACATCGTGAGTTGAACAACGGTACTGGAAAGGGGCGACCGTGCGGTTCTGCAGAGGGGCGGCTTTGCTCTCGACCGAGCTGCAAGGACAAGGACATCGAGCGATTGGAAGAGTCGACGCCGCAGATTTCTCTACGCCGTGAGAAGACACAGTAAGGTCGTGCCAACTTGAACAATTTGTAGATATTAGAAGGAATAATTTGTTTCGGAAAGAAAGTATTAGTACAGGTTCTTTATACCGATATTCTGTGAAAAATAGAGTCAATCTTTTCTTTCAAGAAAAACTTAGCTAATTGTAAAGTTGCAACTAGGAAATTTACGACTGGAATGATTAGGCAAAGTTTTAAGTATTCTTTGAAATTGATATAAATGAGAGAAAGGAAACAGTGTAGTTAATTATTAAGAGTGTAAGTTGTTTTCTTTTTTTTTCAGCAAGACAAAATTCTTGTATATGTAAAGTGTTTTATGTTCATTTACTGTAACAGCAATTTAATTAGAATATACTTAAGTAAGTGGAAAGTGATTCGACTTGAGTTTCTGTGTAAGTGCATTCAATCCACAACGGCCCACATGACCCTGATCCCCGCTATTCTAATTGTATTTTTTTATTTTGCGCCCACCTTGAAAACCCATTCTGAGCTAGCCGGCGGAGGGGTGGGTCGCACTATATAGATTTATATCTTTGTTTAAAGGGGGATCAGGACTGGGTGATGAATCTGTTGAACAGTTTCTCTTGTTAAAAGGAGGGAAGCTATCACAATCCATACTAGGTGAGTTAGATGTTTGCAGTATTGAATGATCTAAGAGGCATTTTCCTGTATGTGTACTATCATTATTACTTCTTAATGAATTATTTAAAAATAGGTAGAATTATTCTCTTTGTTTGGACATTGACTGGCAATATGGACTTCATATTTGCATTTAAAGCAAGTGATCAGTTGAAAAATATAATCTCTCTGATGAGTCCTGAAATTGAAATTCTATAAATGGAAGTAATTTATTCGCTTCAACAGGGTGAATAAAAATCTTCCTTCTAAAACTCAAAATACTAGGCAAACTAGGATCAGATTTTTTTTGAGCTTAAGAATACCCAGATCCTGATGTTGGTGAATAAAAACGAATATCACTTCCTTGAATATGGGTTAACTTACATAGGGTTAACTTACATAACCCTTCATAAGCCTTGATGATGATTGCTTGATCCTTGTTCGGAAGATATCTGTATTAGCAGCTCCAGCGTAACATTTCGTTTGCACATTACGAGCAGTTCAAGTTAAGTTATTGTTGTTTACGGCTTTCAAGGTTTTTGCTAGTTCCACCCGCAAAAGAAGCAGGCAAGAAGCCACAGTTTTATAAGATATAACTTAATATAAGAATTGGATATGCAAATTATAATATCACCAGAAGAAATAAGTACTAAAAGACGCACACGCGAGCAAAGTGGACGATGTCGGTACCGCGCGTTACCATCCAGTGCTCCAAACCTTCTTTTAACCCCAAAACTTTCTTTGAAATCCAAAACCCTGCTTTAAACTCCAAACTTTGTTGGTACTCAACTTGAAAACTTGTTTTAACACAAAAATCTTGTTTTAACTCCCAAAACAATTTTTAACTCCAAAACTATTTTTAACCACAAAATCTTTTTTAACATCAAGTCCTTGTTTTAACCAATAATCCTTATTTTATCCCAAATGTGGATATTTATTTCACAACATTGCTGGTTCAATAGTATTTTAATATAATATTTTGTACAAAATAATTAAATTGTAGCACCAATAATTTCTTTTTAATGCAAATTTGTAAATTGAATAATTAGTCTATGTTTTACTTTTTCAGATCTTTTTAACTTCTAAAACCAATATTAAAAAAAGTATTCAGTACAGATTTATAGAAGATGTGACTGGTAAGGGACTTATTACATCTTCAGGTAAGGAATTTAAAACTCTTTTTTCTGTTGTAGAGTATTATATGTTAAATACAAAAAATAACTTTTACTTTTTATGTGAAAAGGTGACAAATGGAGGTCTGAGAGAAAATTATTAAATCCAGCTTTTCACTATTCAATTCTGAAAGATTTTTTGAGTGTATTTAATGCACAAGCAAGTGTTTTAACACAAAAATTGAAAAAGGAAGTTGGTGGTTCTGAGTTTGATATATATCCATATTTAACGCTTTGTTCCCTGGATATTTCATGTGGTAAGTAGATTAAAATATTTTTACTAGTACTTGTAAATTCCAATTTTTGTTTATTTTACGTCAAAAACCGTTCAAAACCGTGTGTGACGTGCTATGGGGTGTAGTGAATTTTGTGCACGTTTTCAAAATTCTATGATCCCATTCCTAAGCAATATACTAATTGCGTTTTGAATGCAGAAAAATATGAGCATTTTTTAAAGGATTGTTAGCAAAAATATTCGCTCCGATGTAATTAAATATATTTTCAAGGGCAATTCAGCAATATATTTGGGCTCTTATCCCTCATTATGTCCTTCGTCTAGAAATAATACTTGCTGCCGCAACAACACGCAGAACAATAATTTGTATAACTATATTTCCCAATGAATTCTTGACGACGTGCACAGATAATGAAGTTACATTTATGTCCGGAAGCAAAACAAGGTGACATCTCAGCATTTGCCAGGGAAATTGGACGAAAAATCTGATCGAGAAGAGAGTCATTGACCCAAAAGCTGTGTTACAAGACTTGTTATAGGTTGTTTAGAAGTATACGGTCTAAATGGTAAATAATACATGAAATATCACTGTTAAAATTAATGTTACTTTCTTTTTGATGCTCTGTATAGTATCTATTTGTATAAAAACAGTTATGCAGCAGAAACGATTTTACTTGGGATTTAAATTTTTTATCGAATTTAATCGTCTAATGTCATCTGGCAAAGTATTGTAAAATACTATACAAATATTGTATGTGAATGTTTTGTAATGATCTGTTGATACTGTCACCTGAGTGATATGATTACTACGTCGAGTTATAGTTATAGACATCGGCGTTTTCTGAAAATATATTCCCGCCCTTAAGCAAGTCATTTTTGAGAAAAACTACTTCTTCGTAAATCATCAGACAAGGAAATGGTAAAATTCCTATATTAAAAAAGAGAGGCTTACAAGAATCGCGTGGGTGGGATTCGCTTATTATTCGTTCAATTTGTTTTGTAACCTAGAAGTCTGGAAGTTATAAGATAAGTATATTCCCCAAAATATTATGCCATATCTCAGGCGGGAATGAACATTCGCGAAATACAACGAGCAGTATGAAGGCTAAATGAATTTGAAATAATTCTCAACGCCAACGCCGTTCATTTAGCCATAATGAACTTAATTTTGTGTTCAATTCATTTAAATGGACATTCCATGTGAGGTTTGACTGAATTGAGACTCCTAAAAATTTGTTACCCTAACATCAGTGAATGGTACACCGCTTATTTTCAATGGAGTACAGAATTGTTTATTTCAAATAGAAAACTTCATTAAAACTGTTTTATTTTCAATTGCTATTAATTTGTTACTACGGAACCAATTAGAAACACCTGATATTGTACTATTTACTGTTTCTTTATTGCAAAGAATATTTGAATCGTCCGCAAAGAGAACTGTCCTTCCGTTTCGATTAGTCGTGGGCATATCGTTTACGTGTAATAGGAAGAGAATAGGCCATTAAATCGATCTCTGAGGAACTTCACGTGCAATTGGCAAAGAGTCGAAAAGGTGTGAACCCTTTCCCTCATAAAAATTGGCCGGTAAAATTCTATCTTCCCAACCGTGCCGACAAACTTGGAAACCCCGCGGCCAGGGGGAGGGACGCGTTGACCAATCGCTAGAATGTAGTACCACAGTTGTTTCTGATTGGTGCAACATTCAAAGGACGCCGTCTCAGGGGGAGAGGGCTAGTTCGTTTACGTACGAGGCGGAAACATCGTCATATTTCCCTGCCGAAGGAGAGATTTTGCCTGCGCGTACGCCACAACGAAAAAATATTTCTGAGCTGGGTTTCCGCCCAGAATTACTGTCAAAAGACCAGTAAATATTTAGCATTTTAGCAAGAATTGTTCTAACTTTTAGCAATCGATTTGTAACTCCTGTCAAACTGCTATTTTGAGATATTCATTTCAGGCACAATTTGCGGACCCTTCCCGTCCGATTTAACGCATATTTCGAAATTGTTTATAAAATTATAAATTGTTGCAAAATCGTTAATTTGCAATTTTCGGCTCTACGACATCGGAAGACTCTCCCTCTTTATATTTTCAAAAGTTGAAAATTGTTTATAAATTTGTAAATGTAGCAATTTTTTTATTGTCTCATCTGAATGGCGTTCAAATGTGATGCAAAATTCCGGGATCCGATTGGTGCTATCATATTTCGTTCTCGAGAAATGTATAATTGTTTATAAGAAATTAACATCTTTAAATGAGAATTTTTCCGGCCAATTTTTGTGAGGGAAAGGGTACATATTGTTCCAACATTCCAGTAAGGTTCTTCCAGCCTCGGCTATCGTTGTTTAAGGTACGAACATAACCAATCTAGAGCAATACCAAGGATTTTATTTGAAGGTAATTTTGAAAGTAAAATGTCATGATCAATGACGACAAAAGCTTTTGAAAGATCTAAAAAATAATCCAATAGGTGCTTCGTTTTGATACAATGATGTGGAGACATCTTTGTAAAGAAGAAAGAAAGAAATGGAAAAGAAAGAATTAGCAGAAAAGAAAATTAGAAAAGAAAATATGATTGTTTCCGTAGATTTTGGTTTTCTAAATCCATGTTGGCAATCTGAAAGCGTGTCGTGTTTACTGAGAAAAGTTTCCATTCGTACGTAAAAAGTCTCTCTAATATTTTTGAAAAAACTGTCAGAAGAAAAATATGCCGATAAGTTTGAATTTCATTTTTTAAGAGCGGCTTAATTTTAGCTGTTTTGAAAATATCAGAAAAAGTTTCGGGGAATAAGGATGCATTAAAAGTGTGAGTTAATGGGTGTATAATGACAGATGCACGGGTATTTAACAAACAATCCGGAAATTCATCTAAACCGGCCGAATATTTATTTCTTAGTTCAACGATTATTTCGAGAATTTCATAGAAAGAAGTTCCGGAAGCAAACATCGTGTCTAAAATATTTGGAGAAATGTGTTGAATTTGTTGATATTTGGAAAAATGTGTTGTTGTTGAATTTGGTACCTGAAGACAGTGAGATCGGCAGCAATTCTCGGAAAGTATTGGTAGAGAGTAACCGCTGTTGCCGGATCGTTCACATTTCTATCGCTACATTTTAAAACAAAATTTTCTACAAGGTATTTAGTTTATTTGGTTGTATTTTTTATTATTTACTTATTATTATTATTTACTAATTAATATTTACTACTGTTTAATTTAAATATTAGATAAGTGCCCTATTGCATTATTTCGTTCATATAAATTGTAATTTGTTATGCTTTGGCCTCTTGAAATTCAATAAACATTTACTACTATATGTATAGATTATCTTGGAATATGACTTAAAGCGTTTTTACATTTTAAAGCCAGGACGAGGATTACCTAATATACAAAAGTTAATGTACGTTTGTTCCACAAAAACGTTTATTTACTGCAGCTATTGTATTCAAATTCAATTTTTTCACCCCTTACTTTGTACCCCGGGATTTTTTACCAAAACACTGTTGTCGGTTCCTGGTAACGAAAAAGTAGCGAAATCTTGTTCCTATATGTAACAAATTACATTCTCTAACATCATTGTCCCCATCTGATGGTCGGAGGTCCGATGGTTCAGTTAATCTTCTACTGGTGCTGCTGTTATCGCATCATCTCCCTCTCCATCGCATTATTAGCCCTCCGAAGACTCCAGTTAGCCAAATCCCTATGCTGATTTCTTCTTCTCCCTTGTATCGAAGGCCTAACATCAAGACAGTAAGAAAGTCAGTGATCCCCTGTTTTGACACTCTTCCAAAAGGGGCCGAAACGTCTTTACAGGTAGCGATAAGCAAACAGCCTTGTGTCGATTCCCTTCCAAAAGTCGACTCACAGACAGTGGCCCTGAGGAACTTGCAATGGTAGACATTGCATCCCCGGAAGCAGATAGGGGGCGATTCCCTAACGTGGAGGCCGCTACAGTTTCAGAGATGAATCAGGAGCTTTCGGGTGTGCCCGTCCTCTTTGATACTGTTTTATCTGCTATTGACACAGCCCGTTCCGACGCCGCCAGCCGGTTAGGACGGGACCAAACTTTAATTGAGTCCCCGGCTGCTATGACGCCCGGAGACGTAACTATCGAAACTAGTCTTAACAGGGCCACACCAGATGCCACGCCTAACTGAAAGGAAAATATTTCAACTTGGATAGGAACCTGGGGTATTTCTCAAACTAATGTAGATCAAGAAGTCATTGAGGTGGGACATGAACTCCAAAGAAATGTTCAATCCCAGGAACAATTTAACAAGACCTATGCCAAATTAGTGGAGATTTTGGGCGGCTCCTCTGAACCCATCTCCACTAGTCCTAAAAAGTCCCATAGACATGGGGGCAAACGCGCTAGGAAGCGCTATTCTTATGCTAGGACGCAGGATCTTTTCAAGATGATCCAGCGCTTTTGGCAAAGTGCATTAGAACGGGCATTGACTGTACTAGTGTCGATCAACAGGCCCTTAACAGGGATGAGGTTAATGACCTGTACAAATCCATTTGGGGAGTAATACGCCCCCTATTCGGCATTAAGAGAGGATGATAAATTTTCGACACCTGAAATGAACCCAGACACAATTCTATACGCGGTGCAAGTTGCCGAAGTTAAAAGTCGTCTGACTGGGATGAAAAATGCCACGGCTCCACGACCAGATAAGATAAAAGGTAGCGATATATCTTCAGGAGCAAAAGTTGAAAAATTGTCCCTACTGTACACCCAAATTCAATACAGTGGCTTTGTACCTTCTCGGTGGAAAGCAAATCGCACCATCCTTATACCAAAAGAGGGTAAGGATAATACGTATATCACTAACTATCGCCCCATCAAAATTAGTTCCCTGCTGTGCAGCATCTTTTGGGACATTGTGGACAAGCGCATTCGATCCGTGGTGAAGTTCAATCCACGGTTCATCCCTGAACCTGGCTGTTACGCCAATGTTAAAATTCTTCACGAAGCAGCCAGTGACATGAAAAAACAGAGGGTGGTTTCGGCGCTATGTTAGATATATCCAATGTATTTGACACTGTTCCTCACGCGGCGATTCTGTGGTCTCTGTCCAGGAAAGGGATCCTCGACGCCTTTACCAATTTGATAATGGACTCTTACGCCGACGTTTCCACAGTCATTCAGCACCCCTCGAGGTGGCAATTCGTAGAGGAGTAAAACAGGAGGATCCCACTCCTTTTTAACCCCATTATGCAGTGCTTGCTTGAGAAATTGGATATGTCAGGATACCTACTTTTGGAAAGGAGTGTGTCCGTATTAGCATTTGCTGACGATCTGGTGCTGTTAGCAAAAGATGCCCCACGAGCTCAAGAATTGGTTTATATTGTGGTGGAATATCTTGGGGCCCTCAGAATGACATTGTCCATCGCCAAGTGTTCATCATTCCAAAACACAACCTTTGAGCAATCCTGGTTCATTGAAGACCCCTGTCTGGAAAGGTTGGGGGAGATAATTCCTCTGGTCAGTGATGATCATACCCTAACATACTCGGGAGTGAACTACTCTATTTGGAACGGCTTTCCATCTAAAGCATCCATGTCGAATTTGATGGAAGCAGTAACGAGGCTACAGAAGGCGCATTTAAAGCCCACTCAGAAGTTGGCATTACTTCACACCTACATAATGCCACATTACCTCTACCAATTAGTTCTATCGATGCCATGTATTTCGATGCTCAGGGAAGCGGACTGTCAAATCAATGGTTCCAAACAGTTCCTACACCTGCATATGAGTACTGCAGATGGCTTATTTTACCTGGCCAAGAGAGATGGAGGACTGGGATTTCTGCGGCTCGCCCAGCACGTTCCTAGGGTAGCGCTGAACATAGGATTACGACTAGAAAAATTTGCAGATCCCATTTGCAGATGGCTCAGCTCCTGTCCGAGTTTCTACCAACGGACATTTAAAACCGTCAAAGCATTGAGACTCAACTGGCCCAATACTGATCAAGATTTAAGAGCTTATAAGAAGAAATGCGCCGATAACGAAGTAGCCGCCTGGGAGAAGCTGGGATCTCAAGGGAGAGCGGTTAAGGCGCATATAAACGATACGATTGGAAATGCCTTTTTGAAAGACTATAATCTTCTGAATCCTGGTCTTTTTATCACTGCAATCCAATTGAGATGTAATACCGCTGCCACTAAAACTACTCTTAGTAGAGGAAGACCCAGAGAGGATGCTTACTGCAGGAAGTGCAATACAGCGGCAGAAACTATGAATCACATCCTCGGTCAGTGCATTTTTACGAAACCAGCTAGAATAAAGCGTCATGACGAGATAAAGAACTTTACAAGAGGGGAAGATGCTCCGGAAATCAGACACTGTGGTGTCCACGGAAGCCACTTTCTCCGTTGCCGAAGGGGTTAGACTCAAACCTGACCTGGTAATAAAAAGCCGGGAGGGTCCATGTGGTCGATGTGACTGTCCGCCACGAGGATGGGTCTAACCTTCTAAAAGCAGGGGAGGAAAAAGTGGTAAAGTACCAACCAGTCATTCCCCTGGCAGCCCAACTTTATGGAGTTGCCAACGCCAGAATCCTCCCAGTGGTGGTTGGAACCTCTGGGGCTATGCCACGATCAGTGCCCTCAAGACGTTGGGGATCATGTCTCGAGTTAGAGTTAATTTGTCTCGAACTCTATCTCGTTAATTGCTCTCAGGATCTCTATTAAGCTCTACATACAATTTGTAAATTACGATGGAGCAACTTAGAATTGCTGGTAGCAAATGCATACAATGAACATCTTGCTCCCGTGGGGAAGGCTAGGGAACCCAGGGGATACGAAAATGCCTAGGATTTACCTAGTTACCACGACTTTAAGTGGGACTCTTTAGAAAATGTCATGACCATTTCTTTGAGAAAACCAGCAGGTTTTTAAATCAATGCTATTTATAAAAAACGAATTCTCAAAAACACTTAATTTTTTCTCGAAATTTTTCCTCGCAAACAACTAGAACAGCTTGAAAGAATGACGCAAATCTCATTCTCGCGGAACGCACTGAATTTTCGAAAGTTACAATTTTTCACCACTAGTTACTTTCTTATATACTGTGACCCGTCGCTTGGACCTACCTCGCTGCTGCTGATGCTTGCTCGGCTACCAGTTGGCAGAAATTGCTTTTGACCTCTGAAATGTTTGATGGGAGAGAGGGAACGCACGCATACCAGGGATATCTAACCAGGCTACAAATGATGCATTGGTTGACATGAATATTAATTTAAGACTTATTAATTAACAATTTAAATCCACTTTTAATGCATAAATTCTCTCTCTCTCTCTCTCTCTCTCTCTCTCTCTCTCTCTCTCTCTCTCTCTCTCTCTCTCAATGTTCATAAAAATTGCTCCGCCCTCGTGGCGATCTCACCGCAACTTGGTTATTGAAACATTTTGTAGCAGAAACGATTTTTTTTTCACTTGGGATTTAAACTTTTCTATTTAATTTAATCGTTTAATGTCATCTGTCAAAGTGTTGTAAAATAATGTACATGTATTGTATGTGAATTTTTTGTAATGAGCTGTTGATACTGTCACCTGATGAATATGATTTCTACGTCGAGTGTTATAGTAATAGACTTCGGCATTTTCTGAAAATATATTCCCGTCCTTAAGCAAGTCATTTTTTACAAAAAACCACTGATTCGTAAATAAAAAGACACGGTAATGGTAGAATTCCTAGATTAATGAAGAGAGGCTTACATGAATCACGTGGGTGGTATTTGGTTATTATTCGTACAATTCGTTTTTGTAATCTAAAAGTCTGGGAGCTATAAGATATATTTCCCCAGAATATTATGCCATATCTCAGGCGGGAATGAACATTCGCGAAGTATACACAACGAGCAGTATGAAGGCTGACTGAATTTGCTTGAATTCTGAACGCGTAGCATAATGAACTTAATTTTGTATTCAATTCTTTTAAATGGACGTTCCATTTAAGGTTTGAATTGAGAGACCTAAAAATTTTGTTGCCTTAACATCAGTCAATGGTACACCGTTC
Source organism: Teleogryllus occipitalis (assembly GCA_011170035.1). Classification (NCBI taxonomy): domain Eukaryota; kingdom Metazoa; phylum Arthropoda; class Insecta; order Orthoptera; family Gryllidae; genus Teleogryllus; species Teleogryllus occipitalis. The sequence continues at coordinate 67,453 of BLKR01001681.1, read as the reverse complement.
ATTTTCAATGGAGCACAGAATGGTGTATTTGAAATGGAAAACTGCATTAAAACCGTTTTCTTTTCGTTTACTATTAATTTATTTCGGAACCAATTTGAAACATCTGATATTGTACTATTTACGGTTTCTTTATTGCAAAGGATGTTCGTATCATCCGCAAAGAGAACCGTTCTTCCGTTTCGAATCGTCGAGGGCATATCGTTTACGTAAAGTAGGAACAGAATAGGGCCTAAAATCGATCCTTGAGGAACTCCACATGCAACGGGCAAAGGGTCGGAAAGGTGCGTACGTAATGTTCCATCACTCCAGTAAGGTATTTCAACTTTCTGAGATCGTTGTTTAAGGTACGAAAATAACCAATCTAGAGCAATACCACGGATTCCATATGAAGGTAAATTTGAAAGTAAAATGTCATGATCAATTATGTCAAAAGCTTTTGAGAGATCTAAAAATAATCCAATAGGTGCCTCGTTTTGATCTAATGATGAGGCGACATCTTTAAGAAAAGAAAATATAGCTGTTTCCGTTGATTTTTATTTTCTAAATCCATGTTGGCAATCTGAAAGCGCGTCGTGTTTAGTGAGAAAGGTTTCCATTCGTACGTAAAAAAGTCTCTAATATTTTTGAAAAAACTGATAGAAGATAGAAAGATTGAAAGAACTGATAGAATATTCAAACTTAATTCTTATTTTATGACTTGTGGGTCAGATAATGATCTAATGACCGACTTCATGATGTTCATAATAGATGGTTGTAAACTGTGATTATGGCGGTAAACCTCTCCGCTTACTTGAGCCTTTTTTTAGTGCATCATTTCGCACCAGTTCATGCTGTGAGCTTTTGTCTCTTGAAAGACGACGAAAGAAAATTACCCATATCGCCCTTCTCATCTCTTCCACATTTCTTGTGTTGCTTCTAATTACATTCCCAAAATAAATTTGTAAATTCTAATTTCCAGCTGCCTAATCCACCTATGACTTTTCAATCTTCCAATCGTTTACCTCTCATATTTTTTATTATCTTAAAAAATCTACACCTCATTCTTTTTGGAACATACCCTACAAGTTTCTGAATAGAACAAGCAGGACGATATAGTTCACTCTCTAATACGCTCTTCAAAGAGCTTGAGTCACCATCCCCAAGGTACTGTGCATATCGAACACCGTATTTCTCAATGTAACGATGAAAAATATTTTTCATACGACTAGCCTCCATTACACCATTAGAGCCCTCATTGTGCTTATTGCATGTTAATTTATGAGTATTTTTTTACTCTTAAATTTTTAACTCTTTCTCTGTTTGAAGAGCAGACAATGGCTTTCTTTGACCACAAACACTACAGTATTTGCTGGTTACAGCTACATCCAGGACTTTAACCGTCTCCACATTAATGACAGTTGACACACCCAGAAGTGATGTATGTCCCATCTTCATCCATGTGCCATCACAAGACACACTAAGATCATTACAATCTTCTTCACTGTTCACTGTCACTGCTTCTTTTACAGCTTCTACCATTGATTCACTACACCCTGATTCGAGAGCACAGCATACCTTATTGTTTAATCTCTTCAAATAAGCAATTGGAGGTTGAATGTTCATAATGCCCCAAAATTTGTTAGTACCTTCTCTGCCTATACCAATACATCTCTTAGCATATGTCAACCTCAGATTTGCTTCATATGCGTGGTTGCTAGAGACTAAGTTTTAAATTTAGTATCAGAGTGACTTTTTTCACATAAAATATGTAATGAACCCACAATTTCATTTCTGTTGTTTTCATCATCAATAAGTTTCCAATTCTTTGTCCTACGAGATTCACACACAAACACTATTTATAAAACTTGACACAATTGATAAATCCACAACTCTGAAGCCACTATATTTTCCTTCGAATCTGAACTTCTCAAATTTTTTGAGCAGATTCAAATGATCGGGATGGTGGCATTTAAACATCACTTACCTCTAAAACACGTTTCTTTCTAAGTTTCAATTCTGCCTTTGACCTTCTTGAATGTTCTATTATTAAAGTGCGGCATTTTTTAAATATCACTGAAGCATTCAGGAAATAATCCACAATATATCTCTACTTCTGACTTGCTGATATCATAAATAAACAAGAACACGCTGCTTTCTTTACAAAACTAAGCAAAGAGTAAAGGGAATAGTGAAAATTAGGTTGCAATGCCTGCCTTTTTTTAAATTTAAGGTCGCATTAACATCTAGGCCAATAGCGACCACTATTGGAGTTAACGGTATGGTAACTATGAAGATGAAACTAAATGGTGATGATGAAGGGTGAAAAGACAAACACAAGTACAACCATGCCCAAGGCGGAACTCGAACTCGCGACCCTTCGCTCCGAGATCACTACGACACTACTGCCCCAGCGATCCCGGCCACCGGGCCAACATGCCTCTCTTTGTTTGTATGGCATGTAAGCATGTAATGTTCTGAGGCCGATTTGTGCTCACGAGAAAACAATGGATCATATATATATATATATATATATATATATATATATATATATATATATATATATATATATATATATATATATACACACACAATGACCGGTAGCGGTAGCTCAGTACATCAACTGATGTCACTGCAGCGCCTCTAACCGGGAGGTCCTAGGTTCGAGTCCTGACGGCGGTAGGATTTTCGACACTAGCTTTTCAGCTAGGTCGAATTCAGTCGCTGTCTGGAGGAGAATTCTAGCGGCCGACTGCTCTGATCGGTAGTTTTCCGTGGTTTCTCCGATCAACCCCAGGCGAATGCCGGAGCAGTACCCTAACAAACGGGCCACGGACCGCGCGCGATCTGTCCTTCCTCTTCCTTGTCCTATCCTCTCCCCTTACACACACACTTACACTAACGTGCACTACACTACCACATATTTCGGGAGACCGGTCGGCAGCTTAGAGCTTGTCCCGGCTGGGGCGGTGCCCCGCTGGTGGGAGAGTCCTGGTTAGGGGGTAACCCCACTAGCCGACGGTAGGTCGGTGCCGGATCTCGCCATCCAGCGGGGGAAGATCACCGCCATCTCCCGAGAAAAAAACATGCACTACACTAACGGGACTAATGACCATAGCAGTTGACGCGCCCGGAAACATGAATAAATCAATCAATCAATCACAATGACCTAACGGTCATTTGGCCGTCAATCAGAAAAACTGAGATCTCCAATTCAAATCGGGCGCGCAGAAGAGACCGCAATCGATAGTTCAGGGGAACGATTCCGTGAGCGAGTCACGAAACGGTAAAAGGAGACGCGGGTCGGAAGCAGAGGGTGACGAGAGCTATCGTAAAGCATCGAGAAGTAAATGTGTGTGGAATTATTGATGAGTGACTAGACGATTACTAAGAGCAGTGGACAAAAGTATTAAATTAAAGGCATTGTGAATATTGAATATATATATATATATATATATATATATATATATATATATATATATATATATATATATATATATATATATTCAACAACTCCTTCAACGGATGTAACTATAGAGAAATGGAAAATTTCATGCAACTTCCAAATGTTTTTAATTCAGTTGCCAAGTTTTCATATTTTCTGAATTTTTCTGCTTCGGACTTCCGCAGGTTGTGAGTCAAAGAGATTGCAACATTGATTATAGGGGCTGTTTTCTTTTCTTTGTTTATTATGAGGATGTCAGGGCGGTTATGATCAACCGTTTTATCCCGATTTACAGCCGATCCCAGTATAAGATGTGCGACTTCGTCTCGAGCACAGCATCTCGTTCATACTTGTAGTATGCTGGTGCATTATTCCCCAACATTCCAAGTTTCATTCCTAGTTCTCGATGAATGAGTTTTGCCACTTGGTTATGTCTGCCTAAATAGGCACTCTCTGACAAAGTAGTGCACCCAGCCATTATGTGCACGATAGACTCTCCGTTGTTACCACATCTTCTACATTTGTCGATATCGTTTGTTTTAAAAAAATATTTTTCATAGTTCTTATTTCTTATTACTCTATCCTGAATTGCTGCTTTAAAACCTTCAGTTTCCGGGAACAGGTAACCATTGCTCAACCACTTTAAGGACGCAGATTCCTCAATCGTAGGGTCCATCAGAGAATTTGGAAATTTACCGTGAAGCATCATTTACTGCCAATTTTGTATTTCCTCCTTTAGAGTTGGTATAATAATATTCGGACTTTGGTTGCTTAAATGGCGTGTATCCAGTGTCAGAGCTCACCACTTTCTTCATGAGGGAATCCTGAGACCTAATTATTAGCGTTCCTCATTTTTTGTTCTTGGGTTCTGCGGAGTTTAAAAATATTAAGTAGCCCTCGACCACCTCTTCTTGGTAAATGCAAACGGATCACAAAAGAGTTAGTGTGTATACATCTGAATTTTGTAAGAAGCCCTCTAGTAAGTATATCCAGTGAATTTAGGTCCGCATCAGACCATTTTACAACACCAAAACTGTATATCAGCATAGGCACAGCCCAGCTGTTGATGGCCGTAATTATGTTTTTACCAGCTAGCTTCGTTTTCAGTATTTTGGTTAGCCTCTTTTTGTGCTTCTCGGTAAACTCATGTTTAATTTACCTGTGATCAAGTTTTATATTCTGTTGTATTCAGAGGTATTTGTAAGCAACATCAGTTTCTGCAAGCAACTTTTCTGCTTTCCGTATGCTTATGTTGGCACATTTATCCAAACCGAAGCTCATCCTAATATCTTGGCTAAAAATCTTGGCAGTATCTATTAAGGAACAGATGATGTGCTCCAGCATAAAGCTTCAGATCGTCCATAAATAAAAGATGATTTAATGTCTTATGTTCTGATGAATTAATTTTGTAGCCGATGATACTATTATTTAACAGTGATGACAACGTATTTAAGACCAGACAAAACCATAAGGGTAAAAGAGAGTCTCCTGGGAATATCCCAAGTTTAATGTCCATTGTACATATTTTCTCCTTATTAGCATCTAGATTTACCCTCCAGGTTAACATCAATGACTGTAGTGAGTTTATGATATTTGAAGAAATCCTCTAGATTCCAAGTATTCTTATCAACCAATCATGAGGAACTGAATCAAACGCTTTTGTGTAATCTATATAACACATGTGAAGGTTTTTCTGCTTACTCTGGACTTGTTTTAAAACTACAGAATCTATTATAAGTTGGTGTTTGCAACCTAGAGCACCTCTAATACATCCTTTTTGTTCCTCTGCTATTTTTCCATTTCTTTCACAATGCTCATACATTTTTTAATTGATCAAGGATGTAAATAATTTGTAAATAGTAGACAAATACGATATTGGTCTGCAGTTTTGTGGTTGTAAGACATCATCTTGTGAAGCAAAAAGGTGTTTCCTTCAGTAAGATGAAGTGGATATCTTACTCGAGTCATTTAATTCTGTAAAGCAGATGGCCAATGGTTCGTGTATTGATGTGAAACACTTCAGCCAAAAATTGTGAAGTCCATCTGCTCCTGGTGAACTCCAGTTATTGGTCTTCTTAATATTTGTATGTCGTGAAACTGGTAACCAACATAGGTGATAAAGACGCACTTTGCTCTTCGATGTCCTGGATCCAGTCTGCGTTCTGGTTAAAATGTTCACTTTTCGACCAAATTGATCTCCAATAATTCTCAAACTCAACGGACTCCAGATTTAGAGATGAATCTGCCTGACTCCCCGACTCCAGTTGTTTGAAGAACATTTTTGTGTTTTTATTGAAATCGATATTCTGCATCTTTCTGTTATATAGCACATTATACCTTTTCAATCGCGCTCCTTTCAGCTTAACTTTCTGTCGGTAGTCATCCTTCCGTTCTAAAATTCTTTGCTGACAATATCTCCTAGATTAATTTTTGACTGAGCACATATCACAGTTATCTTCTTTAATATGTTTCGGGAGTGGGTGCCCTTCAGGAGTTCATTAATCAAATCTGCCCTTGCTCGGAAATGATCAACACTCAATTCAAGTCTCCTCTTCCAGGCTGGATTCTTTTCTTTAACACCTCGTTGAACTTGCCTCCTTGGTGCATATGTCTTTTGGCCATTCAGTTTGATCACCGTTGATGCTGCACAATATAGTGCTAGGTGTACTTCCTCTGATTCCAAGCATTCGCTAAGGTGTTGTTCCAAGATGGTGTGTGTCCTCGTTATTAGTAATTTGGCTCTTCTGATGTTCTTCCAAATAGGTATTCGTGGTCTGCTGGAAGGTTGAGTATTTCGTTAGAGCTCCAAAAGGCTTTGGAAGCATTCTGCCGCTTCACCCAGTCCAGTGTCCTGAATCTCTTCTGTACCTGAGGCGGCTTAAAAAGTACTCTCAATGTCATTTGATGTGTTACTCTGGATTAGTTGTACTACATTTTCGTTAATCAAATTCATTATTATTATTCATCATTTATAATAATAATAATAATTATTATTATTATTAATTTATTATTATTATTATTCATTTATTATTATTATTATTATTATTATTATTATTATTATTATTATTATTATTATTATTATTATTATTATTATTATTATTATTATTATTTAAATTCTCTCAGTACAATCTGTCAACTCCCAACTGAAATGGAACAGAGAGAGAGAGAGAGAGAAAAGGAGGGAGAGAGAAAGAAGATAGGGACGAGCCGTTTCCTATTTGTTGCGTCATCGTCTTACAGTTTAGTCGTTATTCAGGTGGCTAGTTCCTATTGTCATGAACTGCGGATACATTCAGTCACCATCTTTACTGCCAATCATCAACTCACAATTGTCTAGGCTGTAATCTGCTCCAATTTACCATACATCCAAACATCCTCCATGCATTATAGTCTCATAATCACACTTTAATGCCTAATTTATGAAGAGCATTATCACACACGTCAGGTATTATACGTGAGGTATAAAATATTCATTGCTAATATCTTGATTTTCTAATGCACAAGAATCCCAACATGCATTCGCATTAGAAGTCGAAACTAGTTGTTAGTATTCCATTCAAAAGTAGAAACTCTAAAACTTGCAACACTGAATGTAGCAGTGTCAATCTAAATAACTCAGGTCTCTTAATGGAGTCTCTAACTCAAGTCTCTAAATCCGAATAATTTCATTCTCATTCTTTCTGCAAAGGAGAGCCCCTCACTTCTCCCTCTACTTTCCCGTCTTTTCTGCAACCCCATCCCTATCAGAATAAGTCAGCGGTCAGCACTCAGACCGATGTCAACCAATCCCGCGAATATGTGCGCATTTGTCCCGTGCACGTGTCTACCCAGGAGGAAACACAAGTCTGTAAATACCAAGCATTGCTTGAGTTTATTGTCGATTATCTAGGGGGCCCCTGTTTTCGTTCTCAGCCCTCTCTGCGAAGAACCGGGATAGATGGCTCAGGGCAACAACTGTTGTTACTGCAGTCCCTCGGACCAGGAGGTCCAAGGTGCGAGTCCCGACGGTGGCAGGATTTTAGACACTAGCTTCAGCTAGGTCGAATTCAGTCGCTATCTGGAGGAGAATTCTAGCCGTCGGCTGCTCTGATCGGTAGTTTTCCTAGGTTTCTTCGATCATTACCAGGCGAATGTCGGCTCAGTACCCTAACAAACGAGTCACGGACCGCGCGCGATCTTTTCTTCCTTTTCATTGTCCTATCCTCACCCCTTACACACACTTACACTAACATGCACTACACTACCACTCATGACAGGAGACCGGTCTGGATCTAAGAGAACGACCCGGCTGGGCCGTTGCCCCGCTGGTGGGAGACACCTGGTTAGGAAAACCCCGCTAGCCGCTGGTAGGTCATCGGATCTCACCATCCATCGGGGAAGATTACCGCTACCTCTCGATAAAAAAACATGCATTGCACTCACGGGACTAATGACCTGAGTAGTTCACATGCCCGGAATCACTAACAACCAACCAACCAACCCTGCGAAGGTTCCTGTCCCCAGCCACCGGAATCGGCTCTCGGCCTCATTTCTGTAAACAAAAGCGTTTGAACCTATCCCCATTAGTCACGCGTAGGGTGGAAAATATTTGTACTCTCTCGTTCTTGGCGTTTGTCGATCGCTACGCGCCAAAATCATCCGGTGTCTATTTATTTCAAATGATTTTCTAAATATGTCTCATTACAGTATCCATTTGTTACTTTTGTTTGAGCCGCAAATGACCGTGAATGTTTACATTGGAGTTCTAACCCCAGGTTCTCATAAAAATCAAGTTGTAATTTTTAGTTAAGAAAATATTTATATCTTAAATGTAAAATCGATTTACTGCACCCCACTCGAACAGTTACTAGTAACTATTACTTTTATATTAATGTGTGGTTTTTTTTTCAGAAACGTCTATGGGAGTAAGAATGAATATTCAAGACAACAAAAATAACGAATATCTTGAAGCGGTATCTAGGTATGTTGAGTAATATGTATGAAATTTCGGAATATAGTATTCATGGGTAAACTGGGATACTTTTAGAGTCAAAAAAGCTAGCTGCGACATTCAAAAAATGTTCCATCAAATAACATGATTGCATTTTCTCATAAACATACTTGGAAAGAGATTTTACTCATAAATTTTCCTTAAAAAACCAAAATAATAGTAATATAACTGAAATCAACTGATGATTTTCTTAATATACGCAAGTAATCTGAATAAGTTGTACTAGCAGTGGCGGCCGGTACAAAATTCTATTGGTGATGCGACATGGAAAACAAAACATCGATGTTACCAATTATCGATGTTTACAATTAAAAAACGTCGATGTTAATAAAACATCGAACTTTCACTTTCCCCGAACATTAAATTCGTGAGCCAAAAAAATTTAATAAAACAGGGATCACTGGATAAACCAAACATTACAATGAAACAATAATTCCAGTCAAAATAAATTAATATATATTTGCAGACGTTCCGACCTACATTGTGAAATCCTCTTCAGCTTCTGAAAGGTTTATTTCTCAACCATCAATTAGAATCATTTACAATCTATTACATAATATGTTACAAGAATATTAAAAGTTATATATAAACAGTGTTTAAGACCAGGAACTTACAGTTAACACCTTATTATAGTCTAAATGTCCATGTTGAAGGACGTTGAGAAATTGGGCTCATCGATCGTGGAAAGTACTCTTGTAATCACTTCTATAGGCATTAAGTATCGAAATGTTTAGCGTTGCAGACTGGTGCAGCCAATGTATATGTTGGTGGTGCCAACTTCGATAAAGTGAAACATTAACGGCCCTAATAAATCAAGGAACAAAGTAGAGGGGGATCTCCGATATAAACATTAACAAAATTGGTAATATGAAGTGAGTAGAAACAAAAAAAAACATGAATTATCTATGTATGTGAAAATAATTGTCAGAGGGGAGAGGAAAATTATGATAAACCAAAAAACTAATTGAAAACGAATGAGTTAAAAAGTTAAATTGAACAGTGAAAGGGTCTCCCCTTCCCCTTGCCTCTTGGCGTGTCACACCAATGACCCTTTAAAATCCCTCTTCCTGTTCTCACTGTAAACTTTCGCTTCTGTTAATACCTGATTCAAGTGCGTTACATCATAAAAAGTTAACTTTACCTCGATTTGCAGTATACGCTCTAACATCACCTCGCCTCTCTCTTTCACATCTGTTCTGGAAGATGCAACGTTTTTTTGTTGTTGTTGGTTTTTTTTTTTTTGTTTTTTTTTTTTTTTTTTGTGAAATCAGATTTTTTATTTTCCCACTATTTTTTAACCCTGATTAGCTAATTGAATTTCTAAATTCTCATTGATTTCTTTCATGTTGATCGTTAGCATTTCATCTTGCGACTCGGAATGCTGTGTCAACGCATCTATGCCTTCGTTTGCCACTTACGACGGTTCATCACAAACTTCAATTTGTCTTTGTAACTGTTCTCTAACTGATGTAATCTAACACTAATTCGTTCCCATTGTTCTACTATCTGCATTTTAATTTCTTGTCCACATTTATTCCTTCCTCTAATTTTGTCATCAAAGTTGAATTTTGTTCATTCAAAACTAAATTTAATGTAACATTCAATTTTGATTATAACTGTATCATTCTGTATAACTGTATCATTTGATTATAATTGTTCATTTATAATTGTTCATTTGAGTGACTAATATTTGAAAAAAATTCATAATGTCGCTAAGCGTTGTATTCGGCTCGTCTTGCACACCGCTCGTTATCGCCCGCTCAGCGCCTTTGCCCTCCATTTTGAAATGTTTTCAAATGCTTTCACTTAGACCGCGCTTACAATTGTTCGCTTTCCCGCACACACAAATACATACAAAATACTTAGCAAAATACTAAAAAAATAACACTAATTTTGAAATTAAATATTCCTTTTTCATTCGCATCCAATGATGTCAGAAACAAGAGGCATTTTTAAGTAATTTTTCGATGTTGAGAGCAATATGGTGACTTCACCTCCAGGTTGGGCGGCAAATATAATCGCTCCAATTCTATTTGATATTGACTCAGCTAGCCATGACGAAGAAGGAGAATTATTAACTAGTCTTGCACTGCCTTTCGGACGTCGTGAGATGCAGGAAGGAATAAGGTAAAATTTTAATGAATCTTGTTTCTTTATTGCAGTTTTTTTTTTCCTCAATAAAACAGCCGAAGTATTTTTTAACAATTTATTTCTTTTATATAATCATTAAATAACTGAATATGTTTTATTAAGGTAAAAACATTGCAATAAAATAAGGTATAAATAGAAATGTATTATAAAACATTTCATACTAATATAACTAGGTGCATTAATGCATTACGGTTTCACAGCCAATCCGCCGTTTGCCTAACAAGGAACTACTTCTATCATTCATACATTTACTTCGGAACAAATGGTCAGCCTCTGTGTCGATTTTCGATAACCTCATCACGTTCAGTAGTCGGGGCGTTTCCACAGCACGTTGGGGACCGCAACGCCCAGGTAGACAGGCAGGAGTCCTGGCCGCGGTTGCGATGGCAACGGCAGCAGCTCTGACGGAGGTGGAGCCGTGAGCGCCCGCAAGCAACCGTGCGGTGGGTTAATGACCGCTCCCATCCAAATCCTTTCGCCAGCTTCTGACGAAAGCGACCCGCAAGCATAAATTTCCCCAGGCAGGAAGTCCAGAATAGATAGCCTAAGAGGGCGAAATGGCGTTCTTTTCGTGGGAAGTAGTGAAGTGGTGGGCGGCAAAAGGACTCGCTGGTGGGGTTGGGAATGTAGGGGGTAAGGGCCGGTGCATAAAACGTTCAAAATAAGTTCTTAAATCAATTTTAAGCATATTCAGTCTAACGAACTCCGAGATTCGTATGGCAGAGCCACAATAAGCACTTGTTAGTTTGAAAAAAATACTTCTTAAGCCAAACTTTGTGTTTCAGAAACATACAAACACTTCAGGAAATGTAAATTGTTTATTATTTACAAAATAAATTAATACATTTGTTTAGAAGTTTTTTTAACACAGGAATATAAAAACAATTGAATTGTGTAAATTGGGGTTTTCCGAAAAAATCGGCAGCACTGAACTCAGTCTTCTTTGACTCGACTTTAAATTATCACTACTGTACACTCTCAAAAGATTCACGGGCTGTGCCTCGTCTATGAATAATATCCGCCTGCAAATATCAGATCATTGAAGAAGCCATGTACAAAATTGCATTCTGAAATGCGATTCTTCCTTGTGGTTGTAAGAGTTGAACATTGCAAAATGTGTAAGGATTCAAACTTTCATTGCGAAGGAAGTTTCATACTGCACTCTTCGCAACACCCATCTGAGGAGATATTCTTCTTATACACTGGTTGATGGATTTTCTTCGGTTTCTATCACCACAAGATCATTTGCTTGTTCCTAAGCAGGAGAATGACCACGCTCGAATTCAGATATAATTAATCAGTTTCTCGTAACTTTCTAATGGTGATAATAAATACGCTTTTATGCGGTACAATTAGATTATGAAATCATCTGTGATATGAATGCATCACTTTTTCCGAACTACCGTCACAACAATCGTAAACATAAATTGTAGTGCAAACCATACATTAAATTACACCGTAATGTAAATAACAGTAAACAAAATTCACAGTAGTCAAAAGTACATTGATAAGTAAGTAAACACACATACGGCTATGTCTTTAAAGCAATCACATACACGACTCTTTTCAACATATTTCAAACTAACCCCAGTGGTGCGCTGATTATTGCGCTGCATCCGAAACTGGCGGGCATTTGATTCTAGTTTGTCAACCGCGCCCAGTTTCGAGGACCAAACGCTTCACTTCTTCACTTGACAAAGTTACCACGCGAATATCGCTTTGCTCTATTAGCGCGAAGAGTTTTAACTCAAAACATCTTGAAATGTAGTTTTAAAGTTTCCTCACCGGACACCCATTCATAAGGTACCTGTGTACTTGGACGAGGGGGAACTGCCCCTCCAAATTGTCATTGCCTGTGCGAACCGTTTCGGCCGCCACTACTTTTACCAATAACGAGAAATGCTGGTATCGTTTTAGGTTTCGACATTATACCAGGTTGCTAATTTTTTGTATACGCATTAAAATAATTTGAACTGGAATTATTGAATATAATATGGCCAGATGCTTCAAATGTCATGTCCAAATTAAAACGGCTCCATTAATTGAATTCTGCTCCATTAATGTATAGTGGTGTGATATCTCAACTGTTCCCATCGTTCATGTCCCGACTATCAAACTTGTATAATCTATATAATGTGTTAGCTATTCCTATAAAAGGACAACACACATCATTAGCTGTCCATTAGCTGGCATTAGTTGACCATCAGGTTCTGACTGAATACAAAATAAAGTTCTTCTACTTCCGCTTTACAATTTTCTTGAAAGTAGTTTCTGGCTTTAAAATAAAATTAATGTTATTATTATTAAAGTTATTTTTATTTTATTATTATTAATAATAATTGTTATTATTAATATTTATAATCTAGTACTACTACTACTACTACTACTACTACTACTACTACTACTACTACTACTACTACTACTACTGATAATAATAATAATAATAATAATAATAATAATAATAATATAATTATAATGGATTGCTTATTTTAAAGGACAATGATGCAAAATAATGAAATACGGATTTTTGGGTGGATGGACACGTTGAAAATGCTATAAGATCTTCTCATGTGGTTTTTCCACTAGCATATTATTTCGAATATTTATAAATATATAGAAATATTCATTGTGTAAAGTAGTGTTACATCATGTTATTACAAGTTTAAGTTGGAAATTATATATAATTAAATCATATATGGTTTATTTTGTCTACAGTGTGGAAGCTTGTATTATACAAAGATGTTTACGACCTTGGCTTTACTTTGATTTTATATTCAATTTAACAGAATTAGGGAAACAGCAAAAGACATTTTTAAAAATCATGCATGGAACTACCGAGAAGGTACGTATATGAAACATTTATTTACTCTCAATATGCAATGCTATTTATATCTGACCAGTTTTGATTGTAGATCATTCATTGGAAAAAGAACGAGGTCCTTATCAAGAAGAATAAAAATGAAAAGGTTGGACATGAAAATGGATTTGGTGAGTGAAAATTACACATCTACACTGATGCAATGAGAGATCCTTGGCGTCCTGTCACAGTATGTATGAATGTATGAATTTATGTATCTAAGTATGTATCTTATGTAAGTAGGAATGTGTCATGGATTCTATATATCTATCATAAATATATATCCCCGCAACCCCTTCTAACATATCCCTTCCTGAAATTACGCAAATAAATAAACCCGTACGTAATTATTTACCCATGGGTTGCGAAGCACCATTCGAACAAATTTCTTTGAAATCGTGGGTACGTGAATCGATCCTATACAGGAAAGCGAAAATAATAATATTACTGCTTTGGAAAGAGGTATGAATTCAAATTTATTACGTGTTTTGCTGGGATAATACCATCGGAAATAATAACTCATAAGTTTCTAATTGAAACCAAATAACTTGATTCTGAATTTATTCCTTATTGTCTTTTTCTCTAAACTGTTGGCGAGAATCTTCTCGCTACATGTAACTCTTCAATTTAACCAATAACAACAGACAACAATACATATAAAACCCTTTTCACAATATCCTAACAATAATATTTACTATTAATTTTCTTGCATTCAACAATAAAAATTCTCGTCATGAAGCAAGTGCACTTTGTCTATCTATTAAAATAGCAATTAATTAAATCCTGAATAGTTTCGTGGATGGCTATATTCTCTCAATACTTTAAAATAAAATTACATTCTTGGCCTTGTTATAACCTGTAAATAACAGAATAATAAATGTTTCTTTGCACTTCCCTTTGCTGTAGTTCTGCGACTTCGCGATCTCCACCATCCATATCACTAATCCACACTAATCGTAAACAAGAACATCCTCCATTTCCCGCGGCATTCCAACACTCGAATTCCAACACACTCCCACTATCCACGACTTAACCACCGATCTGTCTCAAAACTCGGCTCGACTCCATCTCGCAATTCGGTTGGACCCCGTCTTGCAACCCGGTTGGACTCCGTCTGAAAAAGTTATATCTTCTGACCGCGTTGTTTAAAAAACAAAGAACGACTTGTTCATTACAATGTTCTTTTGTTTTTCTACTATTATTTACGTTTATCTCACTCAATAAACCTCGCGGTATCGTCCCAATTTCCACAAAATGTTCCCAATTAATGATATTGTCCGTGGTTCATTTTAAAAATACTGGTTTCCTTTTATTTAATAAATAAATAAACACAGTTCTGGTCGTCACCTTTTTATAACATCTGACGGTCTTCTCACAGTGTAAAATATTTCTTATCATTACGAATTCTATTTCCTTTTGAACGGAACAACTTGGTGACACGTTTTTATCGTCAAAAATTGCCATAATTCTATTTGTCCGTCACCATAGTCTATTTTAATATTTGTTTCCGATAGTGTGAATAATTGCTATTTATTACATTTCACCAATGCACCTTCCTTTGTTTGTTCATGCCTCCGCATTGCAAATCAAGCGTCTTTTTCTAATAAAAAATAAACTTTGGACGCGTCTTAATAGACCGTCACAGCTTCCCCCGACCAAAGACGTCAATATATCGTCGGCATCGTCGGCGATTTATTTGACTCTATATTCGATTTGGGGCGTCAGGTGCGCCTCGTCACTTTGTTCACCCGCGCACACGTAGTGAGGCTGTCATCAAACATCCCATCACACGTTGCATCACTTTCTTCTGGAACTACACTCGCTATACTAACAGTTTTCTCACATCACAAACAAATGTATCTTAATCTAAACTATCTACCTTCTTGCTACATTTAAAAACTTATATCTAAACTAAACTAGCCTTACTATCTACCTGAAACAAAGCTCTATCTTAACATTTCCCTTAGATTTTTCCTTCCTCTTCCTTGTTCTATCTTCTCCCTTCACTCACCATACTTACTTAACGGGAGACCAGATGGGTACTTAGGGGGCATTCTATATCAAGTGGTTCAGAATTGAAGAGCTCATTACAAGAAGGGGCTATCCCACATTGACCTAGTTTTTAAATATTTAGGGTTTACTAGAAATTTCATAATATAAATCAGTCCATTTTTAAACTTTTAAACACAGCACACTTGCTCATTAGTGCTAAAGTATTCATTTTAAAGTATTCTTCATAACCCGTTTTAAAGAAATGATTTTTTAATTTCGCGCCAACTGCTTACGCAGAATACACCACATGCTGTTGTAATGCTGCTGGGAAAATGAAGATTTTTGACAGAAAACTCTTATTGCCGGACCCTGGAAACGAAAGAGCGGTTGTGATATTTTTATCACATTTTTTTACAAAATTTTCGCATTGTTCACATCAGGTGGGCCTCGACGCTTTGCGTGGGTGTGTAGCGGAGTTAGTTCACGGAGCATATACTACGAGCTAAAGAAATTATGAACTGAGATTTAAATGTAAACTAATAGTTCTTGACAATGAGATAATACTGTCTGTTCCGAGCAGAAACAATAGTACGACGACGTAAGACTCTGCTCGCAATTCAATAGCATCGTCTTCTGAATTTTTTGTTTCTTGGAAAGTCTCGCTTTTGAGCGCGCTGCCTAGACAGTGCTACGCTCTTTTAGCGACGCTACGAACTACAGTATTTTAAACGTAAATATTACTTCCTTTTTTTACTCTCTGCAATAAGTAAGGATAAATACACTATAAACAGATAATAAATAATAGATTTGCGCAATAATATTAATAATAATTATAATTTTATTGCATACATGTAGATTATTATCTGGTGGCAAGTTGCTACAGCCATGATCATTAATCATCTAAACATAATACAATAAGTCCAAATTTTGATATAAAAAAGCCAGATCTTCGACACTAGTTAAAATTCCAAAGTCGAATTCATCACCCCGGCTGGTGAGAGATACCTGGTTCGGGAAAACCCGCTAGCCGATAGTAGGTCGGCGCCGGATCTCGCCCTCCAGCGGGGAAAATTCAGCGCCACCTCTAGGCGAAAAAAAAACATGCGCCAAACTTACGAGACTAATGACCTTACATGTTGAATCGGACACTATCACGCGGAATCATCAATTAATCATTGAAAACCGGCGCGCCGGATGGACCGATGACTCGGTGAGGTCAGCGTAGTGAGCCATCCATTTCGTTGGGTTGGCCTCTCGGCGCGCCCCGATAGTCACCCTTGCGGGCAAGGGGCTCGGCAAGTCAGGCACGACATGTCATACCGTAGGGAAAGTCCCTTCTATACCAAAGGGCGTCTTGCTGCCAAGGGTTTAGTGACGCACATGGCAGTAGCTGTACAGAGAAAGGGAAGAATAGCCAGAAGGGAGGGGATTGCTTTAGCGGACTGAACGGGGCCTACTCTGTACAATGAAGAGCTTACGTCGAGCCGGGCTGTGAGCTGCCCGGGGCGAGAGAGGGATGGCGCTGGTTGAGGGAGAAAGCAGGGATTGTCTGAATTGAACTAATCACATTGCACATACTATTTATTATTAATTTTACAATAATTATATTTGTAGTGATTACCCTTTATCTACTGAGGGCAGGATTAGTTTGTGCTATTGACGTGATTTTTTAATATGGTCCATGAAATGCACCACCGTTACGGAAGGCGTAGTCCGTTACGCGACCTTTCTTCAGAACCACAGTCACTCGATTGTTCTTATACGTACCTTCACAGATGACAGTTGGAAGGGCAACAGTGCATGTGTTGCTGGAGATGTGAGGCGGTGTGCGTGAGGCGTTGCACGTAAATGAATGCACGCTCCCACAAGGTCTGTCGATGGTAGGGCGCGGATGTAGCGCCTCAATGGTAGCACAGAATGGAGTCTGGCTCACGTTGGTCAGCCGGAACTCACGTACGGACTCAAAGTCCGTCTGCGTACGACGTAGTCGACTTGCCGAAGGCAGAATTGTTGCTCGACGAGCTCCTATGTATACTGACTGCATCCCCTACCGGAGGCAGTGGGGTTACGTCCAACACTCGAGAGCAACCAGAAGATGGCGCCGAGCTGGGCCGGGCTTGCTTTGTCCGTCACGGAGAGATTCTGTCCCGGCAGAGACGGCGACCTGTCGGTAGAGACTGACGGTCGCTTAAGAGAATGGTGTTGGTCTCATGTTCGTTGAAAAGCCTGATGAAATGAGTTTTGAAAAAAATTTAAAATTTTTTCGGCGTCCTCCTTCAACTACAATTGTGTAAATACATTTTTTCTTAATGAAATGTGGTCATCAAAAAATCTTCAATATGGTCATATTGAAGGTTTGAAAATATGAGGCGCGCGCGCGCGCGCGTGTGTGTGTGTGTGTGTGTGTGTGCGCGCGCGTGCGTGCGTGCGTGTGTGTGTGTGTGTGTGTGCGTGCGTGCGTGTGTGTGTGTGTGTGTCGTACTATCATATCGCAGATAAAGTTTCTGTGGGTTGTAAAATTGATTGTTATAATAAAGTAGAGAGTAAGGAAGCTCCCATGTTAAATAACGTAATATTACGAAAGTTGAAAAATTACGACATTGCTGAAAAAGGTCAATGTTAATATTTATAAATTATTGCAGAAGAATTCCACAGTAGAATATTTCCGATAACATTTTCCTAAGATTCTCATTCTAAGTTACCGTAGGGCAGGCCTCTAGTCTTAGTAAATATGCTTTATCAGAAAATTTCATTCGTAATTAATGACAAAACAGAGCGAGGCCCGAGGCATTTAAAGTTATAATATTACAAGAAGTTTAACATATTAGGAATACGGAAGCTGTACAAAAGATCTCAATATTTTAATTGGAAATTCTCTTCCTCCTCCATTAATAAAAGTGCCACTTTTACCCCACTCACAAATCCACTAGTAATTGCAATACAAATGTGCTAATAAAGTATTACAGGATATTGCTTATTAATTAAACATTCTTAAATTTCAGAACAGAAAATAAGATCTGCATTTTTAGATTTGCTACTGCAACATGAAAGAGATGGACATTTAAGTGATGTAGACGTTCAGGATCAAGTTTCCACGTTTTTGGTGGCGGTGGGTATTTTTTTTTATTTCTTGGTAATGGCTAACGTGTCATTGCTAATGTACAGGATGTGTCCGGGAAATTAGTTGAATAAATACGTAAAGAACAATTTATTGACAATAAAAGCACATATGTTTAGTATTTTTTCAAAATAGCACCCTTGGGCGTCCACGCACGTCTCTAGCGATTCTGCCAGATCTGGAAGGCTTCCTGGAACACGTTGATTGGAACCTCCTTCAGACACATCGCCGCAATGACTTTCACGGTATCTACCGTCCCATAAAGTGACCCTTTATACTCTCTTCATTTGAGGAAACAAAAAGAAGTCCGCTGCTTCCAGATCGAGACTGTTCGGAGGCTGCGGCAGTAGTGCCACGGCGGGACGGGCCAGGAACTCGCTAACAATGAAGACCGCGCATGGTCGTGATGGACTCGCAAATTTGCACTGATATCCATCCTGATGGGAAACAACCGGTTTCGCAGCCTTTCAAGGACTTTCAAGTAAAATTGACTGTTGACGGTTTTTTCCCTGTAGCACAAACTTCTTTTTTTAATTATTTTATTATTTTGAATAGAATAAATGGTTCAGTTTTACAGTACAAACCTTTTTCACATGATTTTGATGCTTCTGATCTATTTTAAAAAACTAAACTATTATTACTTTACAACTATTTCTTAGGGAGAGGAAACCCACTGAGCATCTCATAAAAATCATCCAAATTTGCAAATAAAATGTAAAATACATGTTTAGGAAATCTATTTTTTATTCTGGTGTCGTTTATGGGTGCTTTGCCTTGATTGCTAACTTAGTGATGTGGTGTATGATAGGTTTTATTTGAATTTTTTATGAAGTTGTTTGTTTGTAGTGGACCACGGTGCATTGGTTATTGTTCGTAGGAATTCAGTCTGTATGACCTGTATTTTATGGATATTGGTTTTTGCTGCATTAAGACAGGGATTTCCAGACAGGGATTAGGGGCCTAATATGGGTCTAGACATAGAGCATTAGGGATCTAATTATGGCTGTATATATGGGTTTGTCATTTTCTATTGATATTTTACTGTGGTTGATTATGAATGGCTTCAATTGGACTTGTTTTGTACTTTCTTTGTTGTGTTTTAATGTTTATATGTTCTTTCCAGATGAGTTTAGTGTCTAAATGCAGTCCTAGATATTTCACTGTTTTGTTTTGTGGAATCCAAAGAATGGTGTTATTGTTCAGAATGAGGTGGTGGTGTGGAAATTGTTTTTAATGAAAATACATAGGCTGTTGACTTAGATGGGTTTAATTTAATTTTCCATTTGCTTCACCAACAATATATTTGGTTTAGATGTTGCTGTATTGTGTTTCTTAATGTATCAAGTGATGTGCTAGAACAATACAATACTGTATAATCTGCGAATTGTGCTATTTTGATTGTGTTGGATGTAGGGATATCAGCTGTGTTAAGATTAAATAATATAGGTGAAAATGGGGAGCCATAAGGAAGTCCAGCATCTGTTTGTTTGGGGTTTGAGAGATGATTATCTACTGAAACTGCAAAGATATTATTGCTTTTGAAGGTATTGATGTTGGTTAGGTATTTAGGAGTGCCATTGATTCTAAGTTTGTACATGATACCTTGATGCCATACTCTGTAGTGAAATGTCTAGAAAGGTTGATATAGTATGATATGAATTTTTCTTTGTAATACTGTATGGATATGTTCTGTGATTCTGAAAAATTGATGTGTGGTTGACAACTTTTCTGTGAATCCAAATTGTTGTCTGGGAATGATGTCATTTTTTGTGGAGGTAATTTCTGAGTCTTTTCGGAATAATTTTCTCTAGAATTTTGGATAAGGAGGATAAGAAGATTATCGGTCGATAATTTTCTACATTTGCTGGACGTTTCTTACGTTTTGGTATGGGTGTTTCCATAATAGTGGGAAATAATCTGTTCTTAATGAACAGTTATAAATATTATTTGAGAATGCTGTGGCTTGATTTGGCAGAATTTTGATAATTTTGTTATTTAGTTTGTCATGTCCTGGAGCCTTCTTTTTAGGAAGTGTTTTTATTATGTCTGTTATTTCCTGGGGGGATGTGAATCTGATTCTGAAGGGGCACAAACTCCTAGAGGACAATACCTTTGGAATCAAAAAAGGCGATGCGCATGACTTCCATGAGACGTGGAAGGGTGACCAGGGCGTTGTTCATCGTTGACATCCTGTTTCCCCTCCCGGAACATCATGAGCCACCGGTAAATCATGTTTTGGGAAATCACATCATCCCCATAAGCTCGTTTAAGCATTGTGATGGTCTCGAAGCCTGATTTCCCTAACTTAACACACACTTTAATAGCATGGTGTAGTTCAGTAAATCGTGACATTTTGATCTACCGACGCGTCACTAGAACACACATGTTTTTTTCACTAGGGGTAATTCGCACAGGGCAGCGGCTGGCAGGCAATTGGTGTGGGACGCGTTTCCTTCCCCAAGTCCCCCACTCACCAGGGTCGTTTACTTTGGGGGCCCCCTATCTTACTTTCACCGATCCGCCCCCTCCTACGATGCTGAAATATAAAGAAAATCCTATCAATTCACTTTGTATTTTGTATTTTTTTAATATTTTGAAAGTATTTCTTACTGTTTCAATTTTACATTATTCAAACAAAAATTTAAACGTGTATGTATAAATAAGCGAGAATAACAGATTTATAATTAGACTGAAAAAGACTACAAATTATATAGTTGTAATTTTATATTGAATTGTACATTATAAAACTGAAACGCATCAACTAGCAACATTCTATATTATAAATATTATCCAATGATGCGAGACACACTACTCCTTTATGCCAATTTTTTGCATGTAGTTTAAACATACATCACTATTTTACATGGCTTTTTATTTTAGTTTTTGAAAATTTTAGTGTTATTTTTTATGAACTATAGGGGGTCCTGGGCCCGGGCTCTTCAGGCCCGTGCGTTAACTGCCACTCACAATCCCCCCACCAGCCGCAACACTGCAGTCTTCCTAGTTGGCAGGAAAAAATCATTCAACTGACTTTCCGGACACATTCCGTGTATTGAAATATTTTAACTTTCATTAAATGTTAAAATATATGGGGTGAATAAGATATTAACCACAATAGTATCCACCCCATATACTTTATCATGGAGTACCACAAAATCTCAGCTGCCACCACAGAATTTATTCAATAAATGTATTGAAAATATTATTTTAATATACTTGTCTTGTTATTTTAGGGTCATGATACAGTTGCAGTATCTACGGCCTTCTGTTTGTGGTCACTCGCAAACCATCCACAATATCAGGTAATTTATATTATGAAGTTTCATTTTCTTTGTAGGTTTTATGAATCTTGGTAATGATGAATATTATTATTGTGATGATTTTTATTATTATTATTATTATTATTATTATTATTATTATTATTATTATTATTATTATTATTATTATTATCTCTGTAATATTTTCACTTACAGTCCACTAGTGTATAAATATTTCCCAATAGATATAATCTAACAAAACGTGACCACCAAATATAAATTAACTTCAAATACAATATTAACATTAGTTTTAGTAGATAACAAAATAAATTTGTACAATATACGAAAATATTAAAAATTTTGCAACATAAAGTACGCCATTCTTCCTATAAATTTTCAATCAATTCGCCTGTATTGAAAGTAACACACTGCTGTGGACTGATGGCAAACTCGATGTAATGTTGAATGATTCTAGTCAGTACCTTAACAGTCAATACCAAGGGGAGAAGCGGGCCAAAGAAGACTTACAGCGTACGTTTACCACTGTCTTCATTTAGTCAAGGATTTATTCGTTGGTTGGATAGTTGTTAGTGATTTCGGACGTCAACTACTGGGGGTATTAGTCCCGTTCGTGTAGTGCTTTTTTTCATCGGGAGGTAGCGGTGATCTTCCCCCACTGGAAGGCGAGATACGACGCCGATCCACCATCGGCTAGCGGGGTTTTACCCAACCAGATATCTCCCTCAAGCGGGGCACCACCCCAGCCGAGACAAGCTCTAAGATCCTGACCAGTCTCCCGGCATGTGTGGTAGTGTAGTGCATGTTTGTGTAAGGGGTAAGGAAGGAAGGGGTGCATGTTTGTGTAAGGAAGAGGTAGGAAAGATCGCGCGCGGTTCATGGCCCGTTTGTAGTGTACTGCTCCGGCATTTGCCTGGTGTCGATCGGAGAAACCACGGGAAACTACCATCATAGCAGCCGGCCTCTAGAATTATCCTCCAGATAGCGATTGAATTTTGACACTAGCTGACTAGTTAGTGTCGAAAATCTTGCCACTATTGGGACTCGAACCTAGAACCTCCTGGTCAGAGACACTGCAGTAGCATCAGTTGATGCATTGAGCCACATGTCCCGGTGGATTTATTCGTCTTTTTGTCGTTTGTTTAGTAGAACCTTCTGACCCGACTTACGCGCATCCTCTTGACGGACCATTTCGGGAGTTCAGCAAACTCGCGCAGGCGTACAGAGGCTTTGCTGTTCAGAAGCTGCAGTACTCTTGCGCGTGTTTGATGAAACTCCCGCAATACTTTGCCAAAAGAAAAGTGAAAATCGAATCTCAGTGATACATTGGTCTTTTAACGTTCATCGGCTTTTGACCAAAAAAAATCGAAACAGTCGCTACGCGTAATCGCTTCGTAGAAACTCCGACATTCTCATACTGCCGGGTCCGTCCCTTTCAATGTTACTATCTTACTGTAGTATCTTTCAATGTACATAACAGTTGTGCGATTGCAAAAATTTTGATGAGAGAAATGTACATGAGCATCCACAGTTATTTCGGAATGTTATTCCTCGAGTTCAGGGCAGAGTGCATGAAAAATCTTGCACTTCTCTAACTCCCTTTTGAAGTCCCTTCTTTATAGTGTCGGTATTCGAGATGTCACATTATTTTGCTTTTAGTGCCTAAATATTTGTACGTTCTGCATGGTTCAAGTTTTTGAATCTCTGTGTACATATCAAATAGAATAGTCTCCCACATGATCTCGTTATCTCACTTTCAGTTCACTCTTTCGAATGAAGCAAGACCAAATTTCTTGTAGATTGCTGCAGGTATTTACCATACACAGCATTTGAGAGGGATTCGTGACATTCTGAGAGTACAACATAAGACGCCCATCTAAAAGAGACGTGTTACTGGCGTTTCAGCACTAAGATCCTTGGAACCGAAGTCACCTTGTGACATTTGTCTAGATAGTGAGATCCAATTAATGTAAAACAGCAGAAGGGTCTATATACTGAATCTACTAACTGCTCTATTATTATTATTATTATTATTATTATTATTATTATTATTATTATGTTATTCTTATGTTGAATTGTTAACAAAATGATGCACTTATATTTGTTTGCAATTATTTACAGGAGAAAGCATACGAGGAGCTGAACTCCATATTTGGGGATTCCGATCGTGAATCTACTGAAGAAGACTTGCATAATATGAAATACTTAGAAGCAGTAATAAACGAAAGCCTGAGACTCTATCCTGCCATACCCCTGGTTCTAAGAGAGTTAGAGGAAGAAGTAAAATTTGGTATTGTATATTGTATTTTTTATTAGCGAGCTCCACTAGAATTGGGAGTGGGATTGGATTTACAGCGCCCAAGTACCCAATTTTTAATGTGTAGTGGGGGAAAATACTTAGTGCCATGTCACTCTTCATATAAAAGTATCCTGGAACGTTTAAATCTTCTTATAATCCCTTCTCTAATCAGATTTATAATCAAGTTTATTTATTTATTTATTTATTTATTTAGTCAAAAACAGTCAAAAACTGTATGTGACGTATGGGGGAGAAAATCATCTGCGCACGCTTTCTTGAGTTTCAGAATCCCTTCTCAACAATTTAACTATTAAAAGTTGAAAGATTAATATTAATAATAATAATAATAATAATAATAATAATAATAACAACTTTAAAAAAGCGAGAGATTAACATTTCAAAAACTATATATTTTCGTTACCAAATTATAGAAAACTTATTTTTAACGGTAAAGAAACGAACAGGCTTGATTTTTCTGTATTGTTAACAAATAGAAACTCACCCTAAGCTTTACTACCACTACAAGCAAAGGAAAGTTCAACAAAACGTGCGCATAGTGAAGCTACATTTACGTCCAGAAGCAAATCAAGGGGCCATCTCAGCATTTGCTCAATGGATCAGGGAAACTGGACAAAAACCTGATCGAGATGGGGGACATTGACCCGGAAGTACATTATTTGTTACAGGCATATTGAGTCTTTTTTTAAAATTATACAATGCAAATGTAAACTAATTCATTATACTATATCTTGGTTTTGTTAAAGTAAATATTATGTTTCTTTTTGGCGATCAGTATAGTCTCTAATTGTATAGAAACAGTTTTGCAGTAGAAAAGATTTTACTTTTAATTTAAATTTGTGTATCAATTTTAATTCTTCAATTTCATCTGGCAATGCATTGTAAAGTAGCGTACATGTATTGTATGTGGATTTCTTGTAGTGAGCTGTTGATACTGACACTTGATGAACATGATTTCTACGTCGAGTATTGTAACTATAAATATCAGTATTACATGAAAATATGTTCCCACCGTTAAGTAAGTCAGTTTTGACAAATACTACAGACTCATAAATAAATAGGCAAGGCAATGGTAAGATTCCAAGCTCAATGAAAAGAGGATTGCACGGATCAGGTGGATGGGATTTTTTCATTATTCGGATAATTTTCTTTTGCAATCTAAATGTCTGGGCACTAAAGTATGAGCTTCCCCAGAATATTATGCCATATCTCAGGCGGGAATGTACATTTGCAAAATACACGCAACGAGCTGCATGAAGGCTGACAGAATTAGAAAGAATTCTGAATGCATAACATAATGAGCTTAATTTAGTGTTTAATTCTGTTATATGTACATTCCATTTGAGGTTTGATTGAATTGAGAGACCTAGAAATTTTGTTACCTTAACATCAGCTAATTGCATATTGTTCATTTTCAATGGAGCATACGATTGCCGATTTGAAACGCAAAATTGCATTGAGACCGTTTTTCCTTCGTTAACTATTAATTTTTTATTATAAAACCAATTTGAAACTTCTGAAATTGTACTATTTATTGTTTCTTTTTTGCAAAGAACATTCGTGTCATCGGCAAACAGAACTGTTTTTCCGTTTTTAATAGATGAGGGTATATCGTTTACGTACAACAGAAATAATTAAATTAGTTCAAAGACGGGCAAGGTGACAATTATGTACAACAGAAAGAGGATAGGACCTAAGATCGAACCCTGTGAGACCCCATGTTCAATTGGCAAAGAATTGGAGAGATAAGTAAATAATGTCCTTTCGTGCCAGTACGGTATTTCTACTCTTTGAGATCGATTTTTAAGGTACGAGGTTATCCAATCTAGGACAATACCACGAATTCCATAAGAAGGTAATTTTGAGAGCAAGATGTTATGGTTAATAACGTCAAAAGCTTTCGGAAGATCTAAAAATATCCCAATGGGTTCTTCATTTTGATCCATTGATGAAGCAACATCTTTAAGGAAAGAAAAAATGGCAGTTTCCGTAGATTTTGATTTCCTGAAACCGTGTTGTGAGTCTGAAATCGCTTCGTTTTTCCTGAGAAAAGTTTCCATTCGCGTATAGAAAAGCCTCTCTAATATTTTTGAGAAAACTGACAAAAGAGAAATTGGCCGGTAATTTTGAATATCATTTTTGTTCCCTTTTTTATAAAGTGGCTTAATTTTTGCTGTTTTGAAAGTATCTGGAAATATTCCTGTGCACAAGGAAGCATTGAAAATGTGAGTTAATGGGTGTATAATGGCAGGTGCACACGTTTTTAATAAACAATCCGGAAATTCATCTAAACCTGATGAATATTTATTTTTTAGTTTACTGACTATTCTGAGGATTTCGTTAGAAGAAGTTTCGTAAATAAACATCGTGCCGAAATTTTTTTGGGAAGCATATGATGTTGAATTTTGTGGTTTTAGTCCCTTCGTGAGATCAACCGCAATTCTAGAAAAGTGTTGGTTGAAGAGATTCGCAACTTTTTCTGGATTTATTGTTTCTCTTTCATTATCCTTTAAAAAAACATTCTCAAAGAAATGTCGTGATGACGTGGTTGAATTTTTAACGATGTTCCACATTGCTTTAGTTTTGTTTCTAGCGTTCAAAATATCCTGATTATTTTTCATTATTTTTGCCTGAACTATTATTTTCCTTAAAATTCTTTTATATTCTCGGAAGTAGACGTGGAAACCGGGTGATACGTTATGATGTTTAGAAATAAAGTAGAGAGTACGTTTATTTTTACACGATGTTCTAATTCCTTGTGTGATCCAAGTATTACTTTTTCGTGAAATGTTTAATTTTCTCTTTTTAATAGGAAAGCATGCGTTAAAGAGAAATGAAAGCTTTGAGAAAAATACATTATATTTTTCATTTGTGTCAATAGCGTTATAAACTGCCTCCCATGATTCTTTCAGCAAGTAGTCCGTAAATAATTTAATGTTAACTTTAGTAAATGCTCTGCACATGCGTGTTTTATTTATTGTGTCAGTATTCTTGTTATTAGTAATTGTAAGAATTTGTGCATCGTGGTCACTGTAACCTAGATTATTCGTTATTACTTCATATCTAGTTGTGGTTTTGTTAATTATAATTTGATCTATTGCTGTTTGTGATTTAAGAGTATTCCGTGTAGGTACGTTCACTGTAATATCTAAATTAAAAGAATGAATTAAATTGAGAAACTGCTCTTTTTCGTGGGATTCGCTCAGAAAATCAATATTGAAATCTCCACATACAACAATAGATTTAAAAGAGAGATTACTAATTTTGTTCAGAGTTATCTCTAAATTTTCTAAGAAATTGAAATAATCTAATCAGTTATTAAGAGAATGCGGCGAGTTCTGGAATTATTTGACTGAATCTGTGGTTGTCGGAATTCTGAATTCTATTTCTTCTCTGAATCTCTTGTGTCGGTCAAAACCGGCAAGTTTGGATTTTTGGAATCCAATTTGGATATTTCTTGCCCTCATCCGTTTCAACAAAAAGTCGAGAGTCAGCAAAAGACAGAGGGGAGGCGTACGGTCATTCATAGATGGGGAGACTCTCAAAAAAAAGGGGGGGGCAGCGGAGTAATATATGAAAATTACCCCCGGGGATAAAAATTCAAGTGTAAAAAAACAAGGTTTTCGTCGGATTAAAATCAATTTACCCTGAGTACTTCGTACGAAAGAAAAAAACTTGTTTTTTAGCTTTTTATATACGTTTAAATTTTTTAACCACATTATGCCTATAAGTATTAATTTAATTTATCCTTGCGGTTTTCTATAGAAAACAAAGATATATCAAGAGTTTTTCAGGCATTTATAACCGATTTTGACCCTTATAATCAACAAAAAAGAAGGGAACATGGGAAAAATTAGTTTTCTCTTTCATTGTTTAAGAATATTTTATTTTCTGACGCAGATAATAAAAAGGGCTAAATACAAATTATAGCCCTGTAAATTCTCTACAGTTTCCAAAAATTTCTACCTTTTATCTGATACTAGTGAGAACCCGTCAAAATTTGACGGTAAAATCTGAGATAAATGTAAATTACTGTAACTAGACTAATATTCACAAAATATTGCATTGTTTGGATCTTCTTGGTATAACGAAGATATTCTGTGATGAGGAGTTCCCAAAATTTTGAACACGTATGGCCCAATACCAGGTGGCAATGCAATATCGGCACAAAAGATATAGCACTATTATACAGAAGGATATTATTTTTAAAGTTTTTGATGTGTCATCATCTCCTAGAAACAACTGTTTGATTTCTTCTGCTATATTGCTCGAAGGTATACTTATTTTCCCATTTAAGCAACACAGATTAAATCGTTTGCAGAATTTCTCTCACTTGGAAAGTACAAAGCAGAACAAAAGTGACATTTCATAGACAATGACCCAATAGAAAACGAAATGACCTCACTATCACGACACCTACGCTGACTTTCTCTTTCCCTGCTTTTGTGTCGCGTGGACAACGATTCGGAATTCGACATAACCTGTAAACAACTTCACTAAAGTACAGCCGAGCAAAACCCACTGTGCGAATGTTCTCTACAAAATACACCACAGAAGCAAATACTACATGCAAACTGTCAACGCCTCCTATATATATATATATATATATATATATATATATATATATATATATATATATATATATATATATAGAGAGAGAGAGAGAGAGAGAGAGAGAGAGAGAGAGAGAGAGAGTCGACAGATGAGTCCCCGCTGCTTCATGGTGGCGCCGCTTGATGTTTTGTTTTAATTGTTGAGATTTGTTCACAATTCGCCAAGGTATTGTTTCGGTGTAATAATTGCATTGTGGTGTTGACAGTTTGCATGTATTTCCTTTTGTGGTGTATTTTGTAGAGAACATTCAGACAGTGGGTTTTGTTCGGTTGTACTGAAGTGGTGAAGTTGTTCACAGGTTGTGTCGAATTCCGAATCGTTGCCCACGCGCCCCAAAAGACGCAAACGTAGTACATTGACTGGGAGCAGGGAAAGAGAAAGTCAGCGTATGTGTCGTGATAGTGAGGTCATTTCGTTTTCTGTTGGGTCATTGTCTATGAAATGTCAGTTTTTTTCTACTTTGTACTTCCCATGTGAGATAAATTCTGTAAACGGGTTTACTCTGTGTTGCTTAAATGGGAAAATAAGTTTACCTTCGAGCAATATGCCAGAAGAAATCAAACAGTTGCTTATAGGAGATGATGACACATCAAAAAACTTTAGAAATAATAACTGTCAGTATGATAGTGCTCTTTCTTTTGTTTAATTTGGTGCCGGTATTACATTGCCACCTGGTCATGGGCCATACGTGTTCATACGTTTGGGAACTCCACATCACAGAATATCTTCGTTATACTCTGAAGATTCAAACAATGTCTATATTGTGAACATTAGTCTGGGCGAAAAATATTTATTAATTTAATTAATCTTTCCTTATAACTGAAATATTTACTATTAATGTTAGCATTTATATTTATATAATTATGTTTCTCTGCACTGCTCACGTCCTTATTTTATAATCAATGAATTTATTAACATCTCATATTTTTTATTCGTAGGTATCGACATACGACGTGCTATATCTTACCCATGGTGGAAATAATTTCCACCAAGTTATTTCCACCATGATCTTACCTTAACGCATGCAGACGGACTGTCTGTATAGATGAGCGATTTCTGGATGTTCTGTTTGTTTAATTGATTTATTAGTTGATGGCAATTAACTAGAAATTATCAGTCTTATTTTCAAATTATAAATAAATAATTTAATCATCATTCAAACATTAATAATTTTTAATGAGCTCATTACGTAACCATTGTTTCGATAATTATCCTTCCTGTACAAATCAATTTAAATGTTCGTGGCTGACGTAAAATCTTTGCATGCATTCCAAGACTATTCGACTTAATTCCGGATGAAGAATATCCAGTGTCCACCACGTCTTCTCTCTTTCGTCGCCGTGTTGATGCGTTACTTTCGCTCTGACGTGATATTACCCGATGTCAATAACTGACTTATAAATTTAAACTTTTTTGCAACTTTACCAATTTCTTCCCGGTTATTTGAAAATTATTATAAGTTGTTATGCGTACGCGAAACTTCTCTGTATTTCGCCTCGGGGGAGGGGGACCTCAGCCGCGACGCTTCCTCAATTTCAAAATGACGCGTTGCATCTATTGGAAACTGCAACATACCAAATTCGATGTTGACGGCTCGGTAGTCAGCAGTAAAAAGAGACCGAACCGGTTCTTCTTTACCTTATTATACCTCCTACTCATATCTTTTTATTACAAGGGGCCTTGCTTCCCTTTTCTGATATGACGTTATACTGCAAATGTTCGTCCTTCCCGGGCTTGTTTATTTCCTTGTAGCCCGGACAACTTACATGCACTGACTTCACCCACTCTGTATGCTTGTAATAAAATGTATGTATAACATTTAATAAATATTCTATCGCCGTTTATATTAATAAAATTGAGGGGATCACTTGGCTCGTTACAAAGAGTATTCTTGAATCACTAGAATGTAAAACTAGTTGTGCTACAATAGCTCATTATCTCGCACTTTCACAAATAGTCACGTAATATTGAAATATATAATTTTTTTAGTACGACATAAATTGTACTTTTCCATACTAAAACTCAGTTATTAGTTGAAAAATTACAATTCATCCAATATATACGAACCGTCTGTGGTGCATATCTGCGTTTATTTCGATAGTCAGGATTCTGTTACAAATCAAATGAGCATGAACAAATTTAACTATTGCAGTAGTTGCTGCACATTATACAGAAAGGAAAGAATAATATTTCACACAAGCTTCTCTTGTTTGCATCCAAGTAAGATAATTTCCTAAATCACAATCAGCGACATTTCTTTTAGAAAAAGAAACGTATTTGATAGTTCTACGTTAAACTTATTACCTTCCTTAAAACTATTTCCTAAATCTTCCTTAATTCTATTAGATTTTTTTTCTACATCATACGATCATCACGATTGGCAACAATGAAGCTTTCGAATAATTTTAAACCGCAGTGTTGCCATTTTGTGAACTGACAGTGCTTCATCTTTGAATTACAACCTACTAGTTACGGTCTGCTCTCTCAATATTATTCTATTGTTAATTTATAGTTAAACCTCCCTTAAATCTATTTTCTTTCGTACGAATTTTATCTGTATCATACTGTAGCGTCGCCTAGTCCGGCGCCGGTGCGTCGGGCCGCTTCGGGGAAACCCGCGCTAAGCCGGATGTGGATGGGATGTATGGCGGCGGCGCCACGCCGCGCCGGTTGGAAAAGCCCTTAGGAATCCCGGCTGAAATTTCCTTGGAAAGGACGCGCGCGGAGGCGAGTTTAAGAGATGTCGGTTGCAGCCTGGAAAGGCTGGCCAGCGAGTCGAATGACGCCCGCTGCTTGTAGGGTGGGGGCGAGCCGTCGGATATTTAAGGCCACGCCGACAGGCGCCTCGCGGGATACGCTGGGTGTCGAAAGACGAGAGGTATCTCCAGTGCTATCATTGCACGTGATCTTCGGGTCGAAGATCTGTTTGGCGACAAGCCATGTAACTGGTGTAGTTACGGGACTCTATGTCCGACAGCTTCACACCTCGCGTTGCTTTTTGCTGCTTCCGAAGCAGTGGTTCTGGGCGAAGGCCTAGGGACGGTCGCGGGGTTTCGCGGCTAAGAGAACTGAAAGGTTGCCAAGGGGTTAGATTTTCGTATTATAATCTTTGTACATTAATTGTAAATATTCTGTAAATATATTGTATATATCAATCAGAACAGTCGTCTGTGTTTTTCATCCTAGTACGTCACAATACGATCAAATGTATTGCCAATTTTTCAAATTGTAAATTCGCACTTTTTTTGTAGAATCTTTCTTGAGTTATATAATTGTAAGAGTTGGTTATTTAGGAGGACTTATTTAATTTGTTAATTAGCAATATAATTAGTTTATTAGTAATTTAATCAAATTATTAAATTATCAGCAGTTATTTGAGATCTTTCAAGCAGCGTTGCCATATAATGCTGCGACATGCCAGTTTGAGAAGTTATTCCGAGAATTTTATTGGACAGCGACATGGATGGGATGGCGGAAGGGTAATGAGGCTTTCATTACAGAACGGTAATGTTACAATGTCACTACATTCAATAAAATGGTACTTACAACTATATTAAATTCGACAATAATATAAATACAATAAATAAAGATTTTTTTTTGCATAAGATGTATATTTTGTAATGAAACCGTAGGTTCGTAATATGTATTGTGACGAGCCAGCGATCCTCCCCATTTTATTTATTCAAACAGTGATAGAAAATGTATTAAATATATTGATACATGTTATTATATGTATCCATACGGAGCGAATTCAATGCCTACAGTTTGTCAGGGAGACGGGTAAATAAGAAGCCCGAGTAGGACGAAAATTCACAAGTATGGTGACCGGAAGAGGAGCAAAGCCCCTTGTACTATATTGGACTCGACCTATCTCCCTCTTTTTACACTTTTAAACTATATTTTAATATAAATACAATTTTCTCCTTCTTAGTTCCATATTTATTTAAATTTAAATTCGGCTAGCTCAGATTTTATAATAATACATAACAATACTTATGTCAGGGCCTGAATAAGAATACATATATTCGTCCTAGTGAGCCTGAAAATTACCGCTAATAAAACACGGCTGATAATTTTTAACTATTTTTGGAGAAACCTAGGGTTAGTGGTTGTTTTTAATCATTCAAATTTCTGTGTTTTAGCTTCACATTGGTGACCTAATCTTTGACTTTATAATATTTTTCCTAAATAATATACTTGACTTTATTATACTCCCTTTTGGATCCGTATTTTATTTATACTCAAATCATCAAAATATTGATCTTTTAATAGCCGTCATTACTTTGATTTTTGATCAATTGAAACTTAATTGTATTCTTAAAATTATAATAGTTGGCTTTGTACATTTAACATTAGTAATGACTTTGAATTTCTTATTGTACGTGCACTTCCCTGGTTCTATGAAATCTCTTGGCGTTGTTTCTGGCTCTCCATATCAGTGGTGCTCACAGCTACCAGTAAATTCCATTAGTTTTCGGGCATCCATACTTATAGGTTTTGTCTTTCATCCTCTCGAATACTATTTATCGCGACTTTTACTCAACCTGTACTATTTTTTTTCTCGCCTTACGAATTACTTTGTAAGAAAAGAAAGTAATGTTGTCGTGGGCCAGGAAACAGCGACTTTTTTTATTCTAATTTCATTTTATACAATTGAGTTATTTAAATCCACACAACTTCTGAATTATTCCTTCCACATACCATACATCTTGCGGCCATTCATCCGTACTTCCGGGGAACAATTCTGTTAAATCTTCTCGCGTATTAAATAAATCTCCCTTTTCCCGACGCGCAACTCGTTTTTCTCAAATGTTTGTAGAAAATCTACACGACTGTGTTTTTACAATATTTAGTAGCATCTTCTGTGCTATTTCCCCACTACAATTCTACGTTTATTGTCAGTCCCAATTATAAAATTAATATTTATTTATTCAATTTAATATGGAAATATATTTTAAATAATTAATGGAACTACATCTCTTTTTACTCTTTGCAATGTATATCCTTACAACGTCCCGGTTCTTCTTACATTTAATCTGAATTATACGAACTTGTTTTCGTAATTTGCCATCATATATTAATGTATTTCTCATAAATATCTTACACATATTATGACTCGTTTCAATGTAAAGAAGATATATGAGAGGCTTGGTAAGGAGAGTTCGTTTTCTGCTAAGACACCGAGCATTCAACATCGGAATTGGTCGGTTTTTATTAGAGACGCGAAATGTGTGATATTGCAGTTTTTAGTTAAGACCATGGTTTTTAGTTACGTATATTTTTACATCGTGGTTAAGACATAACTTCAAACACAAGAGGCGGAGGACTAGTAAGAAATTGTAATCATTATTTTCAGTGGTAATAGTATGGATTTAAATAATGCGCATTTCATTTAATTGTCAATTGAATTACAAAACGGACTAATATCAGCAACGCTATAGAATAGGGAAGAAGTCGTATTTTTTTGGATTCATTAAACACATTGTTTTGAATATTAGAAAGTCGTGACGATAAGGTCACCCGAGGCTTAGTTCAAGGACGTTTCACGTACGAGTAACATATTTAATTTCGACGAACCGGGAATATATTGGCAATATTGCGGTTGACATTTTTATGTTAAGAATTGAGATCGGATAACAGTACCTTAATCAGGGCCAAACATATACATCAATGCGGTGACCGAAGAGAGAAGACGTGGTGGACATTGGACATTCATCATCAGGGATTCAACCGAGAAGTCTTCGAATGCTTGCATAGATTTTACATAAGGCACTAACATTTAAATTTGTTGTACCGGAAAGATAATTATTAAAACTGTATTCGTATAATGAGCTCATTAAGAATTGTTAATGTTTATTTCACGATAAATATTTTCTTTATTGTAGAAACAAGGCTGATAATTTATAGTTAATTGCCATCAATCAAAGAATTATTTAAACTATCATAACTTCTAGAAATCGCTGATCTGTCTGTACAGATCCGTCTTACCTTGTCGCCCGTCTGTATGTGAAAAGGTAAGATAGTACGTCGTGCGTTGATACTCACGAGTAAGGAAATATTGAAGGTAACACTAATAAAATATTTGATTATAAAATAAGGATATGCGCAAAGCAGGGTAACATAGTTACATAAATATAAATATTAACAATGTTAGAAAATGTCAATTATATGGAAATAGCAGATTAATTATTGAAACAATGTAGATAGTTATAAACAAATGGTTCATAATGCATTCATAAAGTGGTTAAGCTAGTACCCTTATTTTCACAAAACTGAAATTCTTGCGCCATAACTTTGGACTAATTACAGTCCCTCATCAAACATTTTGTGCTACCACCCAACCCCCAAGAAATTAAGATATTAAAATGGTGCTGGTAATGCTAGTATCCCCGCGACAAATATTTAGAAATTTTTTCTATGATCGAAACACGAAAAATGTCCCTGTCCAAGCGAAAGGCTCCTTTGGGCCACTTTTCAAAATTTCGAAACTCACCCATCACTACGAAAACAAAAATAAAAAAACAGCCCAATTTCCCCAAATCCTTGATCCATAATTTTGGGCTCTTTTGTGACAACAAAAACCTTCTTTTTTTTGGCTACCCCTCCACCTCCAGAAATTAAGATTTCAAAAATGGGGAAGAAAAATTTAGTACCCCCACTTACTCAAAATTCGAAGCTGATTCGGTTACAAGTGGATAGTGTTAAGATATTGATGGAAAGAATGGTTGAGTGTTTCACTAGCGACTGGCACTAACATACTACCTTTATCATATTTGTGATATTAGACAAATATATTTAATTTTGATGGTTGACTTGTCAGGCTCACGTATCTTACATTTATTTCTTATTTTGAGGAATTAAATGTTAACCATTCGATATGTCTTCCATGAAATGATTCCAGGATACTTTCGTTGGACCGATGTCAAAACTTGACATTTCATTAACATTAGTTCTTAGTCTATTACAATTTTGGAGTTCTAATAATCTTCTAATAACCTCATTAAATTATTACTAGACATGTGTTAAATCAAGAAAAATATTAATTACTATAGAATATCCTTCAGAATAATGTTACACTAGTGACATGTGTTCATTTTCTTAAAATAATTCTTGAGATGAAGCTTCAATTTTAACATTTTGATTACATTTTCTGAAGAAAACGTAAATTAGTCTCTCAAAAATGTAAATAATATTTAATTTTAGGAAAGTTAAAGTCCTGAAATTAAAAGTATTCTTTTTGTTAACTCATTTCAATTTCGTTCATGTTTATTTTAGATGGATGTAAGTTATTGCCAGGCACAACTATAGTTATTCTTCCATATTTCATTCATCGCAATCCAGATTTTTTTTCTGAACCAGAAAAATTTGATCCTGAGAGATTTCTTCCAGAAAGGGCTATAGGAAGGCATCCTTATGCATTTATACCCTTTAGTGCAGGCCCTAGAAACTGTATTGGTGAGTTATTTTTTATACTTCCTATTGAATGCATTCGCCGTGCGGTGAAACAGTATAATAATTTTTGTTGACACAAAACATGATGACACGAAACGTATAATAATGTAATGTAAATAAAACACACATATATTTCAATTTTTATTGGAACTTTAATGCATGATGTGATATGTAACAAAAAGACTGTATATGTAACAAAAAATGTAAATATATAATGCTTTGATTTCTGCTTTCAGGGCAAAAATTTGCTATGATAGGAATAAAAGCTATCGTTAGCAAGCTCGTGAGAAATTACAAATTGTTACCTGGGACAACAGAACTTGCTTTAACTATTGATATTTTATTGAAAAGTTCTACAGGTGTTCACATAAAGTTGGAAAAACGAAAATTATCTCAGACATAAAAAAACGAATGTAAACGCTTTCTTTATATATTCTCTGTTTTTAGATGGAGTGTTTTCATAATGTTCATTTCCACTGAAGATGTGAAAGTAATTTTTTGGAAATTTGGGACTTATGCACTTTTAATAGTTGGTTGTTTTTTTGTTAGTAGTACACTTCTTGAACTTGTTATTTCTACACAAAAGAAAAATGTTTTAACTGAAAGAAATAGCATTTTACTGATCGTTGATAGTTGAAGAAAAATGTACTTATTAATAATTGAATATTGCATTTCAGTACGTTCAGTGATTACCAATAAAAATGTTAAAAAGTATACTTTATTACCTTTCATTTAATCATATCATTCTCATATGTGTTGGTGCATAGGCCCTCTTGTAATCCTAATATTAAGAAATAGTTTAAGAGATTCCTTATTTTTCGGCAGTTAGTTACCACGAGCAGATGCTCGTGGGTCATACACAATATACTTAAAAAAAATGTTTGTACACGAACCTAATCAAATGAGGCTGAGTGGCAGAATGGACTACCCCACTTTGGACAAAATGGGAGAAAAATGATTTTGAATATTTCATGACACTTGTATGACATAGAATTATATTATGTAGGAATATTGCTATCCCAATCCCCTGTGGCAATTCACAAAGTGACTTAAGGTACATAAAAGTGCTAACACAACACATTAAAACTAAAATGCATTACATTTTAATATAGGTTAGTCCACCGTGTTCTTTCAGGGTTTTGGTTTTATTTTGGTGCAACAAGTAAGAAATATATATAGCATTTATATTGAACAAATGTTCTGAACACAATAATATAATGCACAGTTAAATCACATTGAATAAGTCAAAACAGTTAAATCAAATTGAACTCAGAAACTAATATTAAAACAACTTCTATCTCTAGTAAGTCATCGGTTAATAGCTCACCACCAGGGGTTAATAGCTCACCACCGATAATCGAATATTGTTGTAAAAATCATGGCATACGAAGGGAATAAAGGCCAGTAGTTGAATATAATATCCTATTTTTTTGCTTCACTAATGATATTGACGGTGGGATACAATCAATTTGCATCTCTCGTCAAAATTGTTATTTTGCGATATTCAACTTAGAGATAATTTGGAGACGCTCTCCAGCAGGAATAGCGCACATTTCAAAATTGTTTATAAAATTGTTAATTGTTGCAAAAGTGTTAATTCGCAGTTTTCGGTTCTGGGACATCAGAGAACCCTTTCCACTTTAGAATTGCAAAATTTGGAAATCTATACTTCTATACTAATATATAAAGACAGAAGTGAGTTGTCTTGCAGCACGGTAATCTCTGAATCTACTGAACCAAAGCCGATGAAACTTTTGTACTAGCATCCTTTAAAGTCCTGGAGTACTATAGGCTATGATTTACAAACATAAACAGTAATATACTTTCAAAATGATTACTTTTCTGGACATTTTTCGCCTAGCTTTACATCATAGATTCAAGAGTACATCAATGCCAATAGTTTAGCTGCGCGCCACCAGAGGATGACGTCTGAGATCTACTACTGATTTCATCAATGCTCAGTACTATTACGAAAGTCATTGGAGTTTGAATAAGGTTATGTAATGTCCCTGCGTGAACAGTTGAAAGAAAGCCGTAACTGAAGTGGTAAAGAATGTCAATTTTCATGCATTGCTCTTTGTCCGTGTTGCATTCAAAGTAGCAAGAAATCATTGAAAGTGTTTATTAATTGAGGTAGGTTGAGAGAATAAAAAGTACAATAATGTACAATACGGAATATACAGTAATGTACAATGTACCCTCTCCCTCAGAAAAAATGTCGGGCAAAATTCTATCTTCCACACCGCGCCGACAAATTTAGACACCCCTCGGCCTGGGGGAGGGCAGGGGGAAGGACGCGTTGACCAATCGCTAGCAGGTAGAACCACAGTTGTCAGTAATTGGTGCAACAGCCCAAGGGGTGGAAAGGAAGTTGCCTCAGGGGGAGGGGGCTAGTTTGTTTACGTACGAGGCGGAAATAAGTCATATTTCCTTACCGATGGAGAGATTTTGCCTGCACGTTCGCCACGACGAAAAAATATTTCCCAGCGGGGGTTTCCGTCCAGAATTATTGTCAATTGACCCGTAAATATTTAGCATTTTAGCAACAATTGATCTAACGTTTAGCAAACGATTTGTAACTCCAGTCGAAGTGCAATTTTCAGATGCTCATTTCAGGCACAATTTGCGGACCCTTCCCGCACGTTCTAACGCATATTTCGAATTTGTTTATAAAATTATAAATTGTTGCAAAATTGTTAATTCACAATTTTCGGCTTTGGGACATCGGGAGACCCTCCCCCCTTTAGATTTGCAAAAGTTGGAAATTGTTTATAAATTTTCAATTGTTGCACATTTTTGTATTGTCTCATCTGAGTGGCGTTTAAACGCGATACAAAATTCCGGAATTCGATGGGTGTTATCATATTTCGTTCTCGAGATATATGTAATTGTTTATAAGAAATTAACATCTTAGAATGAC
The DNA here is from genome assembly GCA_011170035.1 of Teleogryllus occipitalis. Classification (NCBI taxonomy): domain Eukaryota; kingdom Metazoa; phylum Arthropoda; class Insecta; order Orthoptera; family Gryllidae; genus Teleogryllus; species Teleogryllus occipitalis. Next base: position 28,346 of record BLKR01001681.1, on the reverse strand, counting down.
CTCATTTGTTTTCACTTAAGACAAGCATACTGAAAAAACAGTTCTCCAATGTTGCGCTTTTGCTTGCTACGCTTAAAAACACTTAGCTTATAAACAAATTCTGTGGCCAATTTAATTACGCTAAATCTGTCTTTTTATGGCGAGTATGAATATAAATTTTATTTTGTTTTTATATTCTCTTTTAAAAGCTGCAATTTGCAAGTCGATATATTTATCAAATAAAGAGGAAACTGATTATATACAAATTATTTTTGAATGTGCATTACGTCGAAATGAGTGTTTCTGCTTTTCTATCAAAGGGATGATTAGCAACCGAATAGGTAGAAAATAAAAAATATTTATTTTGCGTTTTGAAAAATCACATGAGTAGAATCACACATCACAATATTTACACAAGTATAGAAATTTCTAAATGAACGTATATAAACTTTAAGTTCATTATTTCAATTCAATTTATAATTCAATAAGTCAGGATCATCTTCCTAAAACTGTTAATTTGATGATTTCATTGTATAATATTCAAATCAGAGCTAAAAGCATCATGTGCTAAATCTACGCATTGTTAATACATAGTTTTAAACAACATTAATATATTTAATATACATTTAAAACGCTTTTTAGATTGGCGAACGTTTCAATGAAATTTCATGAATTCCTAAATGCTTGAAAATAAATACTTGTAAAATTAAATTATTGTAGCGTGTAAAAATATAACAAACTCACGTACTTGGTAAAACGAGTTGATACTACTAAAAGAAAGCAAAACTGATGTTATAACAATTCAAAGAGATTTAGCGTTTGTTTACAGTTTAGTAAATATCAATGCTCTAGCATTTTCCAGTGAAAATACGTAGAACGAACTTGGTGGTCTAGTTCAACCTTCAGCCTTCCCAACCCAGACTACATTTCAGTATCGTGAGAGTTCGAAGGTGGTTTGCTGGACGGTACTCTCCATTCTACGAAACTGCCGAAACCTTGAATTTTGCACGACCATCTGTAGAGGAGAACGTAGCGGTTTATTAAACGGAAACGGGCCATTCAAGGTATCTAATGTGATTCTTTGAAAACGTTTAACCATTATAAACTATCCCTAAGAAAAATATCATATAAACAATGTTAAAGGTCACCAGCTTAACATTGCCTTTACTATTTGAATGTTTTCAACATCCCCAAAACCAACAGAAAACCCATGTTTTTACAGGTTCTTATAGAACCAATTCAATAAATATAAGCATTTATTCACGTTATTATTTTTAAAACACTCAAATATCTACGATGTTATTTGATTCATGTCTTCATCGAAGATCTAAGATTAAAAAACTGATAAGCAGAGAAAATTAAAGTAATTTTGAGTGATTGGTGAAGTTGAATGATCAAATGAAAAACAATGTTTCTTCATATAATGCTATCTTGTTTAACAGACATGTAATTACATGTGATACTTATATTTAAGCATCCAAACTAATGAAAATTTTCAAAATTAAAATCATCAATACAACGTTGATTCATCAGCCAGGATTATATTATTAAATACATTTTTGTGATTCATGTGCTCCTGTGTGAATAACGTAGTAAACGTGATTCGTATAATCCAGTTTCTCATAATAATACAAAACCTGCTAGACACATACATTAAACATAATAGTTGTCAAATAGTTATTTACGACATGAGTATCATAAGATATCTTATTACAATACGAAATTGGAGAATTATTAAACAAGACCCTTTAGCCGAAATTGTTAACCAATTGAATATTGCAATATAATGTTACCATTTGAATATCATAGAAAGTAAGACGCAATTTGTCAAAATCCATGCGAACTATAATTTTTGTTTAAATTTGACTCCTTATCCTGCGAAAGATATGTGACAGTACTTAAGTTAACAGTTCTACTACCATGGGTTTAATTAATTAATTTGCAGTACGCAAATTATTATTGTTGGTTTTAAAGAAGCATGGATATACAGTGTCGGGGAAGGAACCGTCGAAACTTTGAAAAAAACTGTTTAGACAATTTTAATCATATTTTGTCTAATAAACTACATAGATATTCTGAATGGCTGAGCTGCAATAAACACGCAAATGTTGGTTTGAAAATATGGTTTCTAAGCAAAAATTTGCATTCTAGAATCATATAAACAGACCAGAAACATGTAAAATGTTTAATATTAACAATATAAATTAATATATTAGTTCAGAAAGAAAAATTAACCGAGAAATAAAAAAAGCAGTCAAACGGTGAAAATTGGGTGCTTTTTATATTTCTAGGTTAATTTTTCTTTCTGATCAAATGTATTCATTTATGTTGTTAATAATAAACAATTTAGATATTAATGAATGCTTCTACAACGCAAATAGTTGCCTAGAAAACATATATCCAAACCAACTTTTGAATGTTTATTGCGGCTTAGCCATTTAGAATATCCGTGTAGTTTATTAGACAAAATAAGCTTAAAATTGTCTTAACAGCTATTTTTCGAAGATTCGACATTTCTTCCCCGAATATCCTGTATATAAAAGGCTTGATTTCTGTTGGTACGCGACGGAACGGCGTTCCGGTTCTTTGGAAATAATTATGAAATTATATTATATATAAGTAGCTATTGCTATTATATTAATAATTAATTTGAGGCGCGTTTCGGGGCCTAAGATTTTAAAAATAAAGCATTGGATATATGTATCATAATAACTCTTATGACGACACTGTTCTCAGTTACGTCAAGTTTTAATTTAGAGAATCAAAGTGAATGGTCTGAGTTTACTCACCTAAATAGTTTATCTTACTATACATACTATTTAGAAAGTGTTTTATGTTCAAAACAAGTGTTGCTTCAACAGCATGTATTTTCACGTATTATTCGTAATTGTTACGCAATATTCAATACGGACTATGTGAAAAAAACAACTACTGCAGCATAAAATATTTTCTACTCGCCGGGATTCGAACTCGGGTCTTTAAAGTTAACTCGTCTGACACGGTTCCCCCTGCACCACCAGGTACACGACAAGACTACCTCCTTTCCGATGCGAAAAGAAAGTGACGCATTTGCATTTGCAGTTTAAAAAAACAACAGAATGTTTCATTTACCTTAATACAAGATCTATTTTTAAAAAGAGATTTCAGTAAACAAAAATCTCTAGCGTTAATATTGTTTTTCAACAATGTTAATAAGATCAGATGTTAATAAGATAAGAAGGAGTTAATATTATACATGAGAAACTTGAGGCTGATATAATAATAGACTTTAAGAGTTGTTACTTATCTATGTCCAAAATTAACAAGAAAATGACAAATGATGGAAAATATATTCTATTATAATGACCATATTGCAAGCACTCAGAATGTTACAATATTTGGGAGGAAAAAAATCAAAACTAAAATGCCTATTTTGTCCAGTCAAAAACTTTACCGCCGTGATATAAACCTTTTGACGTTACTTCGTTATTTTTTATGACACGATATTTTTGAAAATAGGTTATCATTAAGAAAGAATTAATCTTTTTTTCTGCGTTTAAATAATGCAATAATATTAATCGTGTCATGATATATACAGCCTCGAATTTGTGGGGCTAATATGATACAACTTAAGAGGCTAATGTGATACGGGTGTCGGGGCTACTTTGATACGCTAAAAATTAACACGCAGACAAGTGGAAGGGATTTTTTTATGTTTAATATTACATCAAACGCGCTAAAATTCCGATTTGATGTTGATAAACTATCCACGTATTTATCTGAGAAGGAAAGAGCAAGCGACAATTCATAAAGATTTCCTCTTTCTCCTCTCTACCCAGTACATGGTGATTCACTTATGATTATCAATTGGCGGGAGCTTCTACTGTTTCAGTGCAGTTACTGATTTTTCACTGGAATCACAAGGAACCAGGCCTACAATAGAAGCTAACACCATCCCTTCAACTCCAGATATCAACTGTTCTCCTCCAGTACTTTTGAGATAATACTGTTGGAAAAAAATTTTAAAAAACAGTAGCCCTCCAAAGAATAAGGAAGCGGTTAGACCCAATAGCAGCAATAATTACTAGTGAAGAGTGGATCATTACTAGGAAAGAGTGGAGTGTTTAATTTACATTAATTTAATATCTCTTTTTAAAAAGAGATTTCATGAAACAAACATCTCTAGCGTTAATATTTGTTTTCGACAATGTTAATAGGTATTTGTTTGCAATTTTCGAAAATTCAGATCGTTCGCCCAAAATTGAACGTACGCCACTTTTAAACATCTTGTGCTTCGAGGAATAGATTTACAGAAAAAGTGGAGCTCTTTTTGAGGAAATTATATAAATATGATGGGGTTTGGTGTAAAGTACCTTCAAAATTAAAAGATTCGTTTCAAATTCGAAGATTCGTAATATTAGCCAGATCGTTCAAGGAATATCCATTTTGGTGAAAATCGTGTTTACTTTAGGCTCTAGAATTACTCACACGAAGACGGATTCACAAAGAGGTTTTTTGGAAAATCACTTTTTCGGGTTCAAAAACAAGCGTTTTGACAGCCTTGTGTATAGAAAATAAAAGAACAATACCAACAATCCACTTTTTTCGAACTAGCTACTTACAAAACGTGTTTTCTGTGAAAATTTCGACACTTCCTCCTACAGCATTACGTAACTCTCTTTACACGTGCAGGTAAAAATATTCCAGCGTTACTGGGATTTGAACTCGGATCCCTGTGGTCCGTAGGTCTGGCTCGACCGCACTGTGCTATCACAGATATTTCTCAACACGCTATCCAAGCACACTTATTACGAAAAGAATAGTTACGTGATATTCATTGCACTTAGATTTTTTATTATAGGAATGTTCTACATGTTTAAAAGGTATCAAATTCGCAATAAGAGTTCAAACGATTACAACCCACGCAACTACATAGCTCATTTTACTTAGAAATATTTTCAACCAGAAGCCGTGGTCTTTAGAACCCTCTGTGGAAGTCGTTCCCGGTCTTATCTTTCGGCGACTATGGCCAAGGTTGAATTACGTCACAGACGAAAGTTGCGATAACGCTAGAGCTCAACACGGGCGCTCATGTAGACGTGCTGAAGCCAGAATCGCAATAGGGGCATATTTATACGTGATTCTTAAAGACATTATCACACTAAAATAAGTGGCGCCTCAAAACACATGCTTTATGTGATATTTATAATGGATACGAATGATTATAACTATACAACTAACCGCAAAATTGTTTCTACCCGCAAAAATTATTCGCCGTGGATGAGATTCGATCTTACGTGCCTAAGCTTCTCCAACAGTGCCCTTACCTGCTATACCACAGAAACTCTTGTCTCTCACAAAGATGATTTTAAAGTGTCATGTATCACAGATTTGACTAAAAAAGAACGTGCGGCGTTTAGATGCTTGTGTTAACTACAGACGGACAGACAGACGCCAACATGAGATCTACACCATTCTCTTATTACGAAATTTCCATTCTTGAGATTATGGAGAAAAAATTAATCAAAACCGATGACGCAGCTTTTGAGAAAATTTTGAAAATATCTCTGGGGCTTTATGTAAAGTACCTCCCAAAATTAAAATATCGGTTTCGAATTAATGGGACCGTGATATCAACAAGATCGATTGGGTATTATCAATTTTGGACAAGATCGGTTGAACAATTTAACCCCTAGCGTTGTTCGCAGACGGATGACTGATAGACAAACGTTTTGCCATCATTCAATTTTTCGGTAACAACGATCCACAAAACATGAATTCTGGCTACACAACGCGTTAAAGGATTTCCCCCTTAATTTAGCAAATAAATTTATTCACTTTTTCGTTACCAGGATGGGACGGGTTTTCTGCCGAAAATTCGCCGTATTCTGGTGCACGATTACAATACCTTTTCTTCTTACGACAGTAAGTGCGAGAAAGTAAAAATCAATAAAAACATTTAATCCTTTTTTCCACCCCCATTTCCGTCTTCCTAAAGGCCTAATAAATTAGCCTGTCCAACATAAAATGAATTAACCCTTATGTTATTTTTCCTAGTTTACCAATCCCCGTCTCAGTACAGGGGAGTGGAGGTAAAACTAGGAGAAGAAAAATCCCACACCACTAACACCTGGCTATTTTAATTTACTACTTTAGTTATTGAAAAAGGTCAAATAATTTGGAAAGTATATGAATGAATACTATTATAAATACGTATTACCTAATGCATATCTGCGTATATATATATATATATATATATATATATATATATATATATATATATATATATATATATATATATATATATATATATATATATACACACTTCTCGACTTTAAACTTGATTACAACATTTTATTGAACGTAGAGATATTCTAACATTAACGTTAAGTAAATAAAGGCCGGTATTACACTGTAAAAGATCTTTGTCAAAGATATTTTATAAAAGAAATATGACAGTGTAATAGCCAATATTTTATAAAAGATTTCTTTTTATAAAATTTCTTGGATAAAATGTAGTCTCCGGCTTCCAAGTTTTATCATATTTGGTAACATGGCGTCCGATATAGGGGTATTGCTTCAACCAAAGTCATAATTGCTGAGTGCGAGTAATTAGAATGTTTATATAATACTGTCCATCCGAACTACAAAAGTAAAACCAAACGAATTAACGTTTGTTGGACACATTTTCCCGGGAAGTGGAAAATATGGTGTTTGGAAAATGCCCAGTTCAGGAAGATAATTTTTTTAAACTTCCCTATCAGAGGACTGAATTTCGAAAGAAGGAAGAACGACAAAGAAAATTGAATGTTTCCTCATCCATACTCAAACATTTCTTCATTTCGAACGTCTTTAATCAATGCTTCACAATGTGCGACCTATAACCTCACCATGGCGTTGTTCTAAAGCCTCACCCTCAAACGTTTTCTTATTTACCTTTTGCTACATTAGCATTAAACATAGATTAGTTATAATAAAACATAAAGTAGCAAAACACAACTATTTGTTCGTAATTGATTGTAAATGGCGAGCAAACCTACATAAAATTTGGACTAAATGTAATACGCTCATCAAATTTCTTTGTCAAAGTTTTCTCATCAAAGTTCAAAGACTGGCACAAAGTTCTTTATCAAAGATATGTCATATAACTTTTACAGTGTAATACCGGCCAAAGCCGCCGTATGTTATATCTTTCCCATTCATGTCGCCAACAATGAACTTCTCGGAAACACATCTCAAATATCCATAGTTGAATATTATAACAACAAGTGGTAACGAAAAAGTGAATAAATTTATTTGCTAAATTAAGGGGGAAATCCTTTAACGCGTTGTGTAGCCAGAATTCATGTTTTGTGGATCGTTGTTACCGAAAAATTGAATGATGGCAAAACGTTTGTCTATCAGTCATCCGTCTGCGAACAACGCTAGGGGTTAAATTGTTCAACCGATCTTGTCCAAAATTGATAATACCCAATCGATCTTGTTGATATCACGGTCCCATTAATTCGAAACCTATATTTTAATTTTGGGAGGTACTTTACATAAAGCCCCAGAGATATTTTCAAAATTTTCTCAAAAGCGGCGTCATCGGTTTTGATTAATTTTTTCTCCATAATCTCAAGAATGGAAATTTCGTAATAAGAGAATGGTGTAGATCTCATGTTGGCGTCTGTCTGTCCGTCTGTAGTTAACACAAGCATCTAAACGCCGCACGTTCTTTTTTAGTCAAATCTGTGATACATGACACTTTAAAATCATCTTTGTGACAGACAAAAGTTATAAGAGTTTCTGTGGTATAGCAGGTAAGCGCACTGTTGGAGAAGCTTGGGCACGTAAGATCGAATCTCATCCACGGCGAATAATTTTTGCGGGTAGAAACAATTTTGCGGTTAGTTGTATAGTTATAATCATTCGTATCCATTATAAATATCACATAAAGCATGTGTTTTGAGGCGCCACTTATTTTAGTGTGTTAATGTCTTTAAGAATCACGTATAAATATGCCCCTATTGCGATTCTGGCTTCAGCACGTCTGCATGAGCGCCCGTGTTGAGCTCTAGCGTTATCGCAACTTTCGTCTGTGACGTAATTCAACCTTGGCCATAGTCGCCGAAAGATAAGACCGGGAACGACTTCCACAGAGGGTTCTAAAGACCACGGCTTCTGGTTGAAAATATTTCTAAGTAAAATGAGCTATGTAGTTGCGTGGGTTGTAATCGTTTGAACTCTTATTGCGAATTTGATACCTTTTAAACATGTAGAACATTCCTATAATAAAAAATCTAAGTGCAATGAATATCACGTAACTATTCTTTTCGTAATAAGTGTGCTTGGATAGCGTGTTGAGAAATATCTGTGATAGCACAGTGCGGTCGAGCCAGACCTACGGACCACAGGGATCCGAGTTCAAATCCCAGTAACGCTGGAATATTTTTACCTGCACGTGTAAAGAGAGTTACGAAATGCTGTAGGAGGAAGTGTCGAAATTTTCACAGAAAACACGTTTTGTAAGTAGCTAGTTCGAAAAAGTGGATTGTTGGTATTGTTCTTTTATTTTCTATACACAAGGCTGTCAAAACGCTTGTTTTTTGAACCCGAAAAAGTGATTTTCCAAAACCCCTCTTTGTGAATCCGTCTTCGTGTGAGTAATTCTAGAGCCTAAAGTAAACATGATTTTCACCAAAATGGATATTCCTTGAACGATCTGGCTAATATTACGAATCTTCGAATTTATATAGATAGATAGATAGATATTTATTATTCTGCAGGTAGGTATACACAACCTGGTGGCAGAACTCTACAATTTACACATTACTAATATTAACTTTAAATTATTTAACAACGTAACTTCAAATTATTTAAAGACATAATAATGATAATGATGATAATAATAATAATAATAATAATAATAATAATAATAATAATAATATGCTAACAATAATAGCCTTAACTACATTTTTTGGTTGACCTGCACAGTTATTTGAAACTATTAAATACAAGATTACACGAATTTTTAATTACACTTCACTTCACTTCACTTCACCACATTTGAAATTCACTTCTCTTTCTACTTCTATACTGCACTACACTGCACAACACTTCACCACACTTCAATACAATACTACTTTGAATATAATTATATATTTAGAACAGGAACGCATTTAATAGTAATTAACACAATAATAATAGCAATAAAATATCAATAATAATCAAATAATAACTGATATAATAATTCAACTTACTAAACTAATAAAGCTTACAAATACCATTAGTTAATTTATTTTTAAATCTTTGAACACCTAGAGGAAAGGGTTCCAAGGCTGTCGCAGGTAACTTATTCCAGTCCGTTATTGTTCTATTTGTAAATTAAAATTTTCCAACATCTGTTCTCTGTGGCCTAAACTGAATTTTGTGCTTGTGATCCCCTCTACTAAAGTACGAAGGTCTACCCAATCGGATGTAGATATCTTTCCAAGCTGGATAACCGGCATACGCTTTGTACAGGGCACAGAGTCTTGCCTTAACTCTTCTAATTTCTAGAGACTCCCATTCAACATTCTTCCTATTCCCTCGGAAAGTAAATTTATACGCTCTTCTCTGTAATCTATTCAAATATTCCTTTTGGGAATTTCTATAAGGGTCCCAACAAACAGCCCCGTATTCCATTAATGGACGAACTAAAGATAAATAAGCTAATTCTCTCGCTTTCGCAGTACTCTTTTTTAATATTCGCATAGTAAAATGCAAGGACCTCCAGGCTTTCCCTACGACACAGTTTACCTGATTTTCCCAACTCAATTTGCTATCAAAGATTATCCCCAGGTACTTACAAGACACGACTCTTGGAATGTTTTCGTTGCCTAAACGGTATTGAGTTTCATTGTATTTGCGGCCCCTACCAAACGTGATGGTTTTGCTTTTCGAACTATTTATTGTCATGTCATTTTTTTTCGCCCAAAAATGTAATCTGTCTAGATCACCCTGCAAAATATCCTCGTCTGCATTTGATTGAATAACTCGATATATTATACAGTCATCTGCAAATAGCCGTACCTTTGAATATAAATTGTCTGGCAGGTCATTCACAAATGCGAGAAACAGGAGAGGTCCAATAACACTCCCTTGAGGGATCCCTGAAGTTACTTTTGCTTGAGTCGAAAATTGTTGTCCAACTCGGACTTTCTGTTTCCTATCTCGAAGAAGCTCGTCAATCCACGCCACAACTCTGGGGTCAATACCCGATTGCATTAATTTATGAACCAGTTTATCGTGTGGAACAACATCAAATGCCTTCGCGAAATCTATTATTACGGCGTCCACCCTCCCACTATTATCAACTTCATCAGCTATATCCTGAAACAATGATACTATCTGATTCTCGCAAGAGAAACCGTTCCTAAAACCATGCTGTCCCTGAAAAAGCCATTCTTTTCTTTCCCATTCTTGTCTAATATAGCTAGTTATCAAGTGCTCCATTAGCTTACATACAACTGATGTGAGACTTACTGGTCTATAATTGGCTAATACAGTTCTATCACCACTCTTGAAAATCGGAACAACGGTAGCTAGCTTCCAATCATCGGGCACGCTTGAATTGTTGATCGAAACCTGAAATAATCTTGTTAGATACGGTAATATTGCCTCTCCACCGAGTTTAATTATGTCGGTTGAAATGGCATCTGGACCCCGCGACTTTCCATTTTTCATAGATTTAATTCGTTTTCGCAATGTGTTTACCTCTATATTAAACTGATTTGGCACAGCCTCCCTCGATATCTGGGTGAGTTGAGATTTTGTTTTAAAAACGGAACTGAAGTAGACATTGAAAGCGTTTGCTTTTTCCCGATCATCTGTAAGTAACCTATTTTTGGTATCTTTAACGATAGGAATTTCTTCTTTATTTCCTCTTCTTCTGCGAACGTATTTGTAAACCCCCGACCAATTATTTCCCTCCCTGTCGAGAATATGCTTTAAAAAAGTCTCCTGCGCAATTTTCTTTTCCTGCTCTAATTCTTTCGAACAATTACGATAATGTATCTTATGATTTTCACTACGATTTCTGTTATTGAAAGCCTTTCGAGTTTTCTTCTTCAGACGTCGAATTTTCGCATTGTAATATTCGGGGTCTGAATTACTTTTTAAGTATTTATACGGCACAAACGTTTGCAATGCCTTATCTAGAATGCTCTTAAACGCGTTCCAAATTTCCTCCATGCCCCCCTCCATTCTCAGAAAACACTCGTACTGTTCTCTAAGGTAGTGTTGAAGCCCCTCTGTATTAGCCTTCTTGAACTGCCATATTTTGGTTCCCTTAGAAATTCTTTTCTGTAAAATACTCATGTCTAAGTCTACTAACACCCCTTTGTGGTCGCTTATGCCATCAACGACGTCGCAAGATAAGAAAAGCTCTGGAGGCCTAATTAAGAAAACATCTAGAAGTGCTTCCTGCCGCGTGGGTCTATCTACTACCTGCGCTAATCCCCCTTCCCAGACGAGTCTGTTCACTAACTGTTGTACTTTCGCTTCGCTCACGGCGCCTTTCCAATTTGCGTCTGGAGTATTCAAGTCTCCGGCAATAACTATAGGATGACTATTGGCGTTTTCTATTTTCTCAGAAATTGCTTCCAAAATCGCGTAATTTTCATTCGGTGGCCTATAGCAAGCAATAATTTCTAATACATTCCCTGAATCACTTATTTCTATCCCCATTACCTCAAATTCTTTACTGACCCAATTTCTCCTTATATCTATTACATCCTTAACACAAATAAATATTCCCCCACCTCTAGTATTTCTATCTCTCCTAAACGATCTGTAATTCGGACGAAAAACTTCAGAGTTAGCTATCTCTTCCGTTAGCCAAGATTCAGTTCCTATTATTACATCAGGATCACAAGCATCTACTAAATTCCAAAATTCTATTTCTTTATTTTTTATACTGCGACAGTTCACCTGCAACAGCCTTGTGAAGCCTTTTCTCACCTGAACATTTTCGGTGTCCACTCTTCCGTCCCGCATCGCCGTAGTGTCCGTATCCTCCCGCGTCGTCGTCATCACCGCCGCCACCGTCGTTGTTGCTGCAGCCACTGCAGCTTTCGTAGCCGTCCTCGTCGACGCCGCCGCCGCCGTCGTCGCCGCCGTCGCCGCCGTCGCCGCCGTCGCCGCCGTCGCCGCCGTCGCCGCCGTCGCCGCCGTCGCCGCCGTCGCCGCCGTCGCCGTTGCCGTCGCCGCCGTCGCCGCCTCTTTCGCCACCACCGCAGGCGCCGCTGCCTCCTGGCTCATCATCCAGAATTGTCAGCGTAGCCGCAAACATGACTGAATGACATCGTCATGTAGGCGACCTAGCTTCCACGCTCCCCTCCGATTTAGATGGAGTCCGTCACGCGCCAAATCCTCGCGGCGTAGCCAGAAGTTAGGGTCTACGAATAGCCCGTCAAATTTTTCACATGCCCATAGCATGCCGTGGTTTAAGTCCTATATTTTGCGGTTATGGACATCCATTCGACAAACAATTCCACTAAATATTACTTTCGCATTTTTGAATTTCTTTTTCACGGTTTGTCCGAGTCTAACGCACTGCCTAACAGTTTCAAATACAGGTTGCCTCTTCGACGAATTGGTTCCAACGTGCACTAGAACCACTTCCACGCTATCATCATTTTGAACCTTTTCAACTACTCTCGTCATATTTTTCACATCAACGCCGGGATAAAATGCCACCTCAGCACCCTTAGCACGACACACTCCTCCGCTGTGACGCAGCATAGAGTCACCAAACACCTTCACTTTCCCTTCGAATGCGCGTTCAGTTGGGTTTCCTGGTGTTTCCGCTTCAGCTTCAGCAGGACTTGCATCAACCAGGGCTTGCTGTGCAATTTCCTGCCCTTCCCGGCTGTCGCGATTCTGCTCCAGAATTTGCATCTTTAATGTTAACTCACCGATTGACTTGTGAGCCTCCTCCAGTTGTGCCTCCAGTCTCCGAAGCCTCCGTTCGCTCCTTTCGCACTTGCGACAGGTATTCATCGCAGTGTCCACAGCCGTTTCCGCTCCAGGGCCGGGATTCTACTCTATTCCGGCAATCACAAGCAGAATGGCCACTATGCTCGCGCATAAGAGCTGCGAATGCTTGCTGATGCCTGCGCCGCCTGTGCTGGCCTGCATGGCTGCGTTGCGAACAGCCCCAAGGCGCGCCGCCCAGGTACCAACGCGCGCGCGGTACGACGCTAGGCAGCAGGTCATCGTAATCCTCTCGGAGCTCCTAAGAACACGTCCTCTCTCCACGACTGACCGACAACGACAAATAGTTGCCTAGAATACATATCCAAACCAACTTTTGAATGTTTATTGCGGCTTAGCCATTTGGAATATCCGTGTAGTTTATTAGACAAAATAAGCTTAAAATTGTCTTAACAGCTATTTTTCGAAGATTCGACATTTCTTCCCCGAATATCCTGTATATAAAACGCTTGATTTCTGCTAAGTAGCTAAGTAGCTATTCTAAGTAGCTATTGCTATTATATTAATAATTAATTTGAGGCGCGTTTCGGGGCCTAAGATTTTAAAAATAAAGGATATATGTATCATAATAACTCTTATGACGAGACTGTTCTCAGTTACGTCAAGTTTTAATTTAGAGAATCAAAGTGAATGGTCTAAGTTTACTCACCTAAATAAAGTTTATCTTACTATACATACTATTTAGAAAGTGTTTTATGTTCAAAACAAGTGTTGCCTCAACAGCATATATTTTCACGTATTATTCGTAATTGCTATGCAATATTCAATACGGACTATGTTAACCTGCAAAAAAGAAACAAAACAAAAAAAAGACCTACTGCAGCAGAAAATATTTTCTACTCGTTGGGATTCGAACTCGAGTCTTTAAAGTTAACTCACCTGACACGGTTCCCCCTCACCACCAGGTACACGACAAGACTACCTCCTTTCCGATGCGAAAAGAAAGTGAAGCATTTGCAGTTTTTTTTTAAAAAAAAACAGGGTATTCAATTTATCTTAATACAATATCTATTTTTAAAAAGAGATTTCATTAATCAAAAATCTCTAGCGTTCATATTGTTTTTCGACAATGTTATAAAGATCAGTCGGGGCTAATATTATACAGTAGAAAATTGGGGTTAATGTATTACACTTTAAGAGTTGTTATTTATTTATGTCCAAAATTAACAAGAAAATGACAAATGATAGGAAATATATTCTATTATAATGACCATAGCAAACACTTAGAATGTAACAATATTTGGGAGGGAGGCGCTAAAATTCCAATTTGATGTTGATAAACTCTCCAAGTGTTTATCTGAGAAAGAAAGACCAGGCGACAATTCATATAGATTTCCTCGTTCTCCTCCCTACCCAGTACATGGTGATTCACTTATGATTATCAATTGGCGGAAGCTTCTGCTGTTTCAGTGCAGTTACTGATTTTTCACTGGAATCACAAGGAACCAGGCCTACAATAGGAGCTAACACCATCCCTTCAACTCCAGATATCAACTGTTCTCATCCAGTACTTTTGAGATAATACTGTTGGAAAAAAAATTAAAAAAACAGTAGCCCTCCAAAGAATAAGGAAGCGGTTAGACCCAATAGCAGCAATCATTACTAGTGAAGAGTGGATCATTACTAGGAAAGAGGGGAGTGTTTAATTTACATTAATTTAATATCTCTTTTTAAAAAGAGATTTCATGAAACAAAAATCTCTAGCATTAATATTTGTTTTCGACAATGTTAATAGGTATTTGTTCGCAATTTTCGAAAATTCAGATCGTTCGCCCAAAATTGAACGTACGCCACTTTTAAACATCTTGTGCTTCGAGGAATAGATTTACAGAAAAATTGGAGCTCTTTTTGAGGAAATTATGTAAATATGATGGGGTTTGGTGTAAAGTACCTTCAAAATTAAAAGATTCGTTTCAAATTCGAAGATTCGTAATATTAGCCAGATCGTTCAAGGAATATCCATTTTGGTGAAAATCGTGTTTACTTTAGGCTCTAGAATTACTCACACGAAGACGGATTCACAAAGAGGTTTTTTGGAAAATCACTTTTTCGGGTTCAAAAAACAAGCGTTTTGACAGCCTTGTGTATAGAAAATAAAAGAACAATACCAACAATCCACTTTTTTCGAACTAGCTACTTACAAAACGTGTTTTCTGTGAAAATTTCGACACTTCCTCCTACAGCATTACGTAACTCTCTTTGCACGTGGAGGTAAAAATATTCCAGCGTTACTGGGATTTGAACTCGGATCCCTGTAGTCCGTAGGTCTGGCTCGACCGCACTGTGCTATCACAGATATTTCTCAACACGCTGTCCAAGCACACTTATTACGAAAAGAATAGTTACGTGATATTCATTGCACTTAGATTTTTATTAGAGGAATGTTCTACATGTTTAAAAGGTATCAAATTCGCAATAAGAATTCAAACGATTACAACCCACGCAACTACATAGCTCATTTTACTTAGAAATATTTTCAACCAGAAGCCGTGGTCTTTAGAACCCTCTGTGGAAGTCGTTGCCGGTCTTATCTTTCGGCGACTATGTCCAAGGTTGAATTACGTCACAGATGAAAGTTGCGATAACGCTAGAGCTCAACACGGGCGCTTGCAGACGTTCTGAAGCCAGAATCGCAATAGGGGCATATTTATACGTGATTCTTAAAGACATTAACACACTAAAATAAGTAGTGGCGCCTCAAAACACATGCTTTATGTGATATTTATAATGGATACGAATGATTATAACTATACAATTAACCGCAAAATTGTTTCTACCCGCAAAAATTATTCGCCGGGGATGAGATTCGATCTTACGTGCCTAAGCTTCTCCAACAGTGCGCTTACCTGCTATACCACAGAAACTCTTATAACTTTTGTCTCTCACAAAGATGATTTTAAACTGTCATGTATCACAGATTTGACTAAAAAAGAACGTGCGGCGTTTAGATGCTTGTGTTAACTACAGACGGACAGACAGACGTTTGGTCCTAAATCGATTTTTTAGTAACAAGGACCCGCAAAACATGGATTCTGTCTACAAACGTATTGACGTAATGCACTATATACAAGAATAAAATTTGTCTACTTTTGTCGTGGCCAGTGATCGGAATTTAGAGGTTTTTGTCGAAAAATCCCCGTCTCCCGGCGCATGATTACAATACTTTTTCTTCTTACCACATAATTACCAGAAAGGAAGAAAAAATTGTTTTTCATTGTTTCTATTCAACGAAAATTTTCAATCAATTCCAAAGATGAAATAATCAGTAAATATTAAAAAGAGATTTATTAACAATATGAAATGAAATACAAAAAGAAAGGAATCTTCTGTTCTTTACTTGGTATTCTTAACAAATCTATAGGAAAATCATAATAAAGGCATTATTTCAACAACATTCGAATATTATTGTTAGAATCTATGGGGAAACTGTTAATGCCGGGTCCTGGTAACGTAAAAAGGGTTAACTAATTTTGTGAAATGTAGAAAAAATCCTTTAACTCGTGTTGCCCGAAACCAATGTTTTGTGGGTCGTTGATACAGAAAAATCGAACAACGACGAAAAGCCTGTACGTTCGTGTGTCTGTTGATGTGTCTGTTCTTGTGTCTGTTCGTCTGTCTGTCTGTAATTTTCAAACAAAATTATATGACCTTATTTATGGAAATAAAGAATTATTTATGGACAACAAATTTCATTTGAAAGAAAAATCTGTGTTTAATTTTAGAGTTGTAGGAAAACTGAAAAAATTCAAACTTTTCCAATTTTCGATAATTGAGAGTTTACAGTGGACATAGGACGTATGTCGCCTTTATAAGTGTATTTTACTCTATTCTTAGAAGAAATTTAAAGAAAAAAAATTGTGGTCGTTTTTGAGAAACTTTTGAAAATGACCGACGGCTTGATGTAATGTACCCTCAAATTTTAAAGAATGATTTTTAAAATCTCAAAGTTTCAACTAGAATCACATCGACAAGGGATTCTTCAATTTGGAAAAGATCGTACGATCTTAGGCGCTTTAGACGCTAGTAGTGTTCACAGATGGACGGAGAGACGGACAGACGCAGACGGACTGACGTTTTGCTTTCAATTGGTGTTTTGGCATCAAAGACACACAAAACAGGAATTATGGTTACATCACGTGTAAAAGATTTTTCTCTTAATTTAGTAACTGGATTTATCCACTCCTTTGTTTTCGGGGCCCGGCAATACATTTTTTATGCCGAAAATTCGCCGTTTTTTCGCGGAGCATTACATAACTTTCTCTATACTAACTGTAATTTCCGGGCCCTGGTGGCCTACTCTATAAAACTGTAATTTCCGGGTTCTGGTGTCAAAAAAAGTGGATAAATTCAGTTGATAAATATAGAATAAAATCCCTTTAGCATGTGGTGTAGCCAGAAGCCAGGTTTGGTAGGTAGTAAATACAAAAAAAAACGATTAATTGTAAAACGTATTTTCTTCTGTGAACAATGCTAGCGGCGAAACTGTTCAGGCAATTTTCTCCAAAGTTGATATTCCGCAAGCGATCTGGCTGATGTCGAGCCCTCCTGAATTTCAAATCAATACTTTATTTTTGGATGGTACTCTACAAGAAGCCCTTGAAACATTTTCAAAAATTTAAAAATGGCATGAACTTTTCTGGTTAAATTTTATTGCCGGATAGCGTAATGGACGCTATAAGACGATGGCGGAGATGATTTTCGTTCATATACTGAATTTTTCCAAAAATGCAAGAAAACAATTTTTTTTCGCCGTTTTCCTACAACTTAAGTATTGAAGATAGTTTGTTTCCTTAATGAAATGTGTTCATCAAAAACAGATCTTCAAATATTCCTTTCAAATAATCAGTCCTTTAATAAAGATCACGTACAATTGTTTAAAAATATAAGTACTCTAGATAATTTTTCAATTTTTGAAATAGCAAATTTGAATTTCCCCCGCTTCGTTTGACGAGCTGTCACTCTGAATTTCTTTTGAATTCTGATGATTGTCGGGACGGACAAGGCGCTATTACGACGCTGTATTTTTCATTTAATGTCAAAAACAGTTAAAAATTGTGTGTAATGTACTGTAGGGAGAAATGTATTCTGTGAACGTTTTCTTAAATTTTGGTATCCCCTTGCCCTAACTCATATACAAGACAAATTCTGAGTACACAAAAAACGCGTTTATTCTTCAAATCGCACGAGCGTTTGCTCTTCGAGTTGCATTGATTTAATTGAAATTATCTCAATGAGGTTTTCTCTCTTAATAATAGTATTTAAATATAACATGAAAGAAAAACAGAAAATACCGGAATTTTGAAGGAACATTTATTACAAAAATTTGATATTTTGTTGTTATAATATTCAACTATGGATATTTGAGATGTGTTTCCGAGAAGTTCATTGTTGGCGACATGAATGGGAAAGATATAACATACGGCGGCTTTGGCCGGTATTACACTATAAAAGTTATATGACATATCTTTGCTAAAGAACTTTGTGGCAGTCTCTGAACTTTGATGAGAAAACTTTGACAAAGAAATTTGATGAGAGTATAACATTTCGTCCAAATTTTATGTAGGTTTGCTCGCCATTTACAATCAATTACGCACAAATAGTTGTGTTTTGCTACTTTATGTTTTATTATAACTAATTATGTTGAATGCTAATGTAGCAAAAGGTAAATAAGAAAACGTTTGAGGGTGAGGCTTTAGAACAACGCCATGGTGAGGTTATTAATAACTAAATTTAGCAAATAAATTTATTCACTTTTTCGTCCTCAAATAATTCTTCATTTCATCCATCCTCAAATAATTCTTCATTTCGAAGATCTTTAATCAATGCTGCACAATGTGCGACCCATAACCTCACCATGGCGTTGTTCTAAAGCCTCACCCTCAAACGTTTTCTTATTTACCTTTTGCTACATTAGCATTCAACATAATTAGTTATAATAAAACATAAAGTAGCAAAACACAACTATTTGTGCGTAATTGATTGTAAATGGCGAGCAAACCTACATAAAATTTGGACGAAATGTTATACTCTCATCAAATTTCTTTGTCAAAGTTTTCTCATCAAAGTTCAGAGACTGCCACAAAGTTCTTTAGCAAAGATACGTCATATAACTTTTATACTGTAATACCGGCCAAAGCCGCCGTATGTTATATCTTTCCCATTCATGTCGCCAACAATTAACTTCTCGGAAACACATCTCAAATATCCATAGTTGAATATTATAACAACAAAATATCAAATTTTTGTAATAAATGTTCCTTCAAAATTCCGGTATTTTCTGTTTTTCTTTCATGTTATATTTAAATACTATTATTAAGAGAGAAAACCTCATTGAGATAATTTCAATTAAATCAATGCAACTCGAAGAGCAAACGCTCGTGCGATTTGAAGAATAAACGCGTTTTTTGTGTACTCAGAATTTGTCTTGTATATGAGTTAGGGCAAGGGGATACCAAAATTTAAGAAAACCTTCACAGAATACATTTCTCCCTACAGTACATTACACACAATTTTTAACTGTTTTTGACATTAAATGAAAAATACAGCGTCGTAATAGCGCCTTGTCCGTCCCGACAATCATCAGAATTCAAAAGAAATTCAGAATGACAGCTCGTCAAACGAAGCGGGGGAAATTCAAATTTGCTATTTCAAAAATTGTAAAATTATCTAAAGTACTTATATTTTTAAACAATTGTACGTGATCTTTATTAAAGGACTGATTATTTGAAAGGAATATTTGAAGATCTGTTTTTGATGAACACATTTCATTAAGGAAACAAACTATCTTCAATACTTAAGTTGTAGGAAAACGGCGAAAAAAAATTGTTTTCTTGCATTTTTGGAAAAATTCAGTATATGAACGAAAATCATCTCCGCCTTCGTCTTATAGCGTCCATTACGCTATCCGGCAATAAAATTTAACCAGAAAAGTTCATGCCATTTTTAAATTTTTGAAAATGTTTCAAGGGCTTCTTGTAGAGTACCATCCAAAAATAAAGTATTGATTTGAAATTCAGGAGGGCTCGACATCAGCCAGATCGCTTGCGGAATATCAACTTTGGAGAAAATTGCCTGAACAGTTTCGCCGCTAGCATTGTTCACAGAAGAAAATACGTTTTACAATTAATCGTTTTTTTTTGTATTTACTACCTACCAAACCTGGCTTCTGGCTACACCACATGCTAAAGGGATTTTATTCTATATTTATCAACTGAATTTATCCACTTTTTTTGACACCAGAACCCGGAAATTACAGTTTTATAGAGTAGGCCACCAGGGCCCGGAAATTACAGTTAGTATAGAGAAAGTTATGTAATGCTCCGCGAAAAAACGGCGAATTTTCGGCATAAAAAATGTATTGCCGGGCCCCGAAAACAAAGGAGTGGATAAATCCAGTTACTAAATTAAGAGAAAAATCTTTTACACGTGATGTAACCATAATTCCTGTTTTGTGTGTCTTTGATGCCAAAACACCAATTGAAAGCAAAACGTCAGTCCGTCTGCGTCTGTCCGTCTCTCCGTCCATCTGTGAACACTACTAGCGCCTAAACAGATCGTACGATCTTTTCCAAATTGAAGAATCCCTTGTCGATGTGATTCTAGTTGAAACTTTGAGATTTTAAAAATCATTCTTTAAAATTTGAGGGTACATTACATGAAGCCGTCGGTCATTTTCAAAAGTTTCTCAAAAACGACCCCAATTTTTTTCTTTAAATTTCTTCTAAGAATAGAGTAAAATACACTTATAAAGGCGACATACGTCCTATGTCCACTGTAAACTCTGAATTCTCGAAAATTGGAAAAGTTTGAATTTTTTCGCCATTTTCCTACAACTCTAAAATTGAACACAGATTTTTCTTTCAAATGAAATTTGTTGTCCATAAATAATTCTTTATTTCCATAAATAAGGTCATATAATTTTGTTTGAAAATTACAGATAGACAGACGAACAGACACAAGAACAGACACATCAACAGACACACGAACGTACAGGCTTTTCGTCGTTGTTCGATTTTTCTGTATCAACGACCCACAAAACATTGGTTTCGGGCAACACGAGTTAAAGGATTTTTTTCTACATTTCACAAAATTAGTTAACCCTTTTTACGTTACCAGGACCCGGCATTAACAGTTTCCCCATAGATTCTAACAATAATATTCGAATGTTGTTGAAATAATGCCTTTATTATGATTTTCCTATAGATTTGTTAAGAATACCAAGTAAAGAACAGAAGATTCCTTTCTTATTTGTATTTCATTTCATATTGTTAATAAATCTCTTTTTAATATTTACTGATTATTTCATCTTTGGAATTGATTGAAAATTTTCGTTGAATAGAAACAATGAAAAACAATTTTTTCTTCCTTTCTGGTAATTATGTGGTAAGAAGAAAAAGTATTGTAATCATGCGCCGGGAGACGGGGATTTTTCGACAAAAACCTCTAAATTCCGATCACTGGCCACGACAAAAGTAGACAAATTTTATTCTTGTATATAGTGCATTACGTCAATACGTTTGTAGACAGAATCCATGTTTTGCGGGTCCTTGTTACTAAAAAATCGATTTAGGACCAAACGTCTGTCTGTCCGTCTGTAGTTAACACAGGCATCTAAACGCCGCACGTTCTTTTTTAGTCAAATCTGTGATACATGACAGTTTAAAATCATCTTTGTGAGAGACAAAAGTTATAAGAATTTCTGTGGTATAGCAGGTAAGCGCACTGTTGGAGAAGCTTAGGCACGTAAGATCGAATCTCATCCCCGGCGAATAATTTTTGCGGGTAGAAACAATTTTGCGGTTAATTGTATAGTTATAATCATTGGTATCCATTATAAATATCACATAAAGCATGTGTTTTGAGGCGCCACTACTTATTTTAGTGTGTTAATGTCTTTAAGAATCACGTATAAATATGCCCCTATTGCGATTCTGGCTTCAGAACGTCTGCAAGCGCCCGTGTTGAGCTCTAGCGTTATCGCAACTTTCATCTGTGACGTAATTCAACCTTGGCCATAGTCGCCGAAAGATAAGACCGGCAACGACTTCCACAGAGGGTTCTAAAGACCACGGCTTCTGGTTGAAAATATTTCTAAGTAAAATGAGCTATGTAGTTGCGTGGGTTGTAATCGTTTGAATTCTTATTGCGAATTTGATACCTTTTAAACATGTAGAACATTCCTCTAATAAAAAATCTAAGTGCAATGAATATCACGTAACTATTCTTTTCGTAATAAGTGTGCTTGGACAGCGTGTTGAGAAATATCTGTGATAGCACAGTGCGGTCGAGCCAGACCTACGGACTACAGGGATCCGAGTTCAAATCCCAGTAACGCTGGAATATTTTTACCTCCACGTGCAAAGAGAGTTACGTAATGCTGTAGGAGGAAGTGTCGAAATTTTCACAGAAAACACGTTTTGTAAGTAGCTAGTTCGAAAAAAGTGGATTGTTGGTATTGTTCTTTTATTTTCTATACACAAGGCTGTCAAAACGCTTGTTTTTTGAACCCGAAAAAGTGATTTTCCAAAAAACCTCTTTGTGAATCCGTCTTCGTGTGAGTAATTCTAGAGCCTAAAGTAAACACGATTTTCACCAAAATGGATATTCCTTGAACGATCTGGCTAATATTACGAATCTTCGAATTTGAAACGAATCTTTTAATTTTGAAGGTACTTTACACCAAACCCCATCATATTTACATAATTTCCTCAAAAAGAGCTCCAATTTTTCTGTAAATCTATTCCTCGAAGCACAAGATGTTTAAAAGTGGCGTACGTTCAATTTTGGGCGAACGATCTGAATTTTCGAAAATTGCGAACAAATACCTATTAACATTGTCGAAAACAAATATTAATGCTAGAGATTTTTGTTTCATGAAATCTCTTTTTAAAAAGAGATATTAAATTAATGTAAATTAAACACTCCACTCTTTCCTAGTAATGATCCACTCTTCACTAGTAATGATTGCTGC
This sequence comes from Teleogryllus occipitalis, assembly GCA_011170035.1. Taxonomy (NCBI): domain Eukaryota; kingdom Metazoa; phylum Arthropoda; class Insecta; order Orthoptera; family Gryllidae; genus Teleogryllus; species Teleogryllus occipitalis. The sequence goes on along the minus strand of BLKR01001681.1, from coordinate 5,401 downwards.
TATTGGGTCTAACCGCTTCCTTATTCTTTGGAGGGCTACTGTTTTTTAATTTTTTTTTCCAACAGTATTATCTCAAAAGTACTGGATGAGAACAGTTGATATCTGGAGTTGAAGGGATGGTGTTAGCTCCTATTGTAGGCCTGGTTCCTTGTGATTCCGGTGAAAAATCAGTAACTGCACTGAAACAGCAGAAGCTTCCGCCAATTGATAATCATAAGTGAATCACCATGTACTGGGTAGGGAGGAGAACGAGGAAATCTATATGAATTGTCGCCTGGTCTTTCTTTCTCAGATAAACACTTGGATAGTTTATCAACAACAAATCGGAATTTTAGCGCCTTTGATGTAATATTAAACATAAAAAAATCCCTTCCAGTTGTCTGCGTGTTAATTTTTAGTGTATCAAAATAGCCCCGACACCCGTATTACATTAGCCTCTTAAGTTGTATCATATTAGCCCCACAAATTTAAGGCTGTATATATCATGACACGATTAATATTATTGCATTATTTTAACGCAGAAAAGAATATTAATTCTTTCTTAATGATAACCTATTTTCAAAAATATCGTGTCATAAAAAATAACGAAGTAACATCAAAAGATTTATATCACGGTGGTAAAGTTTTTGACTGGAAAAATTAGGCATTTTAGTTTTGATTTTTTCCTCCCAAATATTGTTACATTCTGAGTGTTTGCTATATGGTCATTATAATAGAATATATTTCCTATCATTTGTCATTTTCTTGTTAATTTTGGACATAAATAAATAACAACTCTTAAAGTGTAATACATTAACCCCAATTTTCTACTGTATAATATTAGCCCCGACTGATCTTTATAACATTGTCGAAAAACAATATGAACGCTAGAGATTTTTGATTAATGAAATCTCTTTTTAAAAATAGATATTGTATTAAGATAAATTGAATACCCTGTTTTTTTTAAAAAAAAAACTGCAAATGCTTCACTTTCTTTTCGCATCGGAAAGGAGGTAGTCTTGTCGTGTACCTGGTGGTGAGGGGGAACCGTGTCAGGTGAGTTAACTTTAAAGACCCGAGTTCGAATCCCAACGAGTAGAAAATATTTTCTGCTGCAGTAGGTCTTTTTTTTGTTTTGTTTCTTTTTTGCAGGTTAACATAGTCCGTATTGAATATTGCATAGCAATTACGAATAATACGTGAAAATATATGCTGTTGAGGCAACACTTGTTTTGAACATAAAACACTTTCTAAATAGTATGTATAGTAAGATAAACTTTATTTAGGTGAGTAAACTTAGACCATTCACTTTGATTCTCTAAATTAAAACTTGACGTAACTGAGAACAGTCTCGTCATAAGAGTTATTATGATACATATATCCTTTATTTTTAAAATCTTAGGCCCCGAAACGCGCCTCAAATTAATTATTAATATAATAGCAATAGCTACTTAGAATAGCTACTTAGCTACTTAGCAGAAATCAAGCGTTTTATATACAGGATATTCGGGGAAGAAATGTCGAATCTTCGAAAAATAGCTGTTAAGACAATTTTAAGCTTATTTTGTCTAATAAACTACACGGATATTCCAAATGGCTAAGCCGCAATAAACATTCAAAAGTTGGTTTGGATATATGTTTTCTAGGCAACTACTTGCGTTGTAGAAGCATATAAACACTTCATTAATATCTAAATTGTTTATGATTAACAAAATAAATGAATAAATTTGATCAGAAAGAAAAATTAACCCAGAAATAAAAAAGCACTCAATTTTCACAGTTCGACTGCTTTTTTATTTCTCGGTTAATTTTTTTCTGAACTAATATATTAATTTATATTGTTAATAATAAACATGTTACATGTTTCTGGGGTGTTTACATTATTCTAGAATGCAAAGTTTTGCGTAGAAATCATATTTTCAAACCAAAATTTGCGTGTTTATTGCAGCTCAGCCATTCAAAATATTTATGTAGTTTATTAGACAAAGTATGATTAAAATTGTTTAAACAGCGTTTTTCAAACTTTCGACGTTTCCTTCCCCGATACTCTGTATATCCATGCTTCTTTAAAACCAAAAACAATAATTTGCGTACTGAAAACTAATTAATTAAACCCATGGCAGTATAATTGCTAACATAAGTACTGTCACACATCTTTCGCAGGATAAGGAGTAAAATTTAAAGAAAAATTATAGTTCACATGAATTTTGACAAATTGCGTCTTACTTTCTATGATATTCAAATGGTAACATTATATTACAATATTCAATTGGTTAACAATTTCGTCTAAAGAGTCTTGTTTGATAATTCTCCAATTTCGTGTTGTAATAAGATATCTTATGATACTCATGTCGTAAATAACTATTTGACAACTATTATGTTTAGTGTATGTGTCTAGCAGGTTTTGTATTATTCTGAGAAATTGGATCATACGAATCACTTTTACTACGTTATTCACACAGGAGCACATGAATCTCAAAAAAGTATTTAATAATATAATCCTTGCTGATGAATCAACGTTTTATTGACGATTTTAATTTTGAAAATTTTCATTAGTTTGGATGTTTAAATATAGGCATCACATGTAATTACATGTCTGTTAAACACGATAGCATTATATGAAGCAAGAAACATTGTTTTTCGTTTGATCATTCAACTTCATCAATCACTCAAAATTACTTTAATTTTCTCTGCTTATCAGTTTTTTAATCTCAGATCTTCGATGAAGACATGAATCAAATAACATCGTAGATATTTGAGTGTTTTAAAAATAATAACGTGAATAAATGCTTATATTTATTGAATTAGTTTTATAATAACCTGTAAAAACATGGGTTTTCTGTTGGTTTTGGGGATGTTGAAATCATTCAAATAGTAAAGGCAATGTTAAGCTGGTGAACTTTAACATTGTTTATTTGATATTTTTCTTAGGGATAGTTTATAATGGTTAAAAGTTTTCAAAGAGTGCACATTAGATACCTCGAGTGGCCCGTTTCCGTTTAATAAACCGCTACGTTCTCGCTGTACAGATGGTCGTGCAAAATTCAAGGTTTTGATAGATTCGTAGAATGGCGGCCAACAAACCACCTTCGAACTCTTTACGATACTGAAATGTAGTCTGTGTTGGGAAGGTCATATCACTTGACCACCAAGTTCGTTCTATGTATTTTCACTGGGAAATGCTAGAGCATTGATATTTACTAAACTGTAAACAAAAGCTAAATCTCCTTGAATTGTTATAACATCTGTTTTGCTTTCTTTTAGTAATATCAACTCGTTTTACCAAATACGTGAGTTTGTTATATTTTTACACGCTACAATAATTTAATTTTACAAGTATTTATTTTCAAGCATTTAGGATTTCATGAAATTTCATTGAAACGTTCGCCAATCTAAAAACCTTTTAAATGTATATTAAATATATTAATGTTGTTTAAAAATATGTATTAACAATGCGTAGATTTAGCACATAAAGCTCTGATTTGAATATTATACAATGAAATCATCAAATTAACAGTTTTAGAAAGGAATGATAAATTGAATTGAAAATATTAACTTAAAGTTTATATACGTTTATTTAGAAATTTTTATACTTGTGTAAATATTGTCATGTGTGATTCTACTCATGTGATCTTTCAAAACACAAAATTGAATATTTCTGTATTTGAAAACCTTAACACTACCTTCATCCAATCCAGTGCAGTTTATAGCAAACAGCTACGCAATATGTTTCCCTATTTTTTAATGGTAATGGTTAAACAAGAGGAACAAATAGTTTCTGACTCTCGGTGTTAACAGGGGACTTAAAAAAATTAATAATACAGTTATTCGGTTGCTCAACATCCCTTTGATAGAAAAACAGAAACAATTGTTTGGGCGTAATGCACCTTGAAAATATTTTTTTATAATCAATTTCTTTCCTATTTGATAAATATATCGACTTGGAAATTGTAGGACTTAAAAGAGAATATAAAAACCAAATAAAAGTTATGCTCATACTCGCCGTAAAAATACGAATTTAGCATAATGAAATTGGCCACAGAATTTGTTTACAAGCAAGTGCATTTTAAGCGTATGTGGTAGGCAAAAGCGCGGCATTGGAGAACTGTTTTTTCAGTATGCCCATCCCACGCTATTCTGCTAGCGCGAATGAATTAAGCGCAAACAAATGGGGTCTACTAAGATGTTAATTTCTTATAAACAATTACGTATATCTCGAGAACGAGATATAATAGCACCGAACGAATTCCGGAATTTTGCATCACATTTAAACGCCATTCAGATTAGACAATAAAAAAATTTGCAACAATTGCAAATTTATAAACAATTTCCAAATTTTGCAAATCTAAAGTGGGGAGAGTCTCCCGATGTCCCAGAACCAAAAACAGCCAATTAACAATTTTGCAACAATTTATAATTTTATAAACAAATTCGAAATATGCGTTAGAACGGCCGGGAAGGCTCCGCAAATTGTGCCTGAAATGAATATCTCAAAATAGCAGTTTGTCAGGAGTTACAAATCGATTGCTAAAAGTTATAATAAATTTTGCTAAAATGATAAATATTTACTGGTCTATAGACAATCATTCTGGACGGAAAACCCCGCTTAGAAATATTTTTTTCGTCGTGGCGTACGCGCAGGCAAACTATCTCCTTCGGCAGGGAAATATGACGATATTTCCGTCTCGTACGTAAACGAACTAGCCCCTTCCCCCTGAGACAGTGTTCTTTCTGCCCCTTGGGATGTTGCACCAATCACAGACAACTGTGGTTCTACCTGCTAGCAATTGGTCAACGCGTCCCTCCCCCTGCCCTCCCCCAGGCCGAGGGGTGTCCAAGTTTGTCGACGCGGTGTGGAAGATAGAATTTTGAACGACATTTTTTCTGAGGGAGAGGGTACGTTCACTGTAATATCTAAATTAAAAGAATGAATTAAATTGAGAAACTGCTCTTTTTCGTGGGATTCGCTCAGAAAATCGATATTGAAATCTCCACATACAACAATGGATTTAAAAGAGAGATTACTAATTGTGTTCAGAGTTATCTCTAGATTTTCTACGAAATTGAAATAATCTAAAGCTTGCTTTGTTGGAGGTCTGTAGATGCAAAGTAAAATAATTTAGAGCGTAGTAAAATGTACAACTGTTATTTCAAAAACTTTTTCAACTGCATATAAATTGAATTCTGACAAGAAGGTAGAATCAATATTATTTCTTACATATACACACAAACCTCCGTAAGCAGGGCCTTTATTTAATTCCCTTGCTCTACAATAAGATCCTGCAAGGTAAAAACTAGGAATTTGGAGTGTGTTTAGATCATTATGAGATAACCAATGTTCTGTAAAGCAAAGAACATCTATTTGACTGAGATCACACTCTAAAGCTGCCTCGATAAATTCAATTTTATTTCAAAGAGAGAG
>BLKR01001680.1:197500-261214 GCA_011170035.1 Teleogryllus occipitalis | reverse complement strand
TGAACCGCGGGAATGCAATGCCTGCATTAGAGTATCTGATTTCATTGTAACCGTGATGAATCGATGCGAGCAACGATATGCAAAACGCCAGCTGCCAGTGGCCACCGTCTCTTTGTGACCTTCCCCACTCCCTCGCCCGCCGCCCAGTCTCCTCGCCGGGCGCCGCCGCCTGTGCCCACGGCGTCCGCCGCGCCCTTCCCTCCCGCCACTTTCACCCGCCGTCGCTCCCTCCCGCCGCCGCCGCCGGGCACTTCCGGGCGGCTGGCATGCCGGCTGCGACGAGGCGGTGGCGAGGTGGTGGTGGCGAGGTGGTGGTGGTGAGGCGGTGGAGAGGCGGGCAGGGCAGTGGAAGCGCGGGCGAAGGCGATGAGGGTGTGAGAGAGGGCGAATGAGGATGTGGCAAGTCGAGGATGTGAGTAGAAATACGGTAAAGACATGGGGGACGGGGAAGGATGCGAGAGGACGGGGAAGTGTGCTGGAGAACGGGGAAGGGTAAGGGAGGACGGGGAAGAGTGAAGGAGGAAGGGGAAGGGTGAGGGAAGACGGGGAAGGGAGAGGGAGGACGGGGAAGGGTGCGGGGGAACGGGCACGTATGCAGGAGGACGGGGAAGGGTGCGGGGGAACGGGCTCGTATGCAGGAGGACGGGGAAGGGTGTGGGATGACGGAAAAGGGTGCGAGGGGGCAGGGAAGGATATGGGAACACTGAAAAAAGTTTGGGGAAGACAGAGAAAGGTATGGAAGGACGGATTAACATGTGGGAGGACGGGGAATGGTGTGGAAGGTCGTCGAAGAGTGTGGAAGGAGGGGGTAAAATCGTGAGAGCATAGAGAAAGGTATGGAAGAACAGGTGAAGAGTATATAAGAACGAGGAAACGATTGGAAGGACGAGGAAGACCCAGAAGGCGGCGGCAGAGGATGGTGCAGTCGGTGAGCGGGAGAAAGAGATAGTCAGGAGGGAGATGTGGACATACGCATGGCGATGTCCAGGGGGGCGGGGGCAGGTAGAGGGGGAGGGCTGCGGGAGCGCGGCTTTTGCGCGCCGACGTCCTTGCTCTCGCCCTGCCGCTGCGCGCCTGATGAATGGAGACACTCGGAACACGCGCGCGCGCCACACCGGGGCGGACAACCACCTACGCGGTCCGCGCGCTCACGCCCCGCGCCCACCCCGCCATTGTGACTTCGGACTGCATCGCAAGACACAGTTCAACTACTAATTTAAGATAAGTACTACAAATTACAACTTAAACGGCGAAAGAAATTTTAAACAAAATATTACAAAGCAAAAAAGTATTATATTCGACTTAAGTAAATGACTAACATTCAATTCACTAGAAATATTTCCTTTCAATGAGGAATAATAATTATGAAAATTTCGAAATCTCATCTGGCTAGAGAGAAGTGCTTTTAAGTTACGAGGATTTCCTTACATCTCCAATTCTGGAATATAATTATAGATACATACTCCAAATCGTGACGTAAACTATTTTAAGAATAGGGCAAAATGCGTATGCGATGAATTGAATGGCAGCATGCGAGTGGGAGAGAAGCGGCGGCAAGAGATCACTTTCAGGGTGAGGAAAACCCAAGCAGCGTTGAAACGATCCGAAGGAAGGGAGGGGAAGGCGGTGGGTGCCACGACGAGTAGGCCGGCCACACGGGACGGATGGGGGATAGAAACGCGGGAGCGTGGCGGAGACGGGCGTGGAGAGAGACGTGGCGGGGGAGGCGTGCGGGGCGGGGCGGGGGGGCGTGGAGGGGATGGTAGGGCGGGGACGTGTATGGCTGGGACGTGCGTGGCGGGGAGGGGTGTGGCGGGGCGGGGCGGGGAGGGCGTTGCGGACGCTGACGTGGCGGGGAGTGGCATGGTGGGGAGGGAAGGGCATACCGGGCAGGGGAAGGGCGTGGAGCGGAGGCGGGGGTGCGGGAGGGGAGGGGAGGGGACGGGGGCCGTCCACCCGCGCCACCTGACGCGACCGGGTTACGACGCCCGGCGCACGCGCCGTCTGCGCCGACCCGGTTCACGCTTCCGCCCGCCCCCGCCCCTCCCCTCCACTTCCGCCCCCGGCGCGGCCATTCACGCTCTCCCTCCCCTCAGCTCCGGTACCAACTGAATCAATTTCTCCTGCGTAAACCCCGATTCCTCACAGGTATTGTTAATATTATCGTGGATTTATGTATTCAATCAAAATATATTGTTTGATATTTAATGCTAATTGCACATTGTCTATTGTGGTAACGGCAATATGGTAGCTTTGCAGAATGTTGATTGGCTCCTGCGGGATGTTTAAGGCCTCAAGAAGTGCTAATATTTTACACTTGAGGCTAGAAACGATAGTACCTTTCACAGAAATTGGAATTCGAATTGACAGATATGGGAAGTTTGGAACCATTATTACATTTTCAAGACTTCATATGTCCTTAATGATATTGATTTTACCAATGGAAAAGGTGCAGGAATAAAATGAATTCTTCTTTTCTGTCGTACAATCTCTTCCTTTATTTCTTTTCGAGAACCCAACGCAGAATGATGTGATTCTCCAGCCCTCATCCATTTCACAGTACCAAATTACTTTGACGGTTTTTCATATTCCACACAGATTACTACTATCTTTTTGAAGTTTCATAAATTCGACAAATAAAGAGTCAGAGGGGATTAGAAGATGGATTCAGGACACGGAAGGGACCATTTCATTATAAGTTTTTCCTGACAGAACTGCTTAAACGCACCAATCCTTTACAAATTACGAATTGTACTCATACCGACGTAACATCCTTAGAACCAATAGTTGTACAAATGGTGTCCAAGAGTGGCCTCAGAACAGGAGAACAAATAACGGGGCATCAGAACTGCACGTTGTTAGAGCGCGTTCGGAAGACAAACCGCGCGGGGGCTCAAAGAATCCCCGCCTCATCGCGGGACGTCTGGCGAGCGGCGCCGCAGCTGGCGCATCCGCCCCTGAGCACGCGCGAGGAGGCGCGTGGCGGCACGTTACACTCCGGCGCCCACCCAAGAGCCCCGGGCCGGTGACGGCGGCGGGTGGCGGAGCGCGGTGGAGGCGGTCGAGGGGACGGCGGTTGAGGATGTGTCGGCGGCTGTGAAGAGGATACGGTGGTAGTTTGGGCGGCAGAAGTGGTGGAGATGGAGGCTGCAATGGTTATGGAGGCGGCGATAGCACGGCTGAAGGCAGTGGCGTCGACGGCCGGCGGTGGAGATGGCAGCAAGCGCAGAGATGGATCGTATGTGGAGGGTGGTTTCTGCGGAGGTGTTAGCGGCGGCGGGGGCGGCGTTGGAGGTGGAATTGGGGGCGGCGGCTTCGGCAGAAGTGGTGGTAGTGGTGGTAGTGGTGGTAGTGGTGGTAGTGGTGGTAGTGGTGGTAGTGGTGGTGGTGGTGGTGGTGCCGGTGGTGGTGGTGGTGGTGCGGGGATGAAAGCGGCAGCAGTGCAGGTGATGGCAGCGTTCACGAGGCGACGGGGGAGGGAGAGATAACAGCGGCGGGGTGTGTGTGTGTGTGAAGCTGTTGGCGGTGGAGGTGGTAGTTGTTGCGGCAGGAACGAAGCTGGCGTGGGAGAGGCGACGGTAATGGAGGAGACGCCAGTGGCGGAGATAGTAATAGCGGCGGCGGAGGTGGTAGAGCTGCTAGGGGCGGAGCTAGTGGTCGTGGCGGAGGATGCGGTGGAGGTGGAGATGATAGCGATGGCAGCATTGACGGTGAGTGGACGAGGCGACGGGGAAGAGAGAGATGGTAATATCAGCGGTGGGAGCGGCTGGGGGTGGAGATGGTGGTCGAGGCGGAGCACGCGAAGATGGTGGAGCAAGAGGCGGCAATGGCGTGGGGGCGAGTGTTGAGACCGGGGTGCTGCCTTGTCCGTTGGCATCAAGCACTTGGGGCGGCGCGAGGCTACCAACCTGGCGCGACCACGCTCGGCTGGCGTCAGCGAACGCGCCGACGCGCGCCAAGGGCCCTTGGCGCCGGATTGCACTCACCGCCAGGCGCTGGCCGCTCCCCGGGTACTTACCTGAAAACAAGAAAGAGAATGTAAGGAAAGTAACATTGAGAAGTCCATCCTCTTACCAATTAATGTACTCTTGTAAGCAAAATTAAGTACTAAGTCTGACTGCTGTAACAGCAGAGACAGTTGTACGAACCGTGACAAATTGTGAATGTATCTATGGTTTAAAAAGACATTTGTGATTCTGGATTGACCATTCTCGATATAATAAAATGCAACACAATATTTTAATTTTTTTTCAATTGCGTATAAAGTAATTCTTATGAAGGCGTTTCCTAGCACATGAATTATATATTCAGTAAGAGAAAAATATTTCCAAAGCAAAATGTTTTTCAATAAAAATATTGATCGCTACCGTTTTTAACTCAAATAAAATTAAAAACCTTTATTATGTACGAGTCAACTAGACTGTAGTATAGTGGATATGTATCGCAACTCGAGAAAATCTTTCATGTTCTAACTTGCATTACGTTTCAAGAAAGTTACGTGACTTCAGCACTCCATTCTCGGTCGAGTGCATAATACCTGTGTTTCTACTCCTAGGTTGTGTTGTATAAGACCAGTCATTCAAGGAAATAGCAATTGACATTCTAGACAGTTGTAATCCCCATCGTTACAACTAACACATATTTTCTTTGAGAAGCATGAATACAGGAACGTTCACTCAAGCTCACCCAATGATTCCTCGATCCGATAGTTTGGAGTCGATGTTGTTTACTTTCTTGTCTTTTCATTGCCTTGTAATAAAAGTCGAAAGCGATTTCTCGAAATGACACGTTCAATGGTATTGTAGAATGTTAAACGAATATATTAGATGCTAATATTCTTACTTTTGCAAGTAGTCTAACAGGAACGGGATAGCAACCAACTTCGAGAAATAATGTTCCTTGATATTTCCCGAACTTCCCTGAAAAATGTATTTACTTCCCATTTAACTCAATGTAACTAAAGGAGTTTCTCAACGAACTGAAAGCTTAGGAAGAACTTTGATTTCGGAATGTGCACATTTATCAAATGTAAAAATAAGATTTGTTTGGATAAATAACAAAGGAAAAAGTAAATTCTGAAGGAAACGATTCGGTGGCTACTATGAATAAGTTCATTTCAATTCAGAAATGAGATATTTTGCTGTGTATACACTTATATTATTATTATTATTATTATTATTATTATTATTATTATTATTATTATTATTATTAAATAAAAACAACTGATTTTGGAAATAAGCACAGTGTTGAGAGTTGGCAAATGTTTGTTATTTTTAGATTCTTCACAGAGTTCAAGAAACCGCAGTTTAAATAGCCCACACACTCACCCACACATAAACAAACAAACAAAATGTCAGAAAACGGTTTGCTAGAAACTTCCTCCATTTCTGCAATCTCTGCTGATTCGCGGAATGAGGAGATCAATAGAACCTTGGTGAGTGATGTGGCGGCAATGGGGGCGGCGAAGGTAGGTCGACGGCCGTACGTTCACACCGCGGTCAAGGTTTGACCTCGCGAAGTCGCTGGTTGCTGCGGTGGTTGCCGAACTCCGTGGTTCCTCAAGCCATACAGTGATTCCAGTAAACTCGGAGCAAGGATAAAGCGAATGTGTTTAGAATTACTCCCACTTGAAATAATCTGCAGTTTAATTAAACTGACGTTTAAAATACGTCCGATTCATATACAATCGACTGTCGTATGCTTTGCCTTTTGGGTAGATTAGTTGAAATTCATTCTCTGTAATTGAATACTTAGACGAACAGCACAAAAACAACTCTCCTAGACTCATATTACGTAGGGTAACCTTATTTCACATCAGAAAATCGACCTTGTTGTCAATAAGGAGAGTGAAGTCTCAAATGTCATGCGTATCGCATTTGGCGCCAATGGAAGAGAACAATTGCAAAATCTGCACTGACCTTAAGTCGTTTGAGATCCCGAAAGACTCTGGGCTATAGACATGGAACAAGAGATATAGCCTAGACGTCGAAACTGCTAGTGATAATAAAAGTTTACATTTCATGACATGAATGACAATAACATTGTTTTTTCCAAGTTAATTTTTTCAATCGTTTATTAAAAATTCCATAATTGCAGCTTTTTATATCTCAGGCCTTCCAAGAAATCTGTTCTACTCACTAATCAATCTTCCCCTTTTGCGCCTCACTCCTTGCGGGAAGAGAAGGGGGCGACCGCGATCTGTTTCCCAGCGCAAAGTGCAGCCTTGCCCGCACACCTTTGCGGGGCGCACGCTTCCGGTGACTTCTAACACCACCACAGCCACGCCCAGGCGCTGCCATCCGAGAGGGGGTGAGGGAGGGAGAGAGGGTTACTCAACGCGGTCGCGCAGCATCCGGAAATGGGTTCCGCAGGCGCCGCGCCGCCCGCCATGTTGCGGGAAGAGAAAGCGCTGTCCCCGCGGCGCGAACGGGGTGGAGACTTCAACGCGCGGTAAAGAACCGAACCGAAGATGGCGCGTCCTCCATCCTTCGGAAAAGGGACCGCGAAGAATCGATCGGTTGGAGGAAGAAATCTGTTGTTCTCGGAGACTCATTTGTCGCCTTGGGCGCGAAATTTTCTTCTAGTTCTGCCGAAAAGATTCGATTCACATTCTTCTACCGCACAGGGCTGAGAAAAATTGAATCGAAGCTATTCGCCATTAATATTTTTGCAACAACAAAAACAGAAAGAAGGAAGGAAAAAAAGACGGAAGTAAATAGATACAAATCAGTTTGAAACAAGAATATTTTATTTTTATCAATTTCATTTCTATGTTTAGAGTGGTACAGCTCAATCAAACATAGAGTTTTCCATCACAATCGTTATGTTAAATATATTTTTGAACCACTTATCTCTTGTTTGAAGTTTGCTTGATTTTTTGATTGCTCGAACGTTTGTAATCAATGAAACAAAAAAGCCCTAAACAATTCACGTCCGAAGATACTACGTAAATAAAACCGATGTTCAATTATCGATCCCACCGTTGTGACATCTTCTATTTTTTTGAAATTTCGAACATGATGCGACGCTTCCAAAACACCGCTCCTGACACGAGTACTTACACGAAAAGCTTTATAAGCGCGTTGAGAGCTCAAACAGTTTTCATCACCGCTACGTCACGAGACAGGTGTGCGGCGTGGGGCAGAAAACGAACGGGAGGAACAAGAGTCGAAGAGAGCGCCTGCGCATGCGCAGACAGCTGCTAACTCGTGCTGCACGCTGCGCACATAAACACTCTCCGGAGAAGCGCTTCGCACCGCTCGGAGAAGGAAACGTCCACCCCTACGCCCCCGCGCCCACTTACCACCATTCAAATTGGAATGTGATGCCTTCAAAATGGCGCGCGGGGTTATTTCACTTAATGCTTTCATGCGTTGTGTTTGAAGACTTCCTCCGGTGTGTAATGCTGGTCGCTCAATTCTAGTTTGCGATAATATTATGGACAGAGAAAGGTATTCCATGTAAATCAATTCTGCGATAATGTGTTTCGGTGATCAAGATTCTGTGTACTTAATCCGGAAAACTAACTTGAAAGAAGGCCAGTAGCTTTCCAGATTTATTTGAATTTCTGTTTACATTCATTTTAATCCATTCCAACAATTAATTATTTCTGATGTTTCAAATAAAACCATTAAAATACATAATTATGAATTTAGATACATTGCTTTAATTTATTTCTTCAACGCGTGACTTGCCTTATATGAAATGCTTAGATGTACTCTTGATTGGCGATACTCTCATGCTGAATTTCATCGTCACATATAATTTATTTTCAGAGGTGAAGTTTGTGCATGACAACTGTAATATATTTTGAACTGCGCATATTACTATTCTAGCCTAAAATAGTTCGAATAATGAAGAATTGAGATTTTAAAGAATTTATATAGAGTATACCCCGAGCATTAATTACCAAAGTCATGAAATCTTCAATGAGATTGAATTGACAAAAATTTTAATTTATGCATTCAGAAATGAGCACTTCTTAGTTAAACGCAAAATTAAAAAAAGATATTTTGCGCATGCAAAATTAATATGTAATTACAAGCAAGTATTTAACTTTGAATATATTGCCTTATCATTTAACAGCACACTATGTATGGGGTTCAGGCGGTTACAGATACTAGAAGAAAATTTGTTCCTTTTTTCCAACCTTGCAAAACACGCACGTTTCGAAACGATAATAATATAATTGCTAGATGCCATTTTGACGAATGGTGTAATTAATGGTTACATTGAATATAGAGACAAACATCCGTTTTCGTAATGGCGAGTTTTTGCGACAGGTGGTCTCGATGTTTTGATATGGTTTAAGATACACTCATTAATAAACAGAGCTTAGAGGCTCACTATTTGCTTTACGTTCATTCATAAAACTGTTTTTTTAAACTTTTTAAAAGGAAACGTATTCAGAAAAAATAAAATGAACACTAGCGTAAATCCGCTGTGATTTTGAAAGTCGACAGTTTATTAGTAGATAATTAAGCTTCCCGAATCTAAGATTAGAACTAATTATCCTAAATCAATTTCACAGGATATAATTCTGTTAATCAATCGTAGAAGAAATTACTTACATTATTAAATAGTCACCCTTAGCGTATTCTTTCATAAAGTGATTTGCTCGTGGTGCGCCACAAGATTTTCTTTGACCATCAACTTCCGTCGCATTTCACACAAACCAAAACGATGACTGAGTCAGCAAGAGAAAGCAAAAGATACCAACGAATACCGTATTTCGGGAATGAGCTGAATTCTCTAATGATCATTAATGGGCGCGTACGGTACCTGACGTCTTCAGGAAAAGGCCCCACGCCGCCTCATGAATACGGAATTCTATAGGGTCGATCTTAATCGGCGCTTCCTGCGTCGATTGCCATCACTCGGCGCTTCTGGCCCGTAACGGAAAGCGAACATTCCTGGAGGGGGACGGGGAACGGAATTTCTATAACCACGAATAAGAAAGTGATCTTTTGTGGTACTTGGAAACGGAGTCAGAACGGGGTATACAGTATGAGTTCCATTACAAAGACAACTATTTATCAGTGTAGGTATTTATTTATAAGGCTGCGTGTAGAATACAGCACCGAGAATAAGGATGTTTATTATCTGCCTTATGAGTATTGGTTGGTCGAGGCCATCGAGTTGTGCAGATCACACAACCCAAGAACTGGCTTGTGGACTACACAGCAGTCCCTGACTCGTCCATGGACCTCGGCGGTATGTTTAGCACTACGTTAGCGACATTATATGTCGTATAATAGATAAACATTCGTATCCGTGTGCAAATTAAAACACAGCACTAAATCCTAACACTCTTTCTGTCGCCAGCCTTAGTAAAACAAGCAAGCAAAAATGAAAACAAACGTAAGAAATAATGAATGCAAATTTATATTATGAATATAGATAAACTGTGTTACTTACGTTATTGCGTTTAAAACACAAAACGTTAAAACAATACATACTTCTGTTAAGACGCAGATTTTCTTTACATACAAATTCAAACACAACACTAAACCCTAACACTGTTTGTTTCACCAGGCTTAATAAAAAAGTATAAAATAATGAATGCAATATAAATTTATATCGACAAAATATTTAAAATTACTTTGCGTTTAAAACACAAAAGTTATAACAAGAATAAGAGAGATAGGATCACACAAAGGCAGCGGCACTCCAGTTGGACGATCGCCGAATAGCCCTGAGCAGCTCTGGACCGCGGGCCGTCGAAGAGCGCGAGAAGGCCGCGTCGGCATCTGCCAGCCCCGCCCCACCCCGCACCGCCCCCCTACGCCCCGCGCCACCACGGCCGGCGCTTACGCCCTGTTCTGACGGCTGGACGTCCGTCGCGGGCCGCCCCAAGCGCCGGGGGGAACGACCTTGGCTCGAGCGGTACCTGGCACAGTTACGACACGCACGCGGCCGCTCCCTATCTTGGAGTGCTCGGGCGCGGCCTTTCGGAGGACGCGAGGGCTCCAACACCATCCCGTCCCAACACACGTCGCAAAAAAAGGAAAGCGCCCCTCTCTATTGGATGAGTGTGTGGACGAGAATGCGAGGTGACGGCACAACTGCTGCATTTCGTATGGTGAGGCGCCACAAGGTTCATACTGATAACCCATTGAAGAAAAATGCAGGAAATGATTAGTAGGATCTAGCGTTTAAACGGTTTCTACAAATCATATTCAGTTCTGTGAGTCGGTTTCCAAAGTGAAAAAAAATTAGTCGTTGCTCTGAGTCTGCGCCTACTACCACCACCACCAACAACAACAACAACACCATAACCATCACAACACCAACAACAACCTCGAGGAGGGCTCCTGGGAAACAATTATCCGTAAGGAAATTGTTTCCCCTTATATATCGTATGTGTGCCATACTTCAACTTTTTTCTAAGAGTACGTAACACATGCTTTGAATCGCTGCAGAGACAGCGAAATGATATGTGTCGGTCACTGTATATAGATTCACTAGTAGATGCAACACTAACGTTAAGATGTGGTGATGAATGATCGAAAAGATGTCAAATGGTGGAGTGAGTGAAGTTCAGAAATATGGAGATGGGAGAGAGAGAGAGAGATATGCAGATGATACGAGAAACGCGCAGGTAAGCTGCCACGTTCCCACATATTACAACTTATATGATTCTGGGCGATGCATATTGGAAAGAAGAAACTTAACATTAAGTATTAATCATATATGTAAAGATGAAAGTGTCACATCGCGATGACAAGAACCACGAAAAACACACAGGAGTAAACTTCGTCATTCAATTCCACGCTTATTTATTGAAGTTTCGTCAGAAGTGATTACTTTCTCTAGTGTAAAACACATTCACATTATACTTTTATATTTTGTCCTTGATACTACAACGTCCTACATTTCCTTTCCATAATTAAAACCTAATTTTGATGCGTATGTAGTAAATATAGTGAAATACTAGTGAAAGAAAAGACGTGTCATTTACATTCTTGGAATATGCAAACGTTTATTGCTTTTTAATTAACGCACGGAAGGTCAAATGTATTCTCTTATTCGGCTAATGCCTGAGGGCTGGAGCATTTCGTTTCCTTGTCAAATGACTCATGCAACGTTTTTTCACACAAAAGCACCTTTTCTGTTTCGCACCTTTACATTATTTTCTATTTATCACGCCAACTAACGGCATCAATATATTCCCAATGATCAATATATTACAACAAATAAGAATAATAAAATACGAGATTGATTAGGCAGAGTAAGGGAAAAATATCCGCGATTCTCTTATTTCGTTCAGAGAACAAAGAATAGTTATTTTTACATGATAAATCGTAACAATATTTATAGTCAACTCATTAATTTACAAAAATTTTGACAAATTCTCGTATCGTAACTTATTAGGTTCATGAAGTTCTGCCTACTAAATACGTTTTAAAGACATTGCATCGCCTTCACAACAAGTACCCTTTCTTTCTGCACTCCCTCACACGGACTACACGACAGCACTTATTGTGAATACTCGAAAATATAAGTCAAGTATGATCACTGGTCAGTGAACAAAAGGTAGAGTCAACATGTTAGACTTGAAATCGGGTGACATTCGCAATGGAAATTGGCGCAGTGAAGAAGAAATATCTATTTCCCATGGCTTCATATGTAAGATATTAAAAGAGTGGGATTTCAATTCACCCTCGCCAAAAAAGGCATTCTTGAAAATTACATAATTTCGATTGCATTCACAAATCGCGTCTGTTATAAATGAATGATTATTTCACTATTCAAAAATTTTCAACTATTTTTTACATGATGCAATTTGCCTGCATTATTAGAGCATATATGAAACGTTAAAAGTGATTCTCATTACAAAATAATGATCAGCTCCTATTGATAACGAAACTGGTTCACCTGGAAATGTTTCAAATTATGCATTCTTAATAACGTAAGAAATACTGTGACGAGCAGTTTGACTTGAGTGTAGAAACATTACTGACCTTTGTCACTCATTTTCTTTTCAGTAAACCAATCTTCAACAACAGCACTAAAACTTTCCAAATGCTGTAAACAAAGTAAAAATATTTCCAGTTCGGATGGATGTTTCTGCAAGCATGAACCAATGTTGTGTGGTTCCCCGCTTTCGCCCTTCCGGTGTTGAGACCGGCTTCCAGAAACGTGGGCCGTGAAGTCTGGAGGGAAACTTTAAACGAGACGTGGCGTATCTCATTCGTTTTAGCAAACCAGACTATTAAGAAGGCTGGCAGTCGGGTTGAGCTGGTCTTGTGGTAAGCGACGAAAATAACTTAACTAGTGTTTTCCAGTCAGCTAAAAAGAATTCGGAAGACTATCTACGAAAAAATTCAAGTCTGTTTCACGTGTTACACCATCATTATTGTAAGACGAATTTCTTTGAGCGCATTCCGCGTTCTTCTACCTTTCGAATTCACAATTGTATTGATTTGACGGACTAATAATTTGTGCATGACATGGCAGTAATGTGTTTCAAAACTTCATTGAGGAAAATTAACCTACAAATCGCAAATACCTTCGAGAAGAACTTCCGAAATGTGGCAAATCGTTTTCATCTTTCTCAGGACTATAACGTTGAAAGAGAAACAATGTTCCTTATTGCCTAGAATTCGTTCCTTCTCATATCACTTGAACTGCATTCTACTTCCTGACAATATTTGTTTTTAGAAGCAAGGCTCGTCGAGGCCACACCTAAGAAGATTGGGGAATTCTTTTGGCTTTTTGAAGAGAATGTTCAACCATATTAATCTCTTATTGCATTAATATTCAGTACAAGGGGTGCAATCAAGAAGTCGAGTGCAAAGAGTTCAAAACTTCTGCAAAGGGACGAAAATGTCAAGCAATTTTTCAAGAATTTCTATCTAGTAAATATATGAACTATTATACACATATTCATGCAACTACAGGTAAGAGAGATAAAAACGAGCTGGTCAAATACCAGATGTTATTTTTATTATCATTCTTAAGACTGATTTAACATTTATTAATATATAATACCAACATTATAATTTATGTATAATAAATAAAAGTATTTATTATTTCAAACGAATTGCGGAAAGAAATTGCACAAAGGAAATTATGCTAAAAATTGAAACTTATCAACTTGGACTCAAGATGTTTGTACTATTATCCACATACGTCGTACGGGCAATCATCACATCTCAGCAAAATATTTATATTTCAAATCACGATTTTTTTCCGGATAGCGTTTATTCATTAGAAGCACGCACATGCACACAATGTCGTTCCATCAGCATCATGGAAAACAGCTCGTAGTGGTTACTCGAACTTCTTCCACACCGCAGGCAAGAAATTGCGGAGGGACGAAAGTAGCCACATGCACCACGTACACACAAAGCAGAGGGATCACTCAGGCAGGCGACCGACCGCAATATGGCACGATAATCATCTCCGTCGCAGCGATGGGTGTATTCCAGTTGCCTATTGGCCCGGAACGTTTACACAGCAAGGCCAATCATTACTTTTATTAACCCACTTTAGAAGCGCCGCGCGCTGCCAACCTTCACCGGACCATTGATTACTCGAGAGAAATAGTCTTCGGGAAAGCGATACGTATGTCCTTCGGTATGTCATTTTCTCGATCGCTATTGGTTAGCAGCGGATTCGAAAAAAAAAAGAAATGAGGCGTTCGTTAAAACGCAATACAGGTTCAAGCACATGGAAATGGGAAGGCACTAGAGAAACTTCCCATTAAGATGCGGGGGAAGAGAGAAGTTGATTAGAATTAATGTCCACTTTGGCGTTCATTATACCGGTTCATGAGGTTAATAATAAAAAAGTGATTGCTCATGCATTTTCAAAAAGAAAATAACAGGAAAAGAGAGTGGAACATGCAAAAATGCAAAACAAATAAAGTTTTTAAAATGTAATCTGGTATAGAAATACTGGTACCACTTTCAATGTCATCTGCAAACGAAAATTGCCTAGCCTGAAGTAGCTTCCTATCTGCTGACCCTTGAGTATTTTTTGTGATTAAAAATAATAGTACACAATTAAAATTTTAAATTCGATATAAGCTACACATTTTCTCGCTCTGAATTAATTTAAAATTTTCCCGCTTAACTTTCTTCAGGCTTGAACTATCGCCCATTGAAGGCGCGTCATTCGCTTCATGCCACAACGTAATATTTCTGTAATTACTAAAGAAAGTATAAAACCAGGAATTTTTGTTATTTTTAAAAATCATCAGAGATGAGATTCTTGAAAATACACCATCATACTTTGCAACAATTTAAAGAAAAAGTAAATTCAAAGAATTCATGATTTATTTTGGAAATCCCACCGTAATTCTTTTAAGCAACGCACGCATATTACTGGACCGAAGGTCAACAAAAGCATTTCTGTACGTCCACGAGATACGGCATTAAAGAATAGCTCACTACGTCAGATCTACGACTCTTTGGGAACATTAATTCGAAAGTCTTGAATTATCATTCTTCATGTGCGCAGTTTAATACCGATTTGGAATGTCGTGGTTTTATAGCCCTCTTTCATTAATGTTTCGCTTCTGAACGCTGTGCCTGAGCAGATACGAACACGCTTCCGGGGCTGAGGCCGTGCCGTGGGGCCTAAAAGCGTGCGCGTTCCTTCCGTGCTTGCGCGCGGGCGTGGGCGAGCCGTGTGCGTGCGTTTCAGCGAGATGGGAAGATCCTTGCACGCGCACACCTGAGCGATCTCGTCATATCTAAGTTCTCCTCCGAGATATATGAATAGATAAGTTTCTAGTGATGGATTGTGCGCAGTCCATCGCGAAAACTCACGTAATTAAACTGCCTTCCGCTTCCGTCGTTTTTCTCTTTGCGTGGGTTAGGGAAAAAACATACATTTTCATTTCAAGAAAACCTTTCAGTTTTTTACCGTTTTCACTTTTAAGCCAAATCATACGATTGAAATAAAATGTATTTCATTTTGAATAATTTAATATTTAGCATTTTCATTAAGAAACTAGTGGTACTTCCTCCTCCCTATTTTCGCGTAAAATTATGTGAAAAGAACTGACATTTTCAAAAAATTGTACATGACTTTATTTAAAAATTTATCTTTAAGGAACTGATTTTATTAAGAGAAAAAAAGTTAATCTTTAATATTTTTGTTGTAGGAAGACGCCAACAAAATTTTGAACTTTTGCAATTGAAAAATACGGAGTTTTAGCGAACATGAGACCTATACTGTTCTCTTAATCGTTATTCATACTAACCAACAACAAAATTTAATCAAAAACATTATAGCCTTTTTTTGTTGAAAATTTTGAGTGTCCCAGGGGCTTCGTGTAAAGTACCCCCCAAAATTGAAATATCGGTTTCAAATTCAAGAGACCGTAACATCAACCACATCGATTGAGGAATATCAATTTTGGAGAAAATCGGATATACGGTTTAGCTGCTACTGCTGATTACAGACGGAAAGACAGACGGACAAACAAACAGACCGACAGACCAATTTTGCGGTCATTCGATTTTGCGGTATCAACGTCTCACAAAACAGGGATTCTGGCTCCACCACGTGTTAGAGGAATTTTTTTCTAAATTTAGCAACTGAATTTTTCCAATTTTTCGTTACCAGGGCCCTGTAATAAGAGTTTTCTGCCGAAAGAAATTCGCCGTTTTTTCGCGCAGCATTACATGACTTTCTCTCTAATCCGTAGGGAGAATATAAAAATGAAAACATTCATTTTATTGCAACATAAAAATAAAAGTCGTAGGATAAATAATTCTGTGTACAAATGCTCATTTACATTATTCCTTCTGTGCTATGCACTACCTCACTGTTTTCTACGGAGCTCTGATTAGGTTAAATTATACGAATAAGAACCTTGAGTCAGTTCATTATGCAAAACATATGTTAATCCAGTACATCAAGCTGTTACCTTGCATTATCTTACGTTTCCTCCTCCTACATTTGCATTACGTGTCAAACAATGGCGACATCAACCTGAAATACATGAAACAATTCAGCGTTGAAAGGAAAGTTCTATGATCACATGCCATGCTATTTACTGACATTTTTTTCCCTGAAAATAATATAAATGAAAAGAATCAAAGAATATTTTACGAACTCATTAACTTCATCAATAATTTTCGATTAATACATTTATTTAAGTTTTTATCCACGTTATTTTCCACTTACTGCAAACAGCGAAGAATAATATTCAATGTGTGTTGTTAGAACTGAGATGAGTCATTAACTTCATCAATAATTTTCGATTAATACATTTATTTAAGTTTTTATCCACGTTATTTTCCACTTACTGCAAACAGCGAAGAATAATATTCATGTGTGTTGTTAGAACTGAGATGAGTCATTAACTTCATCAATAATTTTCGATTAATACATTTATTTAAGTTTTTATCCACGTTATTTTCCACTTACTGCAAACAGCGAAGAATAATATTCAATGTGTGTTGTTAGAACTGAGATGAGTAATTAACTTCATCAATAATTTTCGATTAATACATTTATTTAAGTTTTTATCCACGTTATTTTCCACTTACTGCAAA
Source organism: Teleogryllus occipitalis (assembly GCA_011170035.1). Taxonomy (NCBI): domain Eukaryota; kingdom Metazoa; phylum Arthropoda; class Insecta; order Orthoptera; family Gryllidae; genus Teleogryllus; species Teleogryllus occipitalis. Next base: position 244,700 of record BLKR01001680.1, on the reverse strand, counting down.
CAGCGAAGAATAATATTCAATGTGTGTTGTTAGAACTGAGATGAGTCATTAACTTCATCAATAATTTTCGATTAATACATTTACTTAAGTTTTTATCCACGTTATTTTCCACTTACTGCAAACAGCGAAGAATAATATTCAATGTGTGTTGTTAGAACTGAGATGAGTCATTAACTTCATCAATAATTTTCGATTAATACATTTATTTAAGTTTTTATCCACGTTATTTTCCACTTACTGCAAACAGCGAAGAATAATATTCAATGTGTGTTGTTAGAACTGAGATGAGTCATTAACTTCATCAATAATTTTCGATTAATACATTTATTAAGTTTTTATCCACGTTATTTTCCACTTACTGCAAACAGCGAAGAATAATATTCAATGTGTGTTGTTAGAACTGAGATGAGTCATTAACTTCATCAATAATTTTCGATTAATACATTTATTTAAGTTTTTATCCACGTTATTTTCCACTTACTGCAAACAGCGAAGAATAATATTCAATGTGTGTTGTTAGAACCGAGATGAGTCACTGTTTGTTCTCCTGTAGTGCCAGGTGGTTCTTCAATAGCACCTCCTGCTGGTGTATTCATGGTAGGTATCAACGGATAACGTATCAGCCACCTGTTGTTCTCAGGATCGTCTCCAAAATATGTCGTTGTAGGCTAGTCGGGGTTTTGATGAATTCAAATGAAAATTAGTATCAGAGTACTGATAACCATGCTGTATGTTTAACCAGGATGAAAAGGATCAGTAACATTATTTCTGTTATCCAGAGCGTCGCTGATCGAGAGGTCCTAGCTTTGAGTCTCGATGGTGATGGATTTTCGATACAAGCTAACAGCTAGATCGCATTCAATCATTATCTGGAGGAGAATTCTAGTAAACGTCTGCTCTCTGATCGGTGGTTTTCTGTGGTTTCTCTTCTCAATACTAAGTGAATGCTGGAGCAATACTTTTAACAAACAGGCCACGCACCGCGCGCCAACTTTCCTACTCATTCTTGCCTCTTCTCTTCCGTCACACACGCACACTCAAATTGTGTACACCACACTCCCACATTTGTCGGGAGGCTTGTCCCGAATAGAGCGGTGCCCCTCCGTGGAGATATCTGAAGGGGGAAACCTCTAGTGAGTCACAAACGGTTCTCTCGTTCTACCTCCAACTCCTATGTTCACGGGACTAATGACCATAGCAGTTGACGAGCCTGAAAACCCATTAATCACTTCCTCAATAATATTTCTCGAGAATAATTCATTTTAGTGCACGGAATAGTCCTACATCACTTTCTTAAATGTGCCATTAAGAAATAATTGGTTATCGTCAATATTTTGCAATATCACGCAGTCATGAACTTTTAGTACACTGTAGCAAGGCTACATTAATGCAACATATGGGATGCCAAACGAGGGAATTAGTTGGAACTGTTGCAAAGCAAAAACGTAAATTACGTCATGTAATGCTCAAAATATCTCTTGATAATAACTATCAGATAAGCAGCTAGGGACGTGAACTGACGTGTGATTGGTGACATTCGAGATGTGGTGAAATCGTTGTTGAAAGATACACTAATACAGGTCGAAGAGGAGGCAAACTAGTCTGCACAGCCCAATCCCCAAAAGGTGAGAAAAAGGAGAGAATATGGTTATCTACGGTAGAATCGTGCACAATAGTTACGCTTGGTTTCAGCAAATCAATTTCTCAAGCAGATGGTTACAAACTTCCATTAATTTCCGATTTTAATGCCGACTTTCTCACCACGAAAATTAGAATTAGTTTTATGATGTATCTTCTACGATTGAAAACGTGGTCAGCGTTTTCAAGGACGCTCATTAATTTCTCTTAAAAATTTCCACACAAGTTTTTGCGCTATCAACATTTTTATTGAAGACTTCGTGTTTCATAATTTCTCTCTAGAAGCTAATGATAGAGAGATGATCATGTACCATGAAAATCAATAGTGTCAAGGGCAACTGAATTACTCGGTACTTGGAACTACAATGCATTTGCCACGATCGTAAGAAAAGAACTACGAAGAAAAAACTATCCAATGTTTTGCATGCAAATATTGTGACTCAATCATAACTTTCGAACATACTATAATGAGAAAATAAAGAAAAATCGTTTGAATTTTCATTGAGGGCATTACAATAATATTGTGATTACGCAAAAATGCCTCGACGTCCAATCTGACAATCCGCAAGAACTAGCACGCCCGCCACTTTCCTGGCCAGCATCGCAAACCGCCGTGCGTGACCCCGCAGCACGCGTTACGTGCGCACGCGCGCCTGAGCGTAGCACGCCTATCGCACGCGCGCCTCGCCGCACGCACGATCCCTCCAGTTACCAAACGCGCGCTACCTGCGCGAGCTGTCGATCGACCTCGATTGCGTCACGCGCTTCTCGGGAGAGCCCCATTGCGGCCACGCCCCCGGTGCGTCTCGCCGCCACCGCCACAACCACAACCACCCACCGCCGGCCTCTGCCACCTCCGCCGTCGCCTTTCCCTGCACCAACGTGCCCTCGCAGGCACCACCGGAACCCTCGCCGGCATCAACGTGGCTCTCTTGGCCCTCGCCGGCACCAAACGCCGCTCTCCCCTGCACCAACGTGCCCTCGCTGGCACCACCGTAACCCTCACCGGCACTAATGCCGCCCTCCCTTGCAGCAACGCCACCCTCCCCTGCACCAACGTGCCCTCACCGGCACCAATACAACCCTCGCCGGTACCAACGTCGCCCTCGCCGGTATTACATGCCCTCGCCAGACCAACGTAGCTCTCGTCGGCAGCACTGAAGCCCTCTGCCGGCACCACCGTAACCCTCTCCGGTACCAATGTGGCTCTCGCCGGCACCAACGCCGCCCTCCCCTGCAACAACGTGCCCTCGCCGGCACCAGCGAAGCCCTCGCCGGCACCATCGCCCTCAATTCACATCAGCCGTTCGCGGTCCACCATTCTGTATCGAACGATCACCCTCGTCTCGAGTGGGTTGCAGCTCATCGTCCATCCTCTTAAGTACGAGCTGGACCTCGTCATTGAAGCTCGTTCTCATTCGTATAGCTGCCACCATCAGCATAAAGTCAAAGTTTCTGGCACTGTAACTCTCTCTCCTATTGCTTTTTGAGAGCAACCTACTACCCAGAGTCCACAAGCCCTTGTCAATCAATCGCCCGCAAACGCCGTTGAGTATCACATTACCATTAGTTCTTGTGCTATGATTCATCGCCAGAGGACTGTCATTGGTCTTCCCTCAACCACCGCTGCTACCCAACGGTTCAAGGCATTGCTGTCTCTATTGATGGCAGTTTCCACGGCCTACATCCCCGAACAGACTCTGCCCATCAATATGATACAGTAAACTCTCATTAACAGGAATTCCCAATGACCGAAATTATCGGAGTTCTTGTTATAAAAATTCGTGTTAAAAGAGTAATATGAATGTCCGTATTACCGTGATACCTTGCAAGTCCTGAAGTTTTGTTCCTATTATGCGAGTTCGTGCTTCAAATTTTACGTATTAAAGTATTTCAGAAATTACTTCTTGACTACGAACCAATAAAGCTTTTAGAACGTCCCAATTATTCGTCATACACGTACGAACATGATAATGATAATAGTAGTACGAATAATATTATTAATAATAATATTAATATAATATCAATAATCATTCAAAGTACTGCTAATATTGTCGTCGACCATTCTCTCCTCACAGTATGGCTGATGTCTGCGCCGGCTTTGTCGTTGTTGTGGCCGAAGTCAACTTCAACTGAATAGAGGACAGCCTTGAGCGTGAGCACAACATGAAAACGGGAAACCGGAATGGTGAAGGGAAAAGAAAAAAAACTGTTGACAATTAATTACCACTTTTCTTCTCCTTACGAGTTGCCGTTACAACGTGGTTCGCTACTTTTTACCCCATTTGGCACGGTGTCTTGGCATTTCAATTTCTGGCATGGTCTTCCCTCTCTGTACATGCAGGATACACTTGCAGAAACTGAGAAGACAAATAGAAGATCCAAGGTTCGTATTTCTGTTCTGTACTGAAGTCATACATTATATAAAACAAGAATAATAATTTTATTATTCCTAACACATTGCCATTATTTAAGAAGTCTCGATTACTGACACCTGAAAAAGTCTGTAAGTAATAAGAGATCAAAGCCACAATATCCGGAAAACGTAATTTTTAACTGAGCAAAACATAAATTATTAGCTAAAAAGCATAAGATAAAGAATTTAAGCGTTTAATTGTCTAATTTGCAGTAGCATTTCCACTTCATTTTTCACTTTAATTAATCAATTTTCAAAAATAATTAAAATACGATTAACTTGATATTATCGAACTCCGCTATTGTCTTCCAATCTCTATAGTGTCATCGAAGAACTCGGACGAAGTTCATCGATTTTTCTCGCTTGGTATTTCACTTTCTTGCATCACAGCTAACACCCACGTTACGTGAGCGAAAATTCTTCACGATATTCACCATTTCGCCCGCAGCGCATTGGTGAACACGTTTGAACACGATGTGCAGGAAGCGTTTCAGCCAGAGCGAGTGGGCAGATTAAGCGCCTAAGAACTCTCGTTCGCGTGCTCTTGCAGCATCATGAAGGCGGATATACTGCACAAAAGGAAATAATTGGTTTTTGATAAGATATGCACGGTTTATTAATTTGCTTGCAACACTAAAATATCCTGGCGTTGAGCTGAACACATCACTTCTTGTTTGATCTGAAAAGCTGAAACAGTTCATATGTAATATTTTCCGGGTTGGAAGACAGCCCAGAAACGCAGTGGAGTAAGTTTTCAAGAAGTTGTGTCGGAGGAAGTGAAACAACACGGAAATTCGATGATTCAATTAGTAAAAATTCGTCTACTCAAATTGTTACAGTGTGAATTTCCCTGAGGTTAACACGACCATTATGGATGCGTCGTCATGGAGTTGCACGATTATTCCTCAAAATCATATTGTGGGACAGTGTGATATCAATAAAAACAAATGAAAATATATTAATTAGGTTTCAAAATCAACAATATTAAAGAGGTTAAATCTATCCAAAAATTCTCTCTTACAATATATGTTGTTTTTAATTAACTCAACAAACTAGGTCAATGCAATCTGGTTTAGGAAAGATCAAATTGCGAGAAATGGGAATAATTTATTGGACAAGAAGAAAATATGTAGAAAGGACGGAGACGAAGATATCCAATGAAATAGAGCAGGAAGACAGATGGAAAGCAGCCAGGGGGTACAGCGAATAAGCCTTGAAAAAGGAATGAGATAACGAGGGAATGAGCTGCGGAGTCGGATAAATTAGAGCGAAACACAATGAGAAGAGAATAGGAAGCGACGAAGCCGAGCCGATTACAACGGAGAGGGTCGGAGCGGACGAGGTGGAGAAGAACGAGGTGAAACGGGGCGGTGTGAAATGGAAAGGGATGGTACGACAAGGATACAACGGGACGGAGCGAGGAGGGTGAGAGCCTCATGAGACGAATAGGGACAGAACGGAACGGGATGAGATGGGTCGTGATGGAAAGAGACGGAACGGGACGGGGCTTGACAGAACGATATGGGGCGGAATGAGACAACGGAACGGGGACATGACGAGCAGTATAGAATGGGGTGGCAGGAGAGGAAAGATGAAGCGGGGCGAAGTGAAGCAATGCAGGGTCGGGTGGGCTGAGAAGGGCAGGAAGGGATGAGTAGGGGGACCGAGCAGAGGCAGAACCGGAGGGGAAGGGATGGGTGGGTTGGAGCGTGGAAGGACAGGGGGGAGGAGTGGGAGGGGCGCAGTGGGTGCAAAAGGATAGGAAGGGAGTGGAGAGCGGGGCGGAGAGGAGTGGAACGAGGTGAGGCGGGGCGGTGTGGAGCGGAGTGAAGCGGAGCGATGCGGGGCGAGGCGGCGTGGGGCGCGCCGTGGCGGGGCAAGTGAAGGAGGGGGGAGCGGGGGAGGAGGAGCAGAGATGGGCGTGGCGTGGTGGGGTGGGCGGAGCAGAGCGGGGCATGGTGGGGCGGAGCGGGGCGGAGCGGGGCGGAGCGGGGCGGAGCGGGGCGGAAGATGAAGCGGGGCGAAGTGAAGCAATGCAGGGTCGGGTGGGCTGAGAAGGGCAGGAAGGGATGAGTAGGGGGACCGAGCAGAGGCAGAACCGGAGGGGAAGGGATGGGTGGGTTGGAGCGTGGAAGGACAGGGGGGAGGAGTGGGAGGGGCGCAGTGGGTGCAAAAGGATAGGAAGGGAGTGGAGAGCGGGGCGGAGAGGAGTGGAACGAGGTGAGGCGGGGCGGTGTGGAGCGGAGTGAAGCGGAGCGATGCGGGGCGAGGCGGCGTGGGGCGCGCCGTGGCGGGGCAAGTGAAGGAGGGGGGAGCGGGGGAGGAGGAGCAGAGATGGGCGTGGCGTGGTGGGGTGGGCGGAGCAGAGCGGGGCATGGTGGGGCGGAGCGGGGCGGAGCGGGGCGGAGCGGGGCGGAGCGGGGCGGAGCGGGGCGGAGCGGGGCGGAGCGGGGCGGGAGCGGGGCGCGGAGCGGGGCGAGCGGGGCGAGCGGGGCGGAGCGGGGCGGAGCGGGGCGAGCGGGGCGGAGCGGGGCGTAGCGGGCGGGGCGGGGCTGGGCGAGCGGGCGGGGCGGGGCGAGCGGAGCGGGGCGGGGCGGGCGGGGTGAGCGGGGTGGGAGCGCGGAGAGTGGCGGATCGTGGCGGGAGCGGCAGGGGCTGTGAGGCGAGGCGTGAAGTGGAACGTGGGGCTTGGCGGCCCACAAGTGCGGGACGGCAGTCGAGTAGGCGCCGTGCGGTGCAAGGGCCCAGCTCCTCGTCTCGTGGCCGGCGAGGCTGCTGAGCGGGGCGGAGGCAGCGCCCGACGGGCTGTTGGCCGCGTGCGCACGTTCACCTCGCGCTTCCCATGTGGCGCCCGCCGCGCTGCGCTGCGGCAGGTGGAGCGCGGCCGCCCCGGGTGCCGATGGATGGGCGCGAAGCAGCGCCTTACGCCACAAGTTCAAACGGGACGGCGCGGCGGAGCACGGCACAGCCCGCTTCGCTACCTCGTGATAAATACTCTCAATAGCCGCGTGCTGCCATACGCTTACGTCGGTTCGTACAAACTGACCAAGTCTAAATGTTCAAAAGTCCATGCATTTCCGCACCACAATAGAACTGTCAATACAAATGTCTTGAAACAAGTATGATGATACACCAGTCTCCCAATATATATATATATATATATATATATATATATATATATATATATATATATAGAGAGAGAGAGAGAGAGAGAGAGAGAGAGTCTGGTTCGCAAGGACTCTGAAATGATAAATAATCATTTTCTTTTCCAGAAAAAATGTATAGTAAAAGTGGAAAATAATTCAGCATAAATAAAGCCCACTGTTCTAGATATTTCCTGCATACACTCTGGATATATATATATATATATATATATATATATATATATATATATATATATATATATATTGTTTATTAACACAAATTATCATTTTCAATAAGTCATGATGTTTCCTATGAATTGTTTCCATCAAATAAACAATTTAGTTTGAATTCACGGCCTGCTCAATGTCTCATTCGTTTTCTACACCTGCTCCAACAGAAAGGCAGGAGGAGTTCGTACTTCACAAAGAATACCTCCACTCTCAAAAGCAACCGGTTGTACGCTGTCGTAATATTTTCGTTGAACACGAACTTAAATACTTCTTTCGGCGACCCCAGGGTTCCACAGAACACGATCTGACAAATTGTTTATTATAAAGAGTTGTATCTACGAAACACAGGTTCCTGCTGTGAGGGAATTCTAATGCGCTGTGCTGCCTCAAATAGATTATCTTGTTAGTGCCGTTTATCGAGCAAGAGAAGATTATGGGATCAAGTTTGTTATTTTAGGTGCCCAAATTCTTCTTTTAAAAACAGGCGACAAAAAGGAAAATACCAAATATATAGGTACATTAGTTGGCGTAATGATAGTACTCTATTGTTAATGCTGTAACACAAAGATGACAGAAGCAGACTTAGCAGAAGACTTAGCACTAGACAGAAACAGATGGCAGAAGTAGACTTACAAAAGGTGACAGAAGATGGTATTTGGCTTGAGCCATCAGTACACGCTGCCCGACGTATTTATTCCATTGAATTGTAAAATATAATAAAAATTAAATGAAATAAATAAATGTTCAAATAAAAATAAATATTATGAGATTGGTTAAACTTCATTGGTTCCGTGGAGCGTCCTGTGTCCTGAACCGAAGATCCTCACTCTCTTCGGGCCCACACTAACATCACCGAAACAATCATCGCTCTCTCCCATCATCTGCATCCATCACTGATCATAGAAATGTCATCGTGTACGAGTTTCTAGAGGCATTCGATGACGGTCGGGATCAGTTTAACTAGTAGCGGAACAACAAAAGAAAAAGGGAATTTTTGAACACAATTTTACCAACATGATGGAGAAACGATTTAAGATGATACTGATACGTAAAACTAGACTAAAACAGAAATGGATGTACCTGACTTTGTAAATAGGCTATTCAATAATGATGACAGTAATGGTTGTGGAGGTGGTGGTGATGATGGGGGTGGTGATGATGGGGGTGGTGATGATGGGGGTGGTGATGATGGTGATGATGGTGATGATGGTGATGATGATGATGATGATGATGATGATGATTGCCACACTCCGAGCGTAGGCGAGAAAGAAAGTTTACGCCCACCCTTTTCCTGGGCTGACCATAGCGGTGGTTTACTTTTAACTGGATGAGAAGAGATGTTCTTGAGGAATGAATGGGGAGAGAGATGACTGAATACGAATGTAACTGTTCAAATGTGACACGAAATGCTATACGAAACCAACCACCTCACAATGACACGGTGAAAACGCAGGACTCAAACACGCATCCTTCGTCCCCGAGCACTTAAAACGCAGCATTAAACTCTCCGCTACGCAGGCAAACTACCATCCTATGCCATCCAACAAACAACGAAAACGTCACGAGAGTTAGGGAAAGAGAAGAGAAATTTCACGATCCTTGGAATCGCCGTTCTCCACGTACGCGACGCAAGATGGCGCTCAATTAGGAGCGGCGGCGCGGAAGTCGCCTCCTAACGCGCATGCGTAGCACGCGTGCGTGCGTTTCTCCAGTGGCATTCCCGCCACGCGGTGCAGCACGCTTCCGCAAACCAAACCGCGTCCACGCGGCATTCCGACTAGAGGCCCCCGGCTGGCGGCGCACGCATTTTCCCTTTTTATCGGAAACGAGACACGCGGATGAACATCTCGGCAAGTTATTCCAGATAAACGGTTTGAATTTCAGGCTCTTGGACGCGAAGGAAAGGAGTAGGAAACGCAAATAAAAGAGAAAAATGAAATATCAAACTGATTGCAGCAAAGATGATTAGGAAACACGATATGAGACGAATTGGAATAAGAAAGAAGAGAGCAGACCTAGTTCTATGTTGTAAATTGAAGTGATAAGGATATCCCATTACTAAAACAATGATTCAAAAATACTAAAAGCCTAGAGATTAAATGCTTTTAACACAATCACCGAGTTTTATTAATGACTTAAGCTCTGTTATCTACATGGCATTGGAAAAGTTGCCAAATATTTTGCTGGAGGCAGACGCCTCTTTCCCTTTTATCGGAAATGAGACACGCGGATGAACATCTTGGCAAATTATGACAAGTAATAGGTTGGATTCGATGCTCTTGGACGCGAAGGAAAGGAGTAGGAAACGCAAATAAAAGAGAAAAATGAAATATCGAACTGATTGCAGCAAAGACGATCACGAAACATGGAGACGAATTGGAATAAGAAAGAACAGAGCGCACCTAGTTTTATGTTGTGAACTGAAGACATAAGAATATCCCATTATTGAAACAAAAATTCAGAAATACTGAAAGCTAAGAAATTAAATTCTGTATTACAATGACCACTCTCATGGCCTTTGAAAAGGTGACCATACTTTGTAATCAAGTTCTACACTGGTTCACGAAGAATAAGTTAATAAATAATAATAATAAATACGGCTGAACCTCTCGGTGAATTATGCCAGAAGAAACGGTTGAATTTCAGGCTCTTGATGGAGAATGAATCAAAGAAAACTTTAAGAAAACGCAAATAAAAAGAGAACAAGGAAACATCCAACTGATTGCAGGGACCAAAGGTCGTGGAGGACCAGAAGACTAATTGGAATAAAAAAGAGTATTAAAGCAGATGTAGTCCTGAATTGAAGATATTAGGATATCCCATTACTGAAACAAGAATCCAGAAACCCTGGAAGCTCAGAGATTAAATGTTGTATCACAATGTCCGAGTTTTATTACTGACATAAGTTTTTTTATTAATGACATGGTATTCGAAAAGGTGGGAAATACTTGGCAGACGCCTCTTTCATTTTTCTATCGAAAACGTGACTCGCGGATGAATATCTCTACAAATTATGCCAGTTGGACGGTTGGATTTGAGGCTCTTGGAGTGGAGGAGAATGAAGCGAAGGAAGGGAGAAGGAAACGCAAATATAAGAGAAAAAGACAACATGAACGTGACCGCAATGAGTAAAGGCAGCCAGGAGACCCGTGAACGAATTGAATTCAGAAATAATATTAAGAAAGAAATTGTGTGATACAAATGGTTTAATTTCAGGCTCTTCGAGTGGAGGAGAATGAAGGGAAGGGAAGAAGCAAACGAAAGTAAGAGATAAAAAGGAAACATCGAAGTGATTGCCGTGAGTAAAGGGTGCCAGGAGTCCGTTGACGAATTGGGTTAGGAAAGAATATTAAACAGTCATAGTTTTGTGTTGGGAATTGATGAGATAAGGATATCGCACTACTGAAACAAGAATTCAGAAATACTGAAAGCACAGCGATGGAATTCTGTATCACAATGACAGAGTCTTATTAATGACAGAAGCTCTGTCAACACATGGCCTTTGAAAAGGTGAGAAATACTTTGTAATTAAGTTATGTATTGCTTCACGAAGAAAAAGTTGCGATGTTTTCCTGCATAAATTATTTTTCTTCAAATGCACAGGAACATCGACAAAACAAAGACACACGGTTAATCGGTAATTCGTGAAACAATTTTTGTCCCTTTAAGTGACCTAATTTGTTGAGAAAACACCAGTTGCAGCAGTTACCCTTCACCGGACGCGATCTCCCCCTAGTGTCGTGCACTCCAAAGTAGTTCTTTCCGCCGAAAACGATTTCACGGAAAGGAAGTGAATTCATTGTCCAAGGCGTTCGTGCTCTGCTTTACCCTCGCTCCACATCCGCGCCCTTGCTTGCACGACAGAAAGAAGTCCGTTCTTAACATACTGTGGCGTGGGAGTTGTCTCCATTCGGTCACGTCAGCTTGAGCACACACCTGTCGTGTTGCTCGTTCGGTTGTCACGACAGAGGTCGGGATAAGCACGACAAATACTTGGGCCGTCCCGCCTCTTCCCCGACAATGGGTCCACGATATCCTTAAAGTGTTCGGTAGAGCATGACGAAGCACGAACACGTTCCAATACGTTTCAACCGTTCATGAGTTTCGTGAACAAGTCCTTGAATCGTGATCCACGGCACATACGAGAGAACATGGAAACTTCTTTCTGTAGAAGTGCTTCGTAACCGACGGAATCGACGATTCTTAACGACGCAGGAAGACTAGCGAAGACTGCCTCGTTACGTAACGTTTCATACATAGCCAGTGGGGTAAATCTCCCCTAATTAGAAGAGAAACAAATACCTCGAGGAAAAATATGTCCACATTAGCTTGCAGACGTGAGAAAGAAGCCCGCCGAGTGTGACGTGTGGAGTGTCTTAATCTCCGTTTCCACGATTTCAGTCTTAAGTAAACGTGAAACGATGAACGATGCAATAGTTTACAAGCATATCGCTACAAGGCGAATTTGTTTCTGTTATCTAGACATAAATATGGTGGCCGTTTAGTTGTTCTTATCTAGAACATCCTGTTTTGCTGTTTCCCATTTCTGGAAAATTTCGCAAACATCTATGCGTTTCAGACACAAAAGTCCGCGTCATATGTCTTGTTTACCATCACACAAAATGAATAAATCGTAATTGTGAAATAATGAAGTGTTTACGAAGATTCAAACAACTAAACTATTTCGATTTCGGATACATTTTTGTTCTTTTTCTTTAAAACATATATTCTATAACTTCGTTTTCCTTTTTTTGTGGATAAAATCAAACAAGAAGCCTCAAGGAAAAATGAGAATACTAAATAAATGTAAGGTTTTGCGGCATACCGAGAATGAATCGTGTACACAGTTATTAGAATTACACTTTCAAATGCAGCCTTCTTACGGAAAGCAGTTTTTAGTTTTCTGAAAACAATTAATAATGCAATGTCATATATTAATATACAGGAAAATGAGAATTTTTCGTCATATAATTTTTATGGATATCAAGAAGTTCAAGAAGACTGTAAGAACAAAAATAAGGAATATTCATAATCACGACAAATTATGTCCCATTTAATAATTTCCCAAACATTTCAAAAATAGTTGTATATTATTGGTTCCTAAGAACACTCCAACTCATAATCTAAAGGCTCTCCTCATTTGAATCACATTGAACAGGCGCAAGAGCATACACATTTTGTTACAAAACTAAAGCTATTTCCTCTACAAACACATTGCCGTGCATGAAGCTTACAGTTTCTCAATAGTTATCCCGCGTCCTCTCGTTAATACGGCACCACCCACGTTAACACACCCTGGAAGACATTATTTTCTCTACATGGGCAAAGGCGCCGTTCTGACCCTCGAACTTTCGAGAGAGAGAGAAAAAAACAAGGAAACCGAGGACTGTGGCCGTTGTGTCGAGGCACTAGCCGCTACGTCGCGTTCTGTGGTGACCGATGGCCCCACGAAGACGTAACCGCGGCCGTGCTCAGCCGTCGGTGGCGCGGCGGCCACAACCGGACGGCAGAAAAACGGCCGCACGACGCGTGTCAGAGGGCACTAGGTAACGGTGTCTAGGGGAAAGGACATTTTGAAATACAGTGGCCTTTTCGTGGCGTTTCAAAAAACAAATATTATTTTAAAAAACGCAACTACAAACATATTGTGGTCCGCGGTCTTCAAACCGTCTCGAGCTGCACGGTGGCAAGGGACTTCCAACGACGCATGTTAGGAGGGCACCACATTAGCCACAAGAGCATCTCGCCAAGTATCCCACATAGCTTAAAACCATCGTTCAGGACTAGGGGGCGAATTTTGACGAGCTAAAACAGACCCAAAAATGATCTATAAAATGCTCTTAAATGCTCTTAAAATGCCCTAAAAGTGAAGAAAAATGACGTACAAAATTTGACCCAAACTACTTCACATGAACTACTCTAGCTGTTGGATATGCTACTGGTTAAATTGAGGCTTCTTCCTTTCGTTCAAGTGAACTCAACTTGAAAAATGTTTTGGTTGCACTGATCTTTATCAGGAAATCTCTGTCTTTAGTTTTCCAGAAATCTGCCGAACCGACAATGGCACTGATAGACGACTCAACTTTAGATTACGTACAACGGCTATTATAATTTATGAGACAAGAAATCGAATAAAATACTCAACAATTCTGTGGAGAACATTTGTTGCATAGCATAATATGATTTGAAGCAAGTACTAGTACATTTAAATCGATTAAATCAGCAAATAGATGCATTAAAAATGAGGGAAGGATGTAAAAAATGACTTAATTGAAATCGACGAAAACTGCAAAACAAAAATTACATGGGTCATTTCATGTTGTCATAACATAAAATTATTTTTTATACTAAAGGGCATTGTTCTAAAGTGAAAAGAAAAAATGACATTTCATTAAAATCCTCCCCCTATTTATGACAGTACACAAGAAGGGTCAAGTACTGGTACTCCGTCCTTTATATCTACTCAAACGTGTTGGCAAGGAATTAATCGATTAAATTAATTAATTCGATGCTATATTTTTCATGAAACGGAAGCTGTGGCTTCGCGTCTATTAATATTTACTTTTCAGGAATGTGAAAATTATAAAAAAATTAAAAAAGTGTCACATGCCTAACGCGTATGTATAATTCAGGGACAATAGATAACTTACTAAATGCCTGAAAAGGAGTAAGTCGATGAAACAGTTTACTAACAGGGTAGTAAATGATTTAATAGCACAATATATTATCGCTTTCTGTGGTGACCGATGGCCCCACATAAACGTAACCGCGTCCTTGCTCAGCCGTCGACGGCGCAGCTGCCGTATTCTACCGTCCTAATGCTACTCGGTTGAACTTCTCGGTCTTATAGTTTTCAAATTGGATTTTCCCCAATATTGTAAAGTCACATGGCGGCCAGACCACCGAACTTCCTTAGAGGGTATCGGAAGCTGGCGGGCACATGGGAACGAACGAAGGCCGACGAATTACAAAGTTTTTGGGGAGCTATGAGTCTGAAGGGGAGCTGTAACACCCCATGACGCAAGGCAGGGCAGGGCAGGTTAGTGGAGACTGAGCCCCACGTGAGCGGTCACGTAGTCCCAAAAGCCACCCGCGATTCTCAGAGAGGCTAGGGGTGGGGAATCCAGTGACCGCCAAGAGGAGCGGAGAGGAGGGGGCGTTCGTTTTGAGATTGCCTCGCGTGAGGGCTCAACAGCTGCCCCGGGAGGAGGAGATGTATTCCTTGTGACACTGCGAGTGCGTAGCACTGGGTGTCTGGGCACCGGCGGGGTAAAGCGTCTGAGTGGAGGTGCATTAACCTGGGGATGGAGAGCAGTGTGCCAGGGAGTCACGGAGGTACATTGCGAACGTAACCCCAGAGATGTAAATAGTGTAAATCTTGTAAATAAAGCTCGTGTCTGTGTTGTCATTTCCCTACCACGACGCCACAATATGTTCTGAATCCAACAAAAGCGTCGCAGAACGCAATTGCATCCCAGATCCGGCGACTAAGGACCGTAGCCTGGATTCGCAGGGGTCGCATGTGGAGATCACAATCAGGGGTCGCAAGCAGAGACGCAAGCAAGGGTCGCAAGCAAGGGTCGCAAGCAAGGGTCGCAAGCAAGGGTCGCAAGCAAGGGTCGCAAGCAAGGGTCGCAAGCAAAGGTCGCAAGCAAGGGTCGCAACCATAGGTCGTTAAGGGGCCATGCGCGCCGGAAACCACACCGCGCCGCGCTTCCCTGCGCGGCTTTCGTAGCCGCGGGCACATAATCAGCCGTTATATAAAGCGACGCGCGCGTTAAGGCTTTCTGCGCAACGCGCCACGCCGCGCGCATGCGCGATTTCTCCGCCGCGCTGCGCAGGTGGTCCGCAGACGCATCACGGGGTGAGGGTGATAGACGTTACGATCCTTGGTCATATATTGGGCGTTTTCTTTGATCACTGATCGATCATTTTGTGTCCGGGCGCGTCGACGGCTGTGGCCATTAGTCCCGTAAGTGCAGTACATGATATATCCCAGGAGGTGACGACATTCCTCTCCACGAGATGACATCTTGGCTGTCCGGGTGACTCCGTGTAGTGGGCTGAGAGGTCGACGTTTCGCCAGTCATGTCGCAGGCTTCCACAGGGCAGTGATGGCATCTCATCTCACTACGCGGCGTCACCCGGGCAGCCTAGAAGTCATTGACTCGAGCCACGGAAGCTTATGTGTACACTCTCTACGAGATACCCGGTTGCGACTTACACGACGGCTTGCTGGGGTTGAGTATCTGCCCCAGAGGGGTATCGCCCCAGTCAGGACAATCTCTAAGCTCCCGACTGGTCTCCAGACAAGCGTAGTAGTGTAACACTTGACAGTGTAAGAAGGGGGAGAAGATGAGGCAGGAATGGGGGAGGAGAGATCTCGCGCTATTCATCTTGGCCTGTTTGTAAGGTTGTTGCTCCAACATTCGCCTGATATGTATCACAACTTATTGATGGGAAAAACCGTGGTTCAAAGCTGCCAAGCGGTAGAGTTGTCCTCCACACAGCGGCTGAATTAGACCTCGTTATCCACCTATTGTCGAAACTCCACCTTTGTTGGATCTCGTATCTATGTCCCCTGTCAATGTTGGTAAGTTTTCGTAATACTGTACCACTGTAACAAAAAAAACGCAACTACACAAGAACGAAAAGCCACTCATAGTCTGTCTTTCATTAACAACTAAAGAAACAAGTGAGTTTTAGCTTATATGACATTCGAGTGAGTTTTAGCTAAGAAGCTATTCCAAGCAAATATATTTCTTATAAATGACTTTTGGGTGGACGAAAGAAGCTTACTTCAGTTTTCAGAAGAAAAGCAAGGGACTATCTTAAATCCATGCTCCTAATTGATGACCACTAAATGATGGGCCTTTGGTTACTACCTAGAAAAGTAATTTCCAAGAATAACGAGTTTCCGTGAAATAACATCTTTGAATAAACGAAATAAAGTAATGCAAATCAGAACAACATTACTGAACATTAGTTCTTATTTCGTTGTTTCAATTCCAATATTTTCTTGTCATTGTAAAATTATTCACCGATTGAAGGATGCAGTATCCACTTCTAACATATTAACTTGCTGAAAATGTAATAAATAATTAGTACAGCGAAAGAAGTGGTGAAGGATCCATAATCAAATTACGATTCTTTATTTTTTCCTCAAACCTCTATTATTTGAGTATTACTACTTCATTTTCTGTGATGGTAAAGCGAGTTATAAAAATTGATACTTTTTTAAAAATTAATTCTGAGGTGTATTCATTGTCTAGTCGGAACATTGTTTGTGTTATTACAAAATCTCTCCAGAAATATGCAATACAAAGGTTAAATAGAACTTAGTATTTGATACAGGTATAAATTACTTGTAGAGCGACCCTAGCACATTCGAAACACATTTAGGAGAGTACGACAGTTATAACAAGAGAAATTAATGTGTGTGGATATATAAAATCCTGGATATGGATTTAATCTTCACATCTTACTTTTTATTCACTTTTAATACCACTACGAACTGACGACATGAACATAAACGTTTCTCCTAATAACGTAATTTTTGGTCGGGCCATTATTCTCAAATTTTTATATGATTTTATGATTTTACCTTTTTCCGGACGCGCTCGGGTCGTAACGTTTGGTATTCGTTTCGGTAAATACGTTCATTAAATTGAATAGGCATTTAAGTATGTATAAATAACATTAAATGCCGGACATTATCATTTTCTACAAGGGCTTTAACAACTTTAATGCTTTTCACGCATGTATACCATCCCATCGTCGTGAAATCCAATGGTATAGCATTAGTCGTTTCTTTGTCAACTTCACTGTGGTTACATTTTTGTAAGTAACATTAATGGAAAGAAATAAAATGAAGATAATTCCTAAAAACAGAAACATACGAGAAATTTTCCCTATCCTATTTCCACCCCGATAAATTGAAAACATAACTTTTGAACTGTTGTTTCTTTACGGTCGGACGATAGGCTGCTCTCATCCCCAATTGTACAACATTCATCACCTCGAAACTCTCCTATAATACCCCCAAGAACGCGAAAGAAGTCTGACGTTCGAATTGGATTTTCAAAACGTCCAAAGAGCGAGAAAAAGAGTAGAGAAAGAATGTATTAGTTGTTTAACGATATTGTATTAGTTGTTTAACGATATTGTCATCACCAAATTTCTTTGATTGATTGATTGATTGATTGATTGATTTTTTCGTGTTTCCGGGCGCGTCAACTACTTCGGTCATTAGTCCCGTTAGTGTAGTGCATGTTTTTGCCCCGGGAGATGGCGGTGATCTTCCCCCGCTGGATGGCGAGATCCGGGGCTTCCCCCTAACCTGGACTCTCCCACTAGCGGGGCACCGCCCCAGCCGGGACAAGCTCTAAGCTCCCGACCGGTCTCCCGGAATATGTGGTAGTGTAGTGCATGTTAGTGGAAGTGTGTGTGTAAGGGGAGAGGATAGGACAAGGAAGAGGAAGGACAGATCGCGTGCGGTCCGTGGCCCGTTTGGTAGGGTACTGCTCCGGCATTCGCCTGGTGTTGATCGGAGAAACCACGGAAAACTACCGATCACAGCAGCCGGCCGCTAGAATTCTCCTCCAGACAGCAGCTGAATTCGACCTAGCTGAAAAGCTAGTGTCGAAAATCCTGCCGCCGTCAGGACTCGAACCTAGGACCTCCCGGTTAGAGGCGCTGCAGTGATATCAGTTGATGCACTGAGCTACCGCTACCGGTCAAATTTCTCGGGCATGGTTGTATTTGTGTTCGTCCTTTCACCCCTTATCATCAATCACCATATCGTTTCATCCACATAGTTACCATACCGTTAACAGTGGCCGCTAATGACCTTAGATGTTGATGCGACCTTAAATAACAAAAAAAAAAAATTCTTTGAGTAACGTTTATCAAAAACTAAATGAAAATGAAGACCAACCTCCCAAAATCTTTCCACAAATCTACAAAAGACCTCTCATTTGCGACCAACACGTTTGGAAGAAAGTCGAGCCGCGGGTGGCGTGGGACGTATAATGCCCACGGTTGGCAAAAGTGCTCCTTTCCGGATCTGCAGTCGCGTTCTAAACAGAAGGCACCATGAGCCAACCGCAGGTAATTTCACATTCTCCGAGACCTACATTCTGCAGCGGGTGCACGAAGGTGTGTCATTATTCTGAATTGTCTCGGCAACCTCGCATTCTCCCCCATTTCCCATTTCTTTGTCAACCTACGCTTTGCACTTTATTGCAAAGCATGCCTCGTTTCCGGAAAATTGCTAGCTCTCTCATTTTCAGAGGGGAGGAATTTCATGATAATATGGAGGGCAGTAGTTCGTACCGGCACGTATGTGTGTGGGTGGACCGACCTCTCAAGATTCGTTAATTCGAAGGCTACATCGTTGCGATCATTTGGAAGCAATATAATTAATAGGTTGTTTTGACTATGTGTGCTCCCGCTGGCTCGTCTGACTGCGTAATCAAAACAGTCCTTGAAGACTGGTCAGACACGCAGAAGGAGCATCGAACATAAACTATCAAAAATATTTTAAATACTCATTCCACATCGGAAAACGAGTATTCATCGAAATCAAGATTGGGGTAAACTAGAAAAAA
Organism: Teleogryllus occipitalis; assembly: GCA_011170035.1. Taxonomy (NCBI): domain Eukaryota; kingdom Metazoa; phylum Arthropoda; class Insecta; order Orthoptera; family Gryllidae; genus Teleogryllus; species Teleogryllus occipitalis. The sequence goes on along the minus strand of BLKR01001680.1, from coordinate 225,663 downwards.
AAAAAAAGAAACGCAACAATAAGAGAATGACTCCTTCCCAACGACGTCATGAAAAGGTAAGACTGTTCATAGACAAACTGGAAATATGAATTAATATTTCTATACGAGAGAACATTTTCACAAACAAGTAGCCGAATACTGATTAACTTATTGAAAACCTATTACCATTGCCCAACAATAGTATCAAATCAAAATATGTAATTTTGCAGGAGAACGATTTCAATAGGAGCGGAGGCGGTTGATTTGCAAAAAGTGTATTACTCTCTTAAATAAGCTGTCTTGTAAACTATCTTTATGGAATTTTTATCGGTAAAAACAGACCACATTCTAACGATATTTTCTCACTTAACTCAAAAATGAAATTTTTTTAGAACTATCCATTTTCTTGCGCACTGGCAGTGTAGATAAACATCAGTAGTCTTCACGTAATCCCAGTGATGCGTTCAGGGCGAGTGGGGATGACGCAATGGGACCAGCAGGTGCCACTTGAAGGTTCGCGATAACAAGTGGTCGAGTGGAGCGGGGGGTGCGGGGATCGAGGGCAGTAGTTCGAACCCCACGCAGCGGTGACGACGCCGGCGTGGGCCGCAAGGCCGGTTGGGTAACACGAGCAGCGGCCGAGAAAGCCGGGCTTCTGCGCCAGCAGTAGCAACCGCCATCGCCGCCGCCTCCGCCGCCTCACAGTGAGGCAAAACGAAATAAAAACAAGAAAATATCCACGATTTTCAATTTTTCTAAAATTATATCGGTTTTCCCCCACTACGAAACACACACATGGTGTCTGGGAGGGCTCAGCGGACTGAAAAATGACGATTTTTGAGAAGTGTCAATCTGTTTGTGCCCAGGTAATACATTGTCACTAGATATTAAAAGTGGCGCTCCTCAAAACTCGCCAAGTTTTAGTAAAATGAAATTAATTTAGAAAATCGAATTTTTACTGATAAAAATTCCATAAAAATAATGCTCGAATAATTGGAGATTTGAACCCCGGTTTGACCCGTTCGAACGCTCTGACATGACGAAGAGGAGATGAAGTTGAAGCAGAAGGTGGGGGAGAATATAGGGGAGAAAAAGAAGACGAGGAGAAAGAAATTTTACTTTCACCCCAAACTATGTTCTCAATTCACTTAATGAATTACGACTACACATTATTTCACGCATTCGTGGCGGTATGGCACGTCTCCGAAAGGTAGCTTTTATATTGCCAATCGGTGATGGCAAAAAAATCTTATATCAATGTTTTGAGGTTACTTTTTTTAGGACTTTTATACAGCCGACAACCGGTAACCCTTACACCCCCATGAAACGCGTTTTAGACCATACACTAGACACCAACACACTTGCGGGCTCCTCTGATCTGGGGTCAGCAGAACGCGAGGCCCTCCGCGACAACACATACATGAGAGACAAGGGACAGCCGTGCACCAGGTGGGACTCGAACCCGCGACCCTTCGGACCGATGCGCTGAGTCGGTTCACCCTCTTAGCCACCTCTGTCATCCAGGTCGGCGTGAGGTTACTAATTACCGAATATATCGTTTCATAGTTTATGGAATGTCGCTCATTCAATTTCCAACGCAAGCGAACAGCAAAGTAAAAAGCACGTAAAAACAACGTTTTCAATTTTAATTATTATTCCCTTTTTTTCCTTTCATTTAATTTCATTCATTCAATTTTTCTCTCATTTCGAATCACTGTGTGCCGCCAGCGTCATCCTAACCGCCAGCGCCAGCTCCGCTTGCAACAAAAATCCAAGTTTACGGCGAGAGCCTGGCCCCCGGCCTCCAGCTCGCGCCGGACGCTCCCAGCTGTAAAGAACGCTCAAAGGCCGCCCGGATACGGGTCCCAACCGCCTTATGAACGTGTCTCTTGAAAAGGTTACTCCGCTTCCTAATGGGACATTGAGATATTTCGACCGATACAGTAGGTGCTTCAGCATGGGGTCTATGTTGTATATCAGTTCTTAATAGTTTGAGGGCTCTGAGTTTTTTCTATGAATCTATATCATAAGCACTGCTTTATTAAAAAAAATTGTTTGTAGACTCCATTATTCTCTAAAGTAACATTGCAATTTTCGACTTTACTTAGTAAGCAAGTGAAATTTTGTAGCTGAATTTTTGAATTTTAGGAGAGTTCGTTTATTCCTAAGTAATCGCTTTTCAAATAACATTATCACACCGACTGTTTGAATTTTACTTTTGTACATGTATTTTGTTTATATACGTCATTGTTCTTGCGCACAGTCGGTAACAGTACCCTCAAAATGTTTATAAAAACTGTAAGGTAAAAATGATTAAACAAAATTGTAAGAGAGCGTGTGACTTGAGTCCCGCAATTATTAAATACAAAAACAATAATAATAATAATATCAACAATAATAGTATCAATAAAAAGATCAATCATAATATCAATAATAATAATAATAATAATAATAATAATAATAATAATAATAATAATAATAATAATAATAATAATATCAATCATAGTATCAATCGTAATATCAATCATAGTATCTTTCTTTATTATTCTGTAATTGCAACAGTAATGCCTGTACATCTATATTTTTTTATCAAAAGACATCGCAAATATGACAGTATTTCCAAACACTTTAAACTCAAAGTTATCTACGCAGTATTTCAGTTCGTACCGTTTAATCGCCTTCCGTAATACTACACACGGAGTCGCGGCAGCGGAGAAAATCGGGTGTCCGGAACCAATCGGGCCGAAGTGCCCATGCGGCCGGGTATTTCCTTTAATGTGCGCCGTTAACGTCACGCGGATGTCGTAAAGTGCGAGGTCCTCTCCCCGCAGCCGGACACAGCGCTCTGTCCCTTGGCCACCGGGGACCAGTTCCCTCACGAAAATACGACCCAGGAAGCGCCGGGGACAGACTCGAGGGCCGCCGCCCGGCGAGATTATATGACAAATTAGCGACACGTTCGTAAAGTAATTGACGCCGCCTTGCGACACGCGGACGCTGGCTACTTGCGGTCACAGTACTTGCTGGGAATGTTTTGTTCAAATTGTAGTAACATGTTTAAAGAAACAGCTCTAAGCACGCACATACGGTAGACTTTCTTTATCGTCTTCTCAGAGGGAAAAATGGCTAACCATCTCCTCTACAGAATATTCTTGTGTCGTTTTCTCTATAGAATGTCGGTGAGTACGCAGATAAAACTGATACTGATGATTATGAGCATTTATCCAGAGATTCATGATGATAATAATCATTAGTGTAATCGTCGATGGTTTTCTAACCTCTTCCCTTCCTTCAGGCTGGATTTCCTATCATTTCTAAACATATTGTCTCCCTTTTTGAGGTTTATTTCTTTACTGTTTTATCATTCTTTTATGTGAGTAAAATATGATTAAGAATAATATATTGGATATGTCACAGTCTGGTTTTGTCTACCACGCCATTCTATCAAAGCAACAATTATCCGTGGTTAAAGGGAATTCTCACCAATCGTAAAGCCAAACGGTTGTTGCTGCAGTCATCTACGTTACATCCTCCTGAGGTGCAATAAACGCATTCTTCACAACACTAGACGTATTGGTCTTCTCAACAACACTAAATGTATAGAGAATGATATACAGTGATAAGTTCTAGAGGGTAACATGTGTACCAACTTCCGAAATTAAAAGTACGCTGGTACATTCTTTCCGGTTCTAACAACGAATTTCTAAAAGCTATGTTCTTTTAAAAGGACACTGGGTCTCAGAAAGACAGTGCAGGTTCTGCCATTCAAATTTTTTTATGGATTCTTCCCAGGCGCGGCGTCGATTCCACTCGATTGCTCCTCCTGCTGTATTCGGACGCCCACGGGGGCCGTTCCGCCACGGGAAAGGTGAAAGGGCGAGCGAAAGAGCGGCGGCGCGGAAGGAACCGGGAAGTGGCGCTGCGCTCACCGCTTCCTCATTGAGGCGAGACGCCGCCGTCAGCAGCCGCCGACAGCCACCGCCGCGGAAACAACCACCGGCATCCCGGCAGACGCCGCCAACGCCACAGCCACAGACACCGCCAGGGTGGTTGGTTGGTTGGTTGGTTAGTGGCTCCGGGCGCGTCAATAGCTTATGTCATTTGTCCCGTAAGAGTGTAGTGCATATTTTTTCCTTGGAAAATGGCAGTGATCTTCCCCCGCTGGATGGCGAGGTCCGGCGACGACCTACCGTCGGCTAGCGGGGTTTCACCCTAACCAGGACTCTCCCACCAGCGGGGCACCGCCCCAGCCGGCACAAGCTTTAAGCTCCCGACCGGTCTCCCGGAATGTGTGCTTGAGTAGTGCATGTTATGTAAGTGTGTAAGGGGAGAGGATGGTCAAGAAAGAGGAAGGAAAAATCGCGCGCGGTCCGTGCCCCGTTTGTTAGGGTGCTGTTCCAGTATTCACCTGGTGTTGATCGGAGAAACCACGGAAAACTACCGATCAGAGCAGCCGGCCGCTAGAATTCTCCTCCATAGACCGACTGAATTCGACCTAGCAGAAAAGCTAGTGTCGAAAATCCTGCCGCGCCGTCGGGAGTGTAACCCTAGGATCTCCCTGTCAGAGGCACTGCAGTAACATCAGTTGATACACTGAGCTACTGTTTCCGGTGCATCGCCAGGGAAACAGACCTCATCACCTCTGCAGTCATGTGGCTTTAGACGTAGGATCAGCTGAAAACGGTTATCCAAATCGGGAGATTCGTTACGACTCCCTTTTTGGTATTGAAGCTCCAGATGGGATGACCATGTCCCAGCTGATTGTTTGCCAAATGCCGCACGATTTAGATCTGAGAATAGACATGCCCTTCGATGTTGCTACAGTACTCACAGCAACAGGCATAGCTACCATCTTTGCAGCTTCCACTATCGTAGTTACAATCACCGTATGAATAATACAATTCTCACTGCCACGATCTTCAACATTCCCTGTCACTATACTGAAATATATATATTTCTTATGTTTTCAAAAACAAGACCCACCATGGATTCTACACCTTTCATTTTCATCATGATTGCTGTCACATTTTTTCGATCATGATTTTTATGAGTCATTCGTATTATTCGTGCATTGTTTCTCTTCTCCTTTAGATTAACATTTTCCGCAGTTCTCGAGCTACCGCCACCACGGTCACACTACTGTCAACCATGCAAACAACATCGATATCCTGAAACAAAAGCCGTCACCACCTTGGGCATTGTACTCCCACACACCCTTCCCATCAGTGCTTCGATCACAACCGGCGAACAAATACACCAATACCACAATCTTTGCGCGTATCTTGCTCTCCCCCCTCCACCCACTTCGCCATGCTCGTTGTCGAGGGTGTTTCGCACCGTCACCACGCCGTGGGCCCCTGAATGAAAGCAGGGAGGGGACGGCGGCTGAGGCGAAATTGATTGCCTGTCTTGGGGCGGGGACCCACAAGGTGATACTCCTTTCACGGGCCTTTCTCTCGGGCGCTCAACTTCCTCTTTACTCTTTAAGCGATCCGGTAGAAATCATTTATTGGCTGTAATTGTTCCACGTGAACAAACAAGAACAGCACGGTTTCCACGTGATTGAATTTAATATATTTATGGACAACGTTTTCTCCTTTGATTTTGGCAAGATGATGCTGGCAACTATTCGACTATTATTTCGCATTTATGGTCTTTTGTTCACCGTTCATATTCGCAACGATTCCCCTCAAAAATCTGTATATGAATACAATGGGATTTAGGATGCTATTTCCAAATTAATACATCCAAAAACCTTCGAGGCATAAAAACAATGAGGTAAAGTTTTTATGTACATTACAAACTATGATTTTTTAGAATTTTAATAAAGTGTATATTGTACATACTTTTCTTTTCAAATTTGAGAAACAAACTTGCTTACTATTATTATTGTCACAGCCTTTACTAAAAGAATTTTCTGTAAATCAAACAATCTCTTTATTGAGAGAGTAACCTTTGAGTAGTTCACGTAATGAGACTCAATAGTCGGTATTACGTCACGTATTACTTTTTCCTTAAGTCCGGTATACACGGTACTGTCCAGACTGCACGTTTTCTATATGAAAATATTCATAATTTTTTCTAGCAGAAAGCCTACGGCTTGACTCTTGCGCCTCTAGCGGCAGAATGATTCACTAACGGTGATCGGCCATTGCGATTTTGTGGTTAGGTGTGTCAAAGTGTGATTGTGTGAAGTGATATATTGTAATACACTTCCTTTTTCCCAATTCTTGACTTCCGATTTTTATTATCTATGTAACTCATGGTTAATTAATACCAAATAAAGATCATAACTAGAACGCACACACAGAAATACCACCACTGACAGTACTCAGACGGCGCAATTCAGTAGCTTCTCTTTATATCCCCTAGCGGCGGCTTGTAGCGATTCGTGCAGAAAACGTATAGACTATGTATGTGCGACTTTTTGCTGTTATACTTATAGTTTGGGATCATGAAGTTTCTGTATAGAATCTGTATGAGAATTTGCTCGAAAACTGTACCGTGTATACCGGACTTTACGAATGTGCGTCACAAACAAAATTGTTTTAAATCTGTACGAAAATGAAATTAGTTTTTCTTCTGCGGAGAAAAAAATTAGGAATACATTTGATGTGTGCGTAGTTTGGCAGTGTCATTATTAAGAACTTAAAAATAACCGGTCCACGACGACCTTATTGGCGACAGGAATTTGCGGAACTGAAACAAGTTGCTCCACATGCAAATTTTTGTCCCGTTTTCCTTCTAACAAACTGCCGAGGATAGAATGTAAAAGCATTCCGTTCAATATCAACTATACGTATCACCTAAGAAACGCCCTTTATGAATATTCTAAGTCCAGAAAAACTCTTATATTCTGATTTTGTAGGTAACGATGTGCTACGTTTTGGAACTCATTCAATTTATTTTGAGAAATGTAGTCTTTGTTTATACACGTTTTGCAAGACCGCCAATAGTTCAAAGTTACTTGAATAATACTGTAATATGAGAACTGAAAGCAAAATGGCATTAATGTAAATTGTTTGCAAAACGTTAAGTGTCAAACATATCTGACCATGTCAACTATTCACACACTTCATGTCTATTCCACACCTGACTGCCGACCTTAAAGCAAGCTAAGTGAAATGAAACAGCGCTGTGCGTGAAGCTTGTTTATGCGACACAAGCGACCATGGGACGGTAACGCTCATTTCCAACACTTCAAGGAGGTAGCGAGAAGTATTAATGAATAACAGAACAGTGAAAGTAAACGTTCGAAACTACGAAAAACGCATGGCAAAATTCAGAGAAATCAGAGGGTTTGAGAATTCTTATTTCTTTGTGCAAATATTCAATGTTGGAGTATACGTTCCACAGCTGCAGTCACGAACTCAGAAGATTTTTACATTAGACACGACAACTTTCAGAAATAGATAAAATTGGTATTAATTGAATGTTTGTTTGTTTCCAAACATAACTATCAGAGACACATTGATGTTAGGAAGAAAGCGAAACATTCTATCACTGTTACAGTATGTTGACCTAGTGTGATATATTAAGACTGAAAAAAATAATACAGATTATTACACAAATATGCTAAACTTTAATTTTCAATATAAGTTGCCAATTCACAACATTCCCTCTACACGGTTCCAGAGAATCATCCAAGATCTATAAAACGAAAAAAAAAAAAAAATTACCAGCAATCTCATATAATTTTATGGACTCGGCAGATTATACACAAACACAATTTCACGTACCGTACGAAAAGCATACTCGGTGCAGGCGCTTTCTCTTGGAAAGCGTAGCGGGCCCTCCAAAGAAGTTAATGAAGCGCTTATTTTCGCACCTCATCGAGCACGCGCGGGCGCGAGTGCGGGTCCCTCGCCGGGCGAAGCCCCTCCGCGGCCGCCGCGCCGCGCCGCCTTGCTTCCCAGGGGCCTCGGCGCGGGCCCGGCCCGTTTCACCGCGAATTCGTGTTTCGAGGTTGGACGCGAACGAGATCTCTGGGCGACCCGCGCGCGGGGTCCCGCCGTTCAGACTTTGTCCGCAGCGTCAAGTTGTAAGATTAGCATCAACATCGTCACCGTTATCGCCATTATCATCGTTACCGTTGTCCGTTATCATCGTCGATATCGTTGTTGAAGTTTTACTCGTCTTATTTATTCACATCATTGTTGATGTTCTCGTTAGCGCTAACGTCATTGTCACCATCGTCATACACACCATGGGTTACGCCTTAAAGCTTCATCCGCTTTAAGGAAAAACGTCATTTTGTCACTTTATCATTATGAGACGTTTCATCATTATTTTCGAGCTATGTAAACGTCGAACAATCAATAAAACAATGTAAAATGTATCATTCTTTCTAAACTAGTGGGTAAGATTTTTAGGGAAACATATTCAACCACCGAGCAGTTTTGAGAAAATATTTTCATTTTAATTCACATGTTACAAAATGAAGAAGTAGGATAAAGATCAGAGTAATTTGATTTTAACTTCCTCGATATTCTGAGCTCGAATTGTCCATTTACACCATAGGCATCTCGCACCAACCGACTTAGCGAAAGTGGTTTCTATCAACAGTGCAAAGGAAATCAGATACTACCGATCGCGAGTCTTACATCGTTTAGAAAGAGCAATAATGAGATGAAATTCTGTTTTTTTTAATAATAGGTCGTGCTGCCCTTTTCATTCGGGGCACATAAATCGAACAAGTTTTTTTAATAAAAACTTATTAACCGTATGTAGATGTCTGTCAAGAATTCTATATTTATTTCGACTCCAGTGGGCGATTAGAAATGCAGTGCCGAGATAAATTGCTTCAACTTTATTTTTATTTTTTGAAATATTTTTCTACTAGCCTCTTTAATACTTTATCACCATATAATTCTAAAGTATTGAGTGAATGCGCACGATGAACTAGAGAATGTTTCTCCGGTCATGAATTTATCTCTTCTTAGCACTGGCAGCTCCAGCTTAAGTACGAAAGCGTGCAGACTGATAAATTATCGCGGCGGTCACCATCGCTTCAGCAGGACCGCGCCCGCCATCTGTGAGCCCGTTGCCTACTTCGCGCCGCCCTATGGAATGCGAAGACGCCAGCTCAGGAGAATTCGCGGCCACGGACGCGTCTCCCAACAATGGGCCACTGATGGTTGGGGAGATGTTGGCAACAATGGCGGAGCGCCGTGCGTGGCCAAGAGGCATGACCTACCGCGCGCCACTTAGGGGAAGCTGAATGGAGTGGAAGCGAGATGGGCGGGTCGGATATTGAAGGCTCCAAACGGAACGAAGCGAAACACGAACGACTGTTGTACAGAACATACCGAAGTGAGTAGGTCTGACTTCAATCGACCATATCGCCGCTTTGCGGAACAAAAACCTGCGGGTAACACGAAACAAATCAAACGCGCAAAAAGAACGGTAATACAGTCAGAGTAGAGCCAATGAAAATTAATTCGACTCGAGATGTGCAATGGATGGAACCTCGTTGGCTATCAGGAGTGAGACTTCGGGATTTTTATTTCTATCACATGTCAGTAAAAGAATTTGATATATTTGTCCAAATCTAGCTTATTGCATCGGGGATAGAGTTGGATATATTACCTATCGAATATCAGCGTCAATATCACACCGGCAGAGCCCGTCAAATTTAACAAGAATTTCCGAACGTGAGTACTTGCATTGAGTTGTATATATTTCTTTGGAAAACCATGAGAATTGTAAATGTTTAATTGAGTACATATCAGAACAGAAATGTGCTCCTAGGAAAGAAATTTGAGCCTACTTGCACTTACAGTAAAAATATTAATTAAATATCGGTTATAGCTGAAGAAATTTCACGTTCTGCTTAGACCCGACATTCACAATGAAAAAGGGGAGGTTACGTTGATTTTATTGATTTTTTCGTGTTTCCGGGCGCGTCAACCGCTTCGGTCATTAGTCCCGTTAGTGTAGTGCATGTTTTTTCTCGGGAGATGGCGGTGATTTTCCCCCGCTGGATGGCGAGATCCGGAACCAACCTACCGTCGGCTAGTGGGGTTTCACCCTAACCAGGACTCTCCCACCAACGGGGCACAGCCCCAGTCAGGACAAGCTCTAAGCCCCCGACGGGTCTCCCGGAATATGTGGTAGTGTAGTGCATGTTAGTGTAAGTGTGTGTGTAAGGGGAGAGGATAGGACAAGGAGGAGGAAGGACAGATCGCGCGCGGTCCGTGGCCCGTTTGCCCGTACTGCTCCGGCATTCGCCTGGTGTTGATCGGAGAAACCACGGAAAACTACCGATCAGAGCAGCCGGCCGCTAGAATTCTCCTCCAGACAGCAGCTGAATCCGACCTAGCTGGAAAGCTTGTGTAATTCTGCCGCCGTGGGGAGTGGGAACCTAGCACTTCCCGGTTAGAGGCGCTGCAGTGACATCAGTTGATGCACTGAGCTACCACTCCCGGTGGGAGGCTACGTGATTCCTCTCTTCTCCAAGGCACAGTCAAGGCAACAGGTAGGTCAAACGAAGTGCCTATTTACAAATTCTATTAGCAGTCTCTTATCAGTGTTTTCATGGTAGCCAAGTCACGCTACCTCTTCGTCTCTACACACGCTCCGCCGCGTGGTAAACACGCGGTCACGCACGGGGTTATCGGGAGCGGGCGAGAGCGAGGGGGCAGGCCCGTGTGCGCCTAGAGGGGGTCTGGCGGCCCCGCCCCGCCGCGCCCCGCGCCTAACTGTACCGAGGACGTCGGGGACGGAGCGGGGCGGAGCGGGGGCGCGAGGAGCGGAGAATGGGTGCGGGGCCGGGCTCTGTGCAGATGAGCGGCACGGATGCTGTGCCGCGGCGGTGGCGGTGGTGACGGCGAAGGCAACGGTGGTATTGGCGGTGGAGGTGGTGACGCAAGCGGGGGAGACGAAGGTGGTGGAAACAGTGGCGAGGGAGATGATAGAGGCGATGGTGATGACGGGGGCGAAGAAGATGACGGAGGCGAGGGAGATGGTGATGACGGAGATAAAGGCAATGGCGGCGGAGGCGGTGGAGAAGTCGGAGATAAAGGCAATGGCGGCGGAGGCGGTGATGGTGGGTGTGCTGGCGGAGGCGGTGATGGTGGGTGTGCTGGCGGAGGCGGTGATGGTGGGTGTGCTGGCGGCGGCGGTGTTGGTGGGTGTGCTGGCGGAGGCGGTGATGGTGGTGTGCTGGCAGGCGGTGATGGTGGGTGTGCTGGCGGAGGCGGTGATGGTGTGTGCTGGCGGAGACGGTGATGGTGGTGTGCTGGCGGAGGCGGTGTTGGTGGTGTGCTGGCGGAGGCGGTGATGGTGGGTGTGCTGGCGGAGGCGGTGATGGTGGGTGTGCTGGCGGAGGCGGTGTTGGTGGGTGTGCTGGCGGAGACGGTGATGGTGGGAGTGCTGGCGGAGGCGGTGATGGTGGTGTGCTAGCGGAGGTGGTGTTGAGGTGGGTGTGCTGGCGGAGGCGGTGATGGTGGGTGTGCTGGCGGAGGCGGTGATGGTGGGTGTGCTGGCGGAGGCGGTGATGGTGGGTGTGCTGGCGGAGACGGTGATGGTGGGTGTGCTGGCGGAGGCGGTGATGGTGGGTGTGTGCTGGCGGAGGCGGTGATGGTGGGTGTGCTGGCGGAGGCGGTGATGGTGGGTGTGCTGGCGGAGGCGGTGATAGTGGGTATTGCTGGCGGAGGCGGTGATTGTGGGTGTGCTGGCGGAGGCGGTGATAGTGGGTGTGCTGGCGAGGCGGTGATGGTGGGTGTGCTGGCGGAGGCGGTGATGGTGGGTGTGCTGGCGGCGGCGGGGGCAACAGCGACTGCGGCGAAGGTGGCGACGGCGGTGACGGTGGAAGTAGCAGAGGCGGTGATGACGACGACTTTGGCGACGGCAGTGGCGGAGAGAGGCGCAGACGGCTGGTTTTGGCGGCGGAGGCGGAGGTGCGCGGCGGCGCCCGGCTACATTGGGTATCAGATAGAAGAAAATGTGTGTCACGGCGCGCGCCAGTCGTATGTGGGAGGTATCAGACGAGGAGGAGGTACTTCCTTTTGATATCTAATTATATTGTCAGATCCGCAATTTCTTTGAACCTTCAAACCCGAATATGTGGAATTATTCGTATGTTGTGATTCTATTCAATTCGCGTTCTCAGTTCAGCACCGTTTTGCACGAGATTTTTTTTTTTCAATGAACAAAATCAGGTAATAAAGTTTGAAAATGAATTCTCAATATTGAATATATGTAAATCTTTATATAGTGCAAAGATGCACATCACAAAATTCTATGGTATTAACGTTGTTTTGCTTTCCCTCCATATTCCGGTATATTCGCATGTCACCGCATTAGTTATGGCTTAATGATCAGACAGAGCAAATGACGAAAACCCGGCGCAACACTCGTCGAGAGGAGCAAGGACTACCTCTTTATACCTCCAGGACACTGACTCACAGGACGATCACGCGAGACTGCGAGCAAGACTATTTAGGAAACCGGAAGTGAGGTTGTTCTTGGCGAAAGCGGCGGTCAGCACCGGATGTTCGTCTGTGATACTTCGAATTCTCGCTAAATAGCGGGACTTCATGTAGCTATGCGGGTCAAGGACACTTTATTTAAAATGTTGTTGAGGAAATAGTTTGTTTTCTGGGAGAAAACGGAAAAGTTATGAATACAAGTTGGTTTGAGGTTCTTCTTTTAACGGCTTCTTCAGTTGCGAGCGCAGACGTGGTCATTCTGTGGATTTTATGTCTTGTAATACAAATATACTTATCAGGATGCTATATTTCTAGAAGTGGACGAGATAAACTTCCTTATACTTGTACATGTGTATGGTTGTAAGAGATAAATAAATATATATATATAAATGCGAGTGAAAAGGAAATCGAGTTTTATAAAATATGCGATTTGGAATGCTTATTTTTTATTACCCTATATTCTTATTATCATCGATATTTTTCTCAAGATCTCTCGTAATGAAATTCTGCGTTTGTACTGTATGTTCCATTTTGCAAAACGATTGTTCTAGTTTGTCTATATATAACATCCCATTGAATTCTGGAATAATTTCCATCGAGTACTCACAGGGAACGTGCAGAGAGTGTTGGCCTCACCGATGTTCATGGGTTACTTACCTGAAACAAAATAAAAAAAATACATTAATCATAATGTCCATGGATAAAATTCTTCATGCACAATAACGTGGATCATGAACATGTAACCAATAGATGAATGGCAATTTATTACAGGTATCAAGAAAATTAGAAAAAGATAATGTGTCGTGCAGGAAATATATCCGTATTTAAAACCTAGGTGAGGTACTTACGAAATCTTAACGTCGAAGGTAAAATGTTTCCTCAGCTATGAGCAATTAAACGATTCTCTCAATCGCATTACTTAACGTCCACATCATTTCCCCCACATCTACTCGAAACAAACTTTTACAGCATTCTTGTACCGTGTAAATAACCACGAACCATTTGCCAATAGTTCATGATTCAGACTTACAGCACCATTAATAACAAAGAACAAGTGTTTAACTCGTAGCGTAGTACTCCACCGCTTCCAAGATTGCTTAACGACCCTCTGCACTTCGTTGTAATAATTCCTTCGATCCTCAGCACCTCTCTGCAAGCCTTCAATGAGCGATTGCGCACGTAAACACGTGTAGATGTGATCGCCACGAACCGAGCCATCCCACTGCCCGCAGGACCATAAGAGCCTGCGGCTGTTGAACGGCGCCCGTAACTTCAATTGTGGCCACGCCCACGAGGCACGACGGGGCGCAAGGACTTTCAGAATCCGCAAACCCGTGCAGAACGCCGGAGACACACCCGCTCCACAACGCGCATCCAAAACGAATGGCACGTCACGACTGTCCGAGCGCTGACCACTCCCGCGGATGTTAAAGCGGACCGCCTGAAGAAACCGCCCGAACGTTCGGGATGGCACCGCCCTCTATTCTCAAGATCCGGTGTCAACAAAATAACATGATCTTTATGTAGGGAAATCTTGATCTTGGAGTCGACGTGTTTTTTTTGGTCTCACACTTTGCTTTATTTTCATTGTTCTCCTTCCTCAAGGAAATAAATTGTTTTAACGGTGGTTGAAATAAATTATCAGCCGACAAATAAATTAATTTTTTTTGAACTTTTGAAACAGCTCAAACAATAGTTTTATGATAATTTAGAAGTTTAATATATTGATGTGATAAATATTTTAATTACATGGTCAATGAATCATTAAAACATAATTCTTAAAGAATAGAAAAAAACGGTTTGCAAACATTCATATTCTCATTTTAAAATCAGCATCAATTTTTTTTTCTATAAATGTATTATTATTTTTTCTTTGGGAGTATTTTTCCAGCTTAGTGGGATGTCGATTCGACTCTCGGCGCTGGTACCCACTATGTCCCTCATGTGAACACACTTACGGTCTCCTCGGTCTGTGGTCAGCAGCCTCACAAGGCCTTCCGCGACTACACACATACAAGGAAGACAAGGGACACACAACCATGGCCACGGCGGAACTCGAACTCGCGACCCTTCAGACCGAGACGCAGAGTCGTCACGCGCTCTAGCCACCTCGACCATCCAGATCAGCAGCTTTTTTCTATAAATATATAGTGCCTAAAAATGTAAACAATGCGAATGGCCATAAATCTTCCTGGCGAAACGATCAGCTATAAGATAATTTAATCGAAACCTGACCCAATAATATCATGGCACTGCGTGGCAATTCAGTACCCATTGTTCACACGAATTTCCGCACATCCGCATCAATTGATTGATTGATTCATTTTTTCGTGTTTCCGGGCGCGTCAACGGCTTTGGTCGTTAGTCCCGTTAGTGAAGTGCATGTTTTTTCTCGGCAGATGGCGGTGATCTACCCCCGCTGGATGGCGAGATACGGCGCCAACCTACCGTCGGCGAGTGGGGTTACCTCCTAACCAAGACTCTCCCACCAGCGGGGCACCGCCCCAGTCAGGACAAGCTCTAAGCTCCCGACTCCCGGAATACGTGGTAGTGTAGTGCATGTTAGCTTAAGTGTGTGTGTGTGTAAGGGGAGAGGATAGGACAAGGAAGAGGAAGGGAAGATCGGACGCGGTGCATGGCCCGTTTGATAGGGTACTGCTCCGGCATTCGCCTGGTGTTGATCGGAGAAACCACGGAAAACTACCGATCAGAGCAGCCGGCCGCTGGAATTCTCCTCCAGACAGCGACTGAATTCGACCTAGCTGGAAAGCCAGTGTCGAAAATCCTGCCGCCGTGGGGAGTGGGAATCTAGGACCTCCCGGTCAGAGGTGCTGCAGTGCCATCAGTTGATGCACTGAGCTACCGCATCAAAGAGTCGTTTTAATCTCACATCCCGATGTCGCTGCAGAGCGCGCATCCACCTCGAATGGCGCGTCACGAGCGCCGCCACTCCCACGCACGCCGAAGGCTGACCGCCCTCAAACCGCCGGAACGCTAGGCGCAATCTGGCGGAGACATCAAGCGTAAAATCAACAGGCGTGGGGCGCGACGTGCCGGCGCGCGCACTTTTTAAGTGTCCTTTGCGCACAAAGCGAACGGCGCTTGACGTTCGGCGCGCCTGCCAGGGTTGCCAACTTACGGGAATTCCCCGTTCCCCTAAATAGGGAAATAATATGCTGCTTGTGGGGAAGAAAATGAAGGGTCGAAAGACTGCATTAAGTGTAAAGGGAATTTTCTAATAGTATATGAAATATTGGAACGTTTGTAGTTCTTCTGAAAAATGAAAATATATTTTTAAAAAATATGAATTTGGCGGAATATAAAGCGGCCTCATTTTACTTTTTATTAGGGAAAAATGCATACAGGAATGCATTGATTACACTGATTCAGAACAAAGGAAGTTTACTTAAAATATTTTCTTGAAATAATAATTAATACACTGTTAATAACATTCGATTCTCTAGAAAACCACAAGAAAAACAAATTCGTATAAACAAATATCACCCTTTGACATTTTAAGGAACGTTTACCTCCCAAAATGCATTTTGAGGGGAAATTGTACGGCACAAATGCCTTCAGGAGAAATTCTATGGCTGAAATGTCTTTGGGGACAAATTCCATTCTGCATTGAGGGTATTTACTCTTAATGCATGTGGCAACGTCGGCGCGTATACTGGTCGTTGTCCGGCACTGGGTGGAGAGTTCAGAGTACCGGATAAGGTTGGAGAAGAAGAAAGGGGCGCTAAAAGGCGTGACGCGGAACGGGAAGAGGGAGGGTACCCGCCCTGTGAGTGGGGCAGGGATGTCAGTATTCTCTCATCCAATCTGTCAACCCACAATCAAGTAGCCCCATTGAGGTTGTGTGCTCGGAAGGAAAATGAATTTGGTCGTAAATAGGTCCTGGCGTAATTCTACGAAACCTCCAATTCTGATAACTAAATGGTTATCTTGTAATTGATCAAACTGTACGAGTTTCATGCAACCCATGTTTACAATCAATTGTTAAAATAGGACCTCAAACATTTTTTATTATAAGGACAATGAGAACACCTCCATTTTAATACCTGGTTAGTTTATAGGAAAATGCATATTAGTTTAGTTTAGTTAGTTTATAGGAAAATGACATCACGCCAGGCAAAGAACTTTGTGCTTTGATATTCATAAAATACTGGAAGTTTTCTATATATTCTCCTCAGCACTCCAAAAACCTGAAGAGAACCCTAAAGTTGAAGTTCAGACATTTTACCTAAGATTGGGAGACTTGTGGAAATTTCTATTGGTTTTCGTGAATTCTCCAACGAGGACAATAGTACTTTTTCTTGGGCTTCAGACGAGGTTCCTCCGAAATCATATTCTTTGGTTAAATGACGCAGAAAGAGAAAAGTCAGGGTTTTTATTTTTTCATGTGGTGTAAATAACTTTCTGTTTGACGTATTAATATTCTAAGAACAGGTGAAGAAAAAAGTGTATCCTCAATTCCTGAAACAACTCGTAAAGCACAGCTAATTGTACGCTCAGAGTGATGACAAACACATATTGGCTATTTTTTCTCATGAACTCATAAAACAAATGTATCATTTTCTTGCAAATGAAATCAATATCAGTTTTTGTGTGTGCCTACTACCAGTTTCAGTCCTAATAATCAGTAATAAACATATTTTTAGAGAAAATGCCATCATTTGACTTTTTTAATAAATATTTTGCATTCGACAGAACAAATTATACGAAGTTGTTTTGGTGATGATAAAATATAAGAACTGTTTTTATATTAAAATTAAATATATGTTAGATCGTTTTATTTAAAAAAAGCATAATTGAAATTCGTGTCCACAAAAACTATACGTCGTGGTCTCTTTTTATATCCAAAATATCTTGGTCACATCAAATTGAATACAACGTCCGTAGGGACTCTATGGGAACTTGCACTTAACTACTGGTGGATCACCAAACACGCAGCACGTCCTCCAAACCGCACGCCGACGCTGAACTCGTCGCACTGGAGAGCCTGCGCTGCCGCCACAAGAAATTCGTAGCAGCGACCATTGGGGCAGCAAAAAACCGCGCCATCAAATCGAAAGTTCAGACGCCGCAGCGGTGATAGCGGTTTTCCTCAACCCAGAATCGACTATTACTGCCTTCACCGTCTTCCCAGCTGGTGGCAACAAGCGACTAATGGTGTCGTCTCTTGACTCCAGTAGTTATCATAAATGCCTTCGAGAAAGGTAAGTAAGTATTGTTTCCGTTCACATCAACTACAATGGTCATAGTTCCGTAAGTGTAGAGCATGTTGTAAACCGGGACGTCGCGGTGTACTTTCGCCATTGAAATGTGAGATCCAGCATCGATCTACACGCCATCATTCAGGATTTCTCTCCTCCAGGCATTTACCCCCCCTCCCAAAGGGAACTGCCCAGCAGCCGGGACACGTTCTAAGCTCAAGACATATCTAATATTGTAGTGCATGAGTAGTAATTGTGATATTTTACAAAGCGACATTTATTCAATTTATTTATTCGAGCAGATATACACATACTATAGATATTCTTCTTTCAAACAGTATAAAACACTTGATATTTTACTTTCCCTCTCTGGACAAAACGAGCTCGTGTGATGATTGCACCTTGCTGGTTGATTTATCTGCGATCGCCTTCCGCCAACACATTTCAGGTTGTTCTCTAACGTCTTCAGCTCGGCAATCCTTTCGATCGTCACCGCAAAATTTCGTGGTTCGATCGTCCGCACCACCGATGATTGAGATTGCCAGCTGCTGTTGTAACAGCATCCGCGTAGTGGAATACGTTTTTAATACAGTACTTTTCTCTGTACGTGCAGAGAAATTGTAACTACCGAACGCTGAGGGAAAGCTCAGGATGCTCCAGGCAACTGTGAGTTAGGTAACTGAAAGAAGAAACTTAACAGAATAGGAATAAATTGGAAGAGGAAAGTATTCGTCTCTAGTAAGTGAGCTATAAAATGTAAATGAAAGCGTATAAAACACAGGCGATTGAAATCAGCACTGGGCACAATACAAAATTAATAATATTTTATATATACCGGGCGTGCGAAGCAAGTAATTGCAAAGAATGTAACAATAAAAGGTAACATCCTAAATTAGCACAGTAGAGAGAAAAAAGCACATACAAACACACGATGTTTCATACAGATTAATATTATTTATTTCTTTACTTAAGGGATAATCCCATACATAAAGAATATTGAAAAAGTAATGTAAAAATTAAAATAGGAGGAAATGAAGAAGATGAATATTGGCTACCGAGAAAGAAATTCCACAACTATTAATCACAGAGTTCCGTAGCACTTTCGTTAAGAGCCTTCTCGCACTGACGTATCCGCTGCTCAACGCCTGCAAGAGCATAACAGTGCCAGGCACCAATGGTATGTCAAGTGACTCCATTACTGTCATTCCTTGTGCTCGCTTCCAGCTGAGACGGGTGCTGCAACGTCTAGACCCACAGCCTAGTCATGCTCGTTATGTTAAGTGCAGTGTCAAGAATCACTATTTCAAATCAGTTTGGTTCTACATATGTGAATAATCTCATTGGTATTTTCAAAGAGTCTGTTGGTTCGAAAACACTTCAAATATTCAGAAATACACATAGATATGATGTTTGAAAAACGAGTAAATATAGGTTCGTTTCCCTCTTTAATAACCCAATAATTACGGATTTGTCATCGTAGTATTAGGTTCTTGCAAAGTGCAGAGATCATTTCACGAATCACATTAATGAATTCTTCAACAGTTACAGTGTCTTTGACAGTAAATATGAATTTCCAAAGAGATGAGAAACTATATATCCTAAAGATATATTGATTTTTCATCCGAAGATAATAAACAAGTTAGTGAGTTCGATTACCGGAAAGTTCATAAACCCTTCTCCTTACGACGTCATAGCTACATGAATTCTTTCAGTTAACCAACACCTTTCCGGTCATTAAATACCTTTATTTTTACACAATGATCACAACAGACTAAAATGTTTGATCACTATGAGTCCCATAGTTCCTTTTCTTTAAGACAATGCCCTCGACCAAGTGTTTTCTTCGATCAATGGAACAAACTCCCCGTTATTTTTACACAAAGATGCTTACACGGGACAAAATGTTTGATTACCGAGAATCCCGTAGTTCCTCCCTCTGGAACAATGTCATCAGCCTCGCCATTTATTGAACAATCCAACACACTCCCCGTCACAAACAAATTTCATTTTTACAAAAAAGTACCACGAATTTACACAAAATAAACAACCGGCATACTTGATCACCGAAAATTCCACAGTTCCTTCCCCTTGGAACAACGTCCTCGACCCGACGTATTCTTTGAGCAACCCAACACACACCCCGCTGGGCGACATCCTCCCCACCTCCCACCGACCGGACGTCCTCCGTCCTCAGCTGTCGAACGGTCCTCACAGCGCACGCTCCATCAGCTGCGCGGAGGACGCCGTCTGTTCCTTCGTCCGTCGGCCCGGGCGCTCCCGCCCGCTCCGCATGATTATTTCCCCGGCAATACAAGCGGCACGAAACGGAGATAAAGAAACAATGTTGGCGACCGCTTTAATAAGCGGGAAGGCACTTGAGCAACGCCGGTATCTCGCTTGGCGGCGCGCCGTTTGCGCACGCCGCGCTGATGCGGCGGCGATACGACCGCGGAGGGAGGACTCCAGGCGCGTAGGACTCGCCGGGGGTTGGCGCCAGACATTAGGCGTTCAGTGAGGGCCATTAGGCGGCCCGTGGTTGCCATTAGGCGGTTGGTGTTGGTCAAGAGGTTTCAAGTCAGGGTTTGGGAGTTCGTGTTTGCCAATAATGATCAAGTCTGGTGAGAATTTGGTGGTAGTTATTTGGATTCTGAGAAGAGCTTGGGGTGTTTTCTTGCTAGTCTATGGATGATATTGTGGTGTGTTATGCTCACCTACGAATATAAGATGTTATTTGTAGGCGCGTTTGTTCAGCAACAGGAATATCCAACCCCACTCCCGGTAACGTATTTTGCAGCGCCTGTTTGAACACGATGCACTGATGCGTCAGCTATGTCATTGCTCGGAGAAACACCCTCGTAGGACTCGTAGTGGGTCGGGAGAAGATCACACCCACTTCCTGCGATAAAAACATGCACTACACTTACGAGACAAATGACTTGAGCAGTTGACGCGACCGGAAACGCTAATCAATCGGCGGTAGCTATTGGGATTCAGAGTACATGGGTAATTCTGTAGGGATTTGGCTTTGGTCATTAGGAATCAGAGTGACCAATCAGCGTTGCCATCAGTTTTGCAAATAGAGCTTTGTTCAACATGCTCTTCAGCATGCCTCTTGAGACGTGGGGACCATGGATCTCCCAGAGACCTAGAGCTTTCGTTTACCTTCCTTTATTTGGAAAAAATGATGTAAATATTTATGTATGCTCGAATTATGCAATTTTTAAACATTAAAATTGCTTAGTATGAAATCTACAGTACATAAATAATACTCAAAATAATAGCAAATATGTTTATTATTTAACAAAAATCTACGATTTACTACGGAATACCCCCCCCCCCGCAAAAAAAGATCGACTGAATCCGCCCCTGGCGCCGATGGCGGCGGCAACGTCCTCGCGGGGCGGTGCGAGCCATTAGGCGCTCATTGGGTGTCATTAGGCGGTCGGCGATTGCCGTTGGTTGGTGTTGGCCAGAAGTATTTCATGATGACCTTTGGGGTCGTTCTTTGCCAATTACGATGTTTGCCTGTAGGCATTCGGGAATGATCCTTAAAATTCAGTTTTGACCATCAGCCGTTCTGTGATTGCCAGTAATCCTTCCCTTAGGTCTTTGGCAGTGAAATAGGATTCAGGAAAATTTGAAATTGCATTTTTGGTTAATAATGTTCAACGCTTGTTCAATTGCGATATCGACAATTCAGTAGACCTTTGTTTTTGGTAATAAGGGATAATAGGTACTGACGGATTTAGATATATTTTCAATACAGTAGCGCATTTTAAATATTAGACACAAAGTGTTAATTCAATTGGTTTCTCGCCTCAGGTAAAGTGTTACTTAGGTGTTTGGTTACAGGAGTTCTAAGTTCGAAGTCAGTAGACATTGGGCATTGCCAATACATATCAGGTATTTGGTTATTGGTGCTTCTTCGTGGCTATAATGCGCTAAGCGTTGGCCACCAAACTGTTAGCGGATACTATTAGACTTTTCTTTTTTTTCTTTTTCTTTATCTTTTTTTAATTTGTTGCGTCTACAAATTGATGCAACGCATCTCCAAGCCCCTTAAGGGCGTTGAGAGCTTTGCGCTGAGGAGTAATGCTCCATTAATTTCCGCGGGAGTAATCCGTTACCTTTTTTAAGTCCTGTCACGTCACGTCGCAGTCACTTGTCAAGAGGACCGCCAGGTAGCATCTCCGCGTACGCGCCTCCTGCTACGCGCTCCTGCGTCACTACCCAGCGGCCAGAATTGGGAAGGAATAAGGATAGGGATAGGGTTTAGGACACTTCACAGGGATTGGACTAGCCCCTTGTGAAGCAGCCAAACTCGTTTTGTTGGAACAAATTTCACATGAGATTCGACGGAAATCGAACCCGGACCTCAGTGGTGAAAGGCAAGCGACTTCGCTATGTACCACGAGCAAGCCCTCACTAGGAATTGTGCAGGACTTCTATTAGAACCCTAACAGATACTATCGTGTGCACAATACTAATAGTGTGGTTGACGGTCGAGACGGATTGTTAACAATGAGAATAAAGGATCTCAGTGAGAAAATCAATGTAATTTAAGAATTACGAATGTTCTGTATCGATGGTCAACAACCAACAAAGGAAGAAAAACCCAGTAGCTTGCAGGAGCAATGAACTGAACTAGCATGGTGTTAATGCTTACAGAGTGCTTGCCTGCAGTTCGTTTCTTCCTAGTTTGGAGATTGGTTTTCAACATCATGCGCTCTCCGTTCGATGTTTGTCAGTATTCAGCAGAAACGAGAAACGCGCTATGTACACATCGAGTCAAACACTTCGCACATCGCGAACCCAAGTGATTGCCAAATGACAGCGGAGTTCCGCGTTTCTTCGCAAGTCATTCTGCTCACGAAACGTTTGTTCTGACGTTATAAATCAGACAAATGTTCCCACAACATGTGTACAAACATAACATAAAGAACGTTGTAGTTCAAAAGCTATCGAAAGATATTATAAAAACTGATGGTGTGAAGATTTTAAAAATTCAACTTCTAAAGTTGTTTTAATTAGTTCTTTAAGACCACAGCCATCCACAAAAAAAACTCTGACATATGATAAGCTTTAAAAGTTTGCTCCGTCAGTGCTTATTAATATACTATGCAGAACTACAACTAATCTTTAATAAGAGTAATTACATCAAATACAATGTAGTCCAGCGATGCATGTATTATGATGAGTACTAGGCGCACGTTATTGTATTTATTTTCGCAACTCCATTTTACTCCGCCGCAATACAATTTTCGTCTAATCCTATTCGTGAAACTGATGCACGCACTTGTCTGCATTGCACTACTGGTGTAATGTAATGAAGTAATAATTCTACGCCATTGGTGTAGTTCACATTAGATTTGTTGAAAAATGTCTGTAGAACAGGAAAGATATATTATGATCGATAAAAAAAATCGAATGAGCAATAAGGAAGTCACTGGTATTTTCAACTAGCTTCAGGATGAGTAGTAACACGAAGAATGTAAGTGTTAAAGCTTCCGTAACATAGCCTACCAAAACGTTCCACGATTTCCTCGAACAAGATGACAGGAACAGTTTTCTTTTCTACTTTTCCTTCTTGAATTGAATTATTCTACACCGTAAGGCGGTACAACACAATTTAGGACTTGATTTCCCATTCGTGTAATCACAGAAATTTCAATTTATCGCAAACAAATTGTTATTGTGTAAAAAGTATGGGGGATGGTGGAATGGCCGGTTTCCAAGCCAGAAAATTTAGCAAGGTCATCGCTGGATCTTTCCGGTAAAGCGTTTGTGTTGAGGAGAAATGATGTTGATAATCATGATGTAATGATCGTGTATGAAGGCGATGATAATGAGTATCTGCTTAATTACAGATGATGCGGCCACACTGTGTCGCAAAACGTTGGGTCATAGATATATCGATGCCAATAAAATAATTTTTTGTACGGATTTTATCCAGCTGATTGCCGATTTTCCTTTACGTTTCAATGAGACGCACATTCTACCACACACTAGACACCAACACACTTGCAGACTTATCTGATGTGAGGTCAGCAGAACGCGATGTCCTCCGCGACAACACATACGTGAGAGACAAGAGACAAACTACCTTGCGCAAGACGGGACTCGAACCCGCGACCCTTCGGAGTGAAGAACTGAGTCGGTCCACGTTCGTAGCCACCTCCACCACCCAGGTCAGCATAAAATAATTTTAAAATAATAATCCATCTGATTGTCTTTAATATTAGAGGATACCACTGCACATAAAAGTAATTATTAGAAAGTTCGTTTCGGTCATCTATTGCCATTCCCAATATTTCGGCAGACGCACTGGGCGGCTCAGGGCATCAACTGATGTCACTGCAACGCCTCTGACCGGAAGGTCCTCGGTTCGACTCCCGATGGTGGCAGGATTTTCGACCCTAGCTTACCAGCTAGGTCGAATTCAATCGCTGTCTAGAGAATTCTAGCGGTCGGCTGCTCTGATTGGTAGTTATCCGTAGTTTCTCTAATCAAAACCAGCGAATGCCAGAGCAGTACCTTAACAAACGGCCCACGGAATGCGCGCGATCTTTCCTTCCTCTTCCTTGTCCTATCCTCACCCCTTACACACACACTTACACTAACATATACTACACTACCACATATTCTGGGAGACCGTTCGGGAGCTTAGAGCTTGTCTCCGCTGGGGCGGTGCCCCGTTGCTGGGAGATCCCTGGTTGAGGAAAACCTCGCTAGCCGACCGTAGGTCGGCGCCAGATCTCCCAATCCAGCGGGAGAAAATCACTTCCCCGGGGGGAAACATGCACTACACGTACAGGGCGAATGACCTTAGCAGTTGACGCGCTGGAATCACTAATCAATCGACTTCGGCAGACGCCACTCTTCACTTCCCGCACCCGCGCGCCGTGTTCGCGGAAGAGGTCCCCCCCGCGTGCACGGAGCCGCCGCCATGCGGAGCTGCATTCCAGCCAAGGTCCTTGCGCCTGGCCGGAGGCGCGAGGCGGCCGCGAGCGCTGGGGCGACCGCGCACTGCGCTGCGCTGCACCCACCGCCAAGCGCACACTGGACTGCGGTGAATCCACAAGGGCCCCTCCAGGGGCCCACCCGAAAGAACGACCGGTAGCGGTAGCTCAGTGCATCAACTGATGTCACTGCAGCGCCTCTGACCGGGAGGTCCTACGTTCCCACTCCCCACGGCGGAAGGATTTTCGACACTAGCTCTTCAGCTAGGTCGAATTCAGTCGCTGTGTGGAGGAGAATTCTAGCGGCCGGCTGCTCTGATCGGTAGTTTTCCGTGGTTTCTCCGATCAACACCAGGCGAATGCCGGAGCAGTACCCTACCAAACGGCCACGGACCGCGCGCGATCTGTCCTTCCACTTCCTTGTCCTATCCTCTCCCCTTACACACACACACTTACACTAACACGCACTACACTACCACATATCTCGGGAGACCGGTCGGGAGCTTAGAGCTTGTCCCGGCTGGGGCGGTGCCCCGCTGGTGGGAGAGTCCTGGTTAGGGGGAAACCCCACTAGCCGACGGTAGGTTGGCGCCGGATCTCGCCATTCAGTGGGGGAAGATCACCGCTATCTCCCGAGAAAAAACATGTACTACACTGACGGGACTAATGACCAGAGCAGTTGACGCGCCCGGAAACATGAAAAATCAATCAATCAATCAATCCGAAAGAACGGAAATGGAAATTTGATAATGGTATCCAATTTTTTAATTTTTCTTTTCCATTCAACATCTAGGTCATTAGCGACTACTATTGGAGTTAAGGTGTGGTAACTATGAAGATGAAACGATATGGTGATGATTAAGGGGTGAACCGACGAACAACCATGTCCGAGGCGGGACTCGAACCCGCGGCCTTTTGGTCCGAGATCACTACGACACTAATGCCTTAGTGATCTCAGCCACCGGATCAGGTATTTATCCAATCTTTGTTAAATTCTACTTCGCAATGTGACAAAATTATTAAATATTTCTGTGCTGCAAAATTAGAAAAACATTCATAGCATTTTTTTATTTTCTTGAAAAAATAAATTAACACGCTTGTTATACATGTGTCTGTTTGTGAATGTTTTAACTTGTTAAAAGACGTCATAAAATATTGTTATGTTATTAAATGTGTATATTGACATATAATGTAAAATTGTAAAATATGTTTTGATCGCTTTTGACCATATAGTTGTAGAGTAATTTAAAATAAATAAATTTAAAACACGCCAATGAAATAATCGCGGTGGCTTCTATGATCTCAACAATCAATTTTTTGGATTCACGGGTCTGTAATTACACGAGGAACTGTCGTGCTGGAAAGGAGACGAGAAATATTGAAACTCAGAGAGTTTGTGGTGGTGTTGGAAGTGGCAGTGATGATCTTAGGTCCTAAGATGTTTGTGGTAATGTAGGAATAGGAGGAGGAGGTGGTGGTGATAAAAGATAAGATAAGCCTCGGCAATGCTCGAAGAAACAATTTGTCTTTCCCACCTTGTTTCCTTGGTGATATTGGATTACAATTCGACCCACAGCATCTAATATCAACGGGAGGAGGATCTCTCCACCTTACCCTACAGTACCGCCAGCGTATAAGCGACTCGGACAGTTCTCGCCACATGCTGTGGTACGTCATGTGACCTGCTGTGAAGCAATCAGCGTGCGAGGATTTGTTTATTTTCTCACAGCCTGGGTTCAGCGTTGCCGTTCATCTGCCACACGAAGTCGCTCGAGAAGCGCGCAGGTCCCTGTCATCGTTAGTATCAGTGCGAATGAAATGTGCATTTGCCGATGCGTGCCAGGCCAGTTGGTGTGGGACTTCCGAGCGCGTTGGTCCGAGTCTGAGAGTTTCGTGTGGGGTACGCCCCATACATCGCGCAAACGTAGGGTAGTGTGAAAGGTCGTTAATTTTTTTCATATTTACGCGAATATTTCGAGGCAGAAAAGGTGAACAGCGAAATATTATTACCTATCGACAATGTTGTGGGGCGAGTTGCTGCACTGCAAATAGGCCTAATAGAGAAAGAAGCCACCCGAAGCTGACGCATCCACTTTTTAACGCGGATTTGGAGGCGATAAGGTTCGGTTTTGAACACGATATCAACACGTGTCATCGCCTGTCGGTAAATGTTAATGTTTTGAGTTTTCATTTATCTCTCATGTAGGTGGTGCCATGTGGGTAGCAACACGATATCAACACGTGTCATCGCCTGTCGGTAAATGTTAATGTTTTGAGTTTTCATTTATCTCTCATGTAGGTGGTGCCATGTGGGTAGCAATGCGAACTGTCAGAGTCGCTTATACGTGTACACTGCCAGTACTGTAGTTAAGAACTCACGTTCTCTGTAACTAAATCCTGTGCTTTAATTGATAATGAAAGAGCGTGTAACCATTAGCTGTTATTAAGTACTTCATGCAATTCCGAATATCCTTCTTGATTTGTAACTGATGAGGCGCTTTTATCAGTGGCGAAAATGAAACGGTTTGGTGTTGGTGGTGGTGGTGGTGGTGGTGGGGGGGGCAGTGACAGAACCGACGATAAAGGCGATGTAGATGATTGAAGGGTGAGGGCGGTAGAAGACAGACGGGGAATGGCAGTGGCAGTGGCAGTGGCGGTGCTGGTGATTGTGGCGGTGTTGGTGATTGTGGTCGTGTTAATTGTGGTCGTGGTGGTGATTGTGGTCGTGGTGGTGATTGTGGTCGTGGTGGTGATTGTGGTCGTGGTGGTGATTGTGGTCGTGGTGGTGATTGTGGTCGTGGTGGTGATTGTGGTCGTGGTGGTAATTGTGGTCGTGGTGGTAATTGTGGTCGTGGTGGTAATTGTGGTCGTGGTGATTGTGGTCGTGGTGATTGGGTGGTCGTGGTGATTGGGTGGTCGTGGTGATTGTGGTCGTGGTGATTGTGGTCGTGGTGATTGTGGTGGGGGGATCGTGGTGGTGGTGATGGGGCGGTGATGAAGGTGGTGACAGACGCGGTGACGTTGGCGGTGATAGAGACGGTGAGAGTGACGGCGGTGGCGGAGGCGCGTGGAGTGACGGCGGAGGCGGCAGTGAGAGCAACAGTCCCGTTCGTCGCACGGGGCTCCGCTAGGCGCTACAGCGCTCCCACACGCTGGGGCCTCCAAGTGTCGATAAGGAACGTTACAAGCTCCCAGGAACAGTTCTTATATTCTATTAGAACAAGCGGGTCGAGACCCTTACTGCGCACTTTCTACAGTCACGGAAGTTTTACATCTCACTCTTGATGACGAAACAGGATCAGAATTGGCAGTACATCCCTAGTTCCGAAGAAAGTTTGTAATATTGTTGACATAAAGTACATATTTTTTGTACTTGTTACAACTGTAATTGTTAAATCCAGTGTTGACAACGCCAAATAAACAAGTACGTGACCCAAATAAACCATATATAATGGCAATGCATTGAGTAAAGTAATGAAAAACAACGAAACATTTTCAGATAAATGTAGTTATCCTCCAGAAAACTCTTTATGACAAACGAGTTCATGTAAAGCTTCTTGTTTTTCGTTTCCGCA